>CM049827.1:1042732-1070232 GCA_027422435.1 Schizopygopsis pylzovi | reverse complement strand
GAGACCAGTCAGATCTCACGAGATGTATAAATGTTTTGATGTATTAAACAAAATGTTGAATACTGACATTTGACTTTTTTAAATAATAACAAAGATACTTTAAATGTGAAATTAAAACCGCCAGTAGGTGGCAGCGAGTCACTGTTAATAAGTGATTAATTGTGATTGAACCGAATCATTTAAACGATTGATTCATTCAGGAACGAAACACTGTCATGTTGCTCAGAGACACGAAACAGTGCTGTGACTGTTTGGAATAATTTTCTTTTGTAATATTCCAAAAAATAAACACAAAACATTTATTAATTAATTAAACTAGCTAGAAGACTCCTCCTCTCCAGAGTCAATAACAAACTACTGACACTTGAACTACAATTCACATTGTGTCATTGTTCTCTACAGGTTGAATGATTGTGGCGTCACAGATGAAGGTTGTGCTGCTCTGGCTTCAGCTCTGAGATCAAACCCATCACACCTGAGAGAACTGAGTCTGTTTGGGAATAAAATAGGAGATTTAGGTGTGAAGCGTCTCTGTGCTGTACTGAAGGATCCTGACTGTAAACTGGAGAAACTGTGGTAAGATCATCTCTATTAGTCTCATGTCTTTGTCTTCAGTAAGATGTGTCCTTTAATGTAAATTCTGACTAGACACTAAATCTGATCATAAATGACTGAAGATGAAGTTCATTTCATTCAGGGTTTCTACAGACATGAACAAGTTCAATTTAAGACCTAAACCTGCGATTGAAATACACATTATATTACAAACACATACGTCATTTTGAATGTGTTTAACATAAAAAGAAAACAAAATATCATTGCTGCAATGAATAATATGTATTACTATGATATACAGTGAACTTTTCATATCAGCAGACAATATTCATACACAATATCTCCACAAAAGCACCGCATCACCGAGATTTTTGGTGTAAACTATTTATTCTGAATCAATATTTTCAGTTTTCTATCAGCTTTTCCAAACTTAAATCTGCATATTGTTATTTACCTTTACAAAGTCCTATTTTTGTACAGATCCATAAATGCTTTGATGTATTAAACAAAATGTTGAATACTGACATTTGACATTTTTTAAATAATAAAAAAGATACTTTAAATGTGAAATTAAACCGGCAGTAGGTGGCAGCGAGTCACTGTTAATAAGTGATTAATTGTGATTGAACCGAATCATTTAAACGATTGATTCATTCAGGAACGAAACACTGTCATGTTGCTCAGAGACACGAAACAGTGCTGTGACTGTTTGGGATCATTTTTGTCGAAATATTGCAAAAACAGTCAATATGGTGTCTAAAATATAAGTCTCGTAATTAACTTTGTTTATTGAACTGTTGTAAAAAAATCAATATAACATTTTGTAATCATGGTAATTTATGGAGAAAAAAGCGACACTCTTCATGTGAAATTAATAAACTATATGAAGTGGTATAAATATATACATGTTCTGCCCCATGTCTTGAATTTTGTGATCATTGTAAATGTATTTTAATAGATTGAATCCTAGTGAAAGAGCGCACTCTTAACTACACACGTGCACTCGTCTAGATTTCACTCTGAAGGTGTTTTTTGTATTTCTGCGTCGTGAGAATATTCATCAAAATAGTTCACTTGTCGAGGTATGTTTCCTAACGATATCATGTTATGAATAAACTAAACATTTATAATTTTTCCCTCAGTGTTTCTTCTGAGTTTCTTTGTGTGCTGTTGTGTTCATTGGTTTTGAAGTCTCTCACAAAGAGACAGACAGCGTGAGTCTCAACAGCACGACCTTGATACCAGAAATACACGATCCATTATCAACTGCTGTTTACATCGAATGAACACGAATACAATCAGAAGAATCCTTCTCGCGTTTCCATGCTTCGCTGCTTATTTTATGTCACTATTATGTTTTAATCAAGATATTTGTCCGGTTGGTAAAGTAATCAGCTAGAAAAAAAACAATTAATTAATTAATTAAACTAGCTAGAAGACTGATTAGCTGTAGCCCCCGCAGGGGAAGAAAAATACTTTGGTCTAGATATACAATATCTCCTCTCCTGCTCTGAGACCAGAGTCAATAACAAACTACAGACACTTGAACTACAATTCACATTGTGTCATTGTTCTCTACAGGTTGAGTGATTGTGGCGTCACAGATGAAGGTTGTGCTGCTCTGGCTTCAGCTCTGAGATTAAACCCATCACACCTGAGAGATCTGGATCTGTCTCGGAATAAAATAGGAGATTTAGGTGTGAAGTGTCTCTGTGCTGTACTGAAGGATCCTGACTGTAAACTGGAGAAACTGTGGTAAGATCATCTCTATTAGTCTCATGTCTTTGTCTTCAGTAAGATGTGTCCTTTAATGTAAATTCTGACTAGACACTAAATCTCATCATAAATGACTGAAGATGAAGTTAATTTCATTCAGGGTTTCTACAGACATGAACAAGTTCAATTTAAGACCTAAACCTGTGATTGAAATACACATTATATTACAAACACATACGTCATTTTTAGGGGAGTGACGAGAAACTTATCCCACGAGACGAGAACGAGACGAGATTTTTAGATTTTTTCTTTTAAAGATCCTCAATGATGAAATATAGAGGGAAAAATAGTCTTTCATTCAACTGAAAAACACAAAATGTAGGCGCATTTTGAAATCAATTTATACTTTATGAAATTAAACTTATTTTTGAATGAATTATATGCAGTAGGCTAATAAACAACAAACTAGAGCGGCACAATTCTGGATAAATTGAGAATACGTTTTTTTTTTTATTGGAGATCATGATTCTCTCACAAAATAACCTAATTTACTAGTGGTTCTGACCAAATGTTCATTGCTTGAGTCTTTTAAATATATATGTATATATATTAATTTGAACAAAACAAAACACATAAATGAAGGAGTCAGTGTTTCACTTCATAAAGACTTGTTTCACTGGTGAAATCTCCTGAATGAAGGATTCAATGTCAAATACATGTTTTAAACGGTTGTCACCACATCCTAGCAGAAGATGATAAACATTACAATACAAGTACTGTAGACAATTAGTGTTTATACACAAACTATAAACTTGTATCCCAGTACTTCTGTTATTAAATGTCTGTAGGGCTGCAGCGAACCATTATTTTTATTGTCTATCGATTATTTTTCAATGAATCTATTTATTATTTTCTCATCAGTTGATGAATTCTTTAGTTAAACTATCAATAAATAATAACAGTAAATTATGCTATTAATCTTTTATTTTATAAAAAAATTTTCTCATAATTGATACTTTACAAAAAATAAATAATAATTACAACAACAAAAGAAAGAAAATAACAATAAGAAAGATAATAACAAGAATAGAGAGAAAAATAAATAACAATAAATAATTAATTAAAACGAAAGAAAGAAAATAACAATAAGAAAAGAGAGAATTTATAATTAAAAGAAAGAAAGAGAGAGAATTACAGGGCAGTGATACGATACAATCAATAGAAATGCAGATTATGGTGCGTACACAGTTCTGTTTGGGACTGACAGCAGTTACAGGTGAGAGACTTGAAAGGTTTTATTTATTCAGCAGATTAAAACACATTGAATACATATCTGTATATGAATGAACAGCTGAAGTCACAACCGCATTCAGGACACGAGAGCGACAGAATCATAACACGGGGAAGTTTTATCACAGCTGACAGCCGTTTTTAAATAAATGAGCTCAGTCGAGGCTTGTGCTATCATCACACATTAAACAACTAACAATGACTTTAAAAGCTTTGTTAGCGAGTGCAGAGAGTGCGTTTGGTGCGCGTCTCGGAGCTCGAGCGATTGCGCACACACACACACACACACACACACACACACACACACACACACACACACACACGCAGACACAGCACTGACGGCAGCTCCGGTGGATCTAAAGATGAATGCGTATCATTTCTCCGTCTCCGTCTCTGTGAGTGCATTAAACCCGTCATGATTATATAGGAAACTCGATGTCCCGTGCTGTTCTGGTCATTCAGCGTAGCTTTGAATGCGGATTTGAATCCTGACAATGTAAAGGCATCAGTTTGGCTATATACACGCGGTTCTGATGGTCGTATGATAATATAATGCTCTATGAACGCTCTATGAAGTGAAGTGTTGCCATACTAGCCTTCACCTTCTGCTCTAGAGTCTTGTTTGTGTTAAACATGGCAGAAAAACAGTCTTAAGTAGGGATAACTGCAGGCTGTTATAATGATTAATTGTGCAGCTCTAATGTAAACATTGAAAAATACTTTGTGAGGATATCGTCACTAGGGTTGGGTATCGTTTGAATTTTATCGATTTCGATTCCGATTCTTTTCGATTCCCAGTTTCGATTCCAATGTGATTAAATAATGATATCAAGCATTTATCCCGTGTCTCTTTTTAGCAAACCATTGCACGAGAGCCTATATTTTAGTATGCATTTGAGAGACGTTCTGAAATGTAATGCATTCATACATGTGTAACCCCCCCGTGTCCGCACCATCACACCGAGCGGGTCTCGAACCCGGGATGCCGGCGCGGGAGGCAGGCACTCTAAGGAGGCTAAAGGCTACAGCCTCCAGCGTCAGTCGGGGAGTGAGGTTTACACACAGCCCTTACTGGCATACATCCGTTACACATGCATGCACAGTTTGCAGCTTTAATCGCCTTTTTTGGTAATTTCATGACTTAACTGATGACAGTATGCAGTTTCTGGTGCGCTTATTTATGATGACGCGAACAGAGCATGCGCTGTGGGCACATTGACGGCTGACAGGACAGGAAAGTTTGTTTTACTGACATATAGTCTGACAGCGTCTCACTGTTCTACCGAAGCTCATTTGGCTGGTGTACCTTTTCTGCGCTCATTTGACTCGCGCCTGGTGCTGAGGCAAAGCTGCAGTGCACATCTGAAAAGTCTCGTTGGATGTGGATGCAAAAAAACACTCCGGTACCGCGTCTTAATAAAGGCTTTTCTTGTCAAGAAAAAAGGGACAAAAACTGCAGTTTTGAGCAGGGTGGCCAAGCTTAGATCAGTGGTTCCACTGCTGCACGGATGAACCATCACAACATTGTGATCGCACACCTCAAAGGTTGACGAATTAAACAGACAAATCATTTTCATTTAGGAATAGAATCATCACGTTAGTGTTTGAGTCATGTTCGCGATCTTTAACGATCTAATAGATTAATGTCATGTTGGTGGTGACATCTCTCTTGCAACATGTTTAGCTATCACAGATATTATACTTCTTCACAGATATTAGGCTTCTGATCGCAAATGCAGGCAAACTTTGGAGGCTTAGATTAGCGAGCAAGATCCTGGCAGATCGCTAGACCACACTTGTCCTCACAGATGAAGAAAAAAAACCCGCATAGGAATCGATAGGCGGAATCAAAATTTTAATTTGACAAAAGTATCCGATTCCTGACCTTAAGTATCCGATTCTGGAATAGATTTTCGATTCTCAACCCTAATCGTCACGTTCTCACGAGACCAGTCAGATCTCACGAGATGTATAAATGTTTTGATGTATTAAACAAAATGTTGAATACTGACATTTGACTTTTTTAAATAATAACAAAGATACTTTAAATGTGAAATTAAAATTGCCAGTAGGTGGCAGCGAGTCACTGTTAATAAGTGATTAATTGTGATTGAACCGAATCATTTAAACGATTGATTCATTCAGGAACGAAACACTGTCATGTTGCTCAGAGACACGAAACAGTGCTGTGACTGTTTGGAATTATTTTCTTTTTTAATATTCCAAAAAATAAACACAAAACATTTATTAATTAATTAAACTCGCTAGAAGACTCCTCCTCTCCAGAGTCAATAACAAACTACAGACACTTGAACTACAATTCACATTGTGTCATTGTTCTCTACAGGTTGAATGATTGTGGCGTCACAGATGAAGGTTGTGCTGCTCTGGCTTCAGCTCTGAGATCAAACTCCTCACACCTGAGACAACTGAGTCTGTCTCGGAATAAAATAGGAAAATCAGTGAATCTGCTCTCTGATGTACTACAAAATCCTGACTGTAAACTGGAGATACTGTGGTAAGATCATCTCTATTAGTCTCATGTCTTTGTCTTCAGTAAGATGTGTCCTTTAATGTAAATTCTGACTAGACACTAAATCTGATCATAAATGACTGAAGATGAAGTTCATTTCATTCAGGGTTTCTACAGACATGAACAAGTTCAATTTAAGACCTAAACCTGCGATTGAAATATACATTATATTACAAACACATACGTCATTTTGAATGTGTTTAACATAAAAAGAAAACAAAATATAATTTCTGTAATAAAAAAATATTTATTATTATGATATACAACTTTTCATATCAGCAGACAATATTCCATACACAATATCTCCACAAAAGCACCGCATCACCGAGATTTTTGGTGTAAACTATTTATTCTGAAGCAATATTTTCAGTTTTCTATCAGCTTTTCCAAACTTAAATCTGCATATTGTTATTATTTACCTTTACAAAGTCCTGTTTTTGTACAGATCCATAAATGTTTTGATGTATTAAACAAAATGTTGAATACTGACATTTGACATTTTTTTAATAATAAAAAAGATACTTTAAATGTGAAATTAAAACCACCAGTAGGTGGCAGCGAGTCACTGTTAATAAGTGATTAATTGTGATTGAACCGAATCATTTAAACGATTGATTCATTCAGGAACGAAACACTGTCATGTTGCTCAGAGACACGAAACAGTGCTGTGACTGTTTGGAATTATGTTATGAATAAACTAAACATTTATAATTTTTACCTCAGTGTTTCTTCTGAGTTTCTTTGTGTGCTGTTGTGTTCATTGGTTTTGAAGTCTCTCACAAAGAGACAGACAGCGTGAGCCTCAACAGCACGACCTTGATACCAGAAATACACGATCCATTATCAACTGCTGTTTACATTGAATGAACACGAATACAATCAGAAGAATCCTTCTCGCGTTTCCATGCTTCACTGCTTATTTTATGTCACTATTATGTTTTAATCAAGATATTGTCCGGTTGGTAAAGTAATCAGCTAGAAAAAAAAACAATTAATTAATTAATTAAACTAGCTAGAAGACTGATTAGCTGTAGCCCCCGCAGGGGAAGAAAAATACTTTGGTCTAGATATACAATATCTCCTCTCCTGCTCTGAGACCAGAGTCAATAACAAACTACAGACACTTGAACTACAATTCACATTGTGTCATTGTTCTCTACAGGTTGTATGATTGTGGCGTCACAGATGAAGGTTGTGTTGCTCTGGCTTCAGCTCTGAGATCAAACCCATCACACCTGAGACACCTGAGTCTGTCGTGGAATAAAATAGGAGATTTAGATGTGAAGCGTCTCTGTGCTGGACTGAAGGATCCTGACTGTAAACTGGAGAAACTGTGGTAAGATCATCTCTCTGATAGTCTCATGTCTTTGTCTTCAGTAAGATGTGTCCTTTAATGTAAATTCTGACTAGACACTAAATCTCATCATAAATGACTGAAGATGAAGTTAATTTCATTCAGGGTTTCTACAGACATGAACAAGTTCAATTTAAGACCTAAACCTGCGATTGAATTACACATTATATTACAAACACATAAGTCATTTTGAATGTGTTTAACATAAAAAGAAAACAAAATATCATTGCTGCAATGAATAATATGTATTACTACGATATACAGTGAACTTTTCATATCAGCAGACAATATTTCATACACAATATCTCCACAAAAGCACCGCATCACCGAGATTTTTGGTGTAAACAATTTATTCTGAAGCAATATTTTCAGTTTTCTATCAGCTTTTCCAAACTTAAATCTGCATATTGTTATTTAATCATTTTTTGTTGAAATATTGCAAAAACAGTCGATATGGCGTCTAAAATATAAGTCTCTTCGTTTATTGAACGGTTGTAAAAAATCAATATAACATTTTGTAATCATGGTAATTTATGAAGACAAAAAAAAAACACACTTAAATTGATAAACTATATGAAGAGGTATAAATATATACATTTTCTGCCCCATGTCTTGAATTTTGTGATCATTGTAAATGTATTTTAATAGATTGAATCCTAGTGAAAGAGCGCACTCTTAACTACACACGTGCACTAGTCTAGATTTCACTCTGTAGGTGTTTTTTGTATTTCTGCGTCGTGAGAATATTCATCAAAATAGTTCACTTGTCGTGGTATGTTTCCTAACGATATCATGTTATGAATAAACTAAACATTTATAATTGTTACCTCAGTGTTTCTTCTGAGTTTCTTTGTGTGCTGTTGTGTTCATTGGTTTTGAAGTCTCTCACAAAGAGACAGACAGCGTGAGTCTCAACAGCACGACCTTGATACCAGAAATACACGATCCATTATCAACTGCTGTTTACATTGAATGAACACGAATACAATCAGAAGAATCCTTCTCGCGTTTCCATGCTTCGCTGCTTATTTTATGTCACTATTATGTTTTAATCAGGATATTTGTCCGGTTGGTCAAGTAATCAGCTAGAAAAAAAACATTAATTAATTAATTAATTAAACTAGCTAGAAGACTGATTAGCTGTAGCACTTTTCTGAAATCCCATGAGCTCATTGTGTTCTCACAGATGTCATACAGATTTAACCTGAATGTTCAGATATTAATGTGTGATTTAGTGATTTCTGTTCAGTTTATAATCTGCCAAACATGACACAATGATGTGTTTGATCACAAGAGTTAATAAATGAGATGTAATGAGGAACACGTGGCTCCTGTGAAGCAAATGTCCTCCTGTAGGTGTTTATTAGAGGAGCAAGTGACTGTTTCTCCAGACAGATCCGTCCTTATATCACTATGAAACAATATCTCACATTCAGCTCTGTGTGTCTGTTCAGTCCTGAAGCACATGACAGTTTCAAACAGCACCATTGAGCATCAACATGCATAAATCTCATTCTATCAGCAGCAGTTTGTGGCAATGCTTGTCATTATATCTCCTCTCCTGCTCTGAGACCAGAGTCAATAACAAACTACAGACACTTGAACTACAATTCACATTGTGTCATTGTTCTCTACAGGTTGAGTAATTGCGGCGTCACAGATGAAGGTTGTGCTGCTCTGGCTTCAGCTCTGAGATCAAACCCATCACACCTGAGATATCTGGATCTGTCTGAGAATAAAATAGGAGATTTAGGTGTGAAGAGTCTCTGTGCTGGACTGAAGGATCCTGACTGTAAACTGGAGATACTGTGGTAAGATCATCTCTATTAGTCTCATGTCTTTGTCTTCAGTAAGATGTGTCCTTTAATGTAAATTCTGACTAGACACTAAATCTCATCATAAATGACTGAAGATGAAGTTAATTTCATTCAGGGTTTCTACAGACATGAACAAGTTCAATTTAAGACCTAAACTTGTGATTAAAATAGACATTATATTACAAACACATACGTCATTTTTAGGGGTGTGACGAGAAACTTATCCCACGAGAACGAGACGAGATGAGATTTTTAGATTTTTTTTTTAAAGATCCTCAATTATGAAATATAGAGGGAAAAATAGTCTTTCATTCAACTGAAAAACACAAAATATAGGCGCATTTTGAAATCAATTTATACTTTATGAAATTAAACTTATTTTTTAATGAATTATATGCAGTAGGCTAATAAACAACAAACTAGAGCGGCACAATTCTGGATAAATTGAGAATCAGTTTTTTATTTTTTTTGGAGATCATGATTCTCTCACAAAATAACCTAATTTACTAGTGGTTCTGACAAAATGTTCATTGCTTGAGTCTTTTAAATATATATGTATATATATTAATTTGAACAAAATAAAACAAATAAATGAAGGAGTCAGTGTCTCACTTCATAAAGACTTGTTTCACTGGTGAAATCTCCTGAATGAAGGATTCAATGTCAAATACATCTTTTAAACCAGGGGTCTCAAACTGCCGGCCCGCGGGTCATTTACGGCCCTCCCTCACCCTCCCTCCGGCCCGCGACTGACATCAAAAATATAACGCAATCCGGCCCGCAAAAATATTTTTATTATTACAATTATTATTATCATTATTATTTGTAGTTGTTTTATATCAATCTAAACTACCCATTCAATATGTACTAAAAACAAAAACACAGTTGAATAAAAAATTAATATTGTGATAGCGTAAAAAACTCGCGCTTGCCGGCAGACTTGATAAGACGTTAGCTGGTTTCTGGGCTTTAACGGTTTGGCTGTGAACGAAAATATGTCTTATTCCAAACCGAAAAGAAAAGTGGATGATGAACACAGACAGTTTCAGGAAAGATGGACACTGCAGTATTTTTTGTGGAGTTTAATGGAAACGCCACCTGTCTAATATTCAAAGAAAAAGTTGCCGTTCTGAAGGAATACAATCTCAAGCGTCATTACTCGACTAAACATGGAGACCAATATGACAAGTACGAGGAAGCCAAAAAGGATTTTCCACAAAGCCAAAAAGGATGCTGATGCTGCCGTTGAAGCGAGTTATGTGGTGAGCGAGATGATCGCTAAAGCAGGAGAGCCATTCACTGAAGGGCAGTTTATAAAGGATTGCATGTTGAAGGTCGCTGATATTCTATGTCCAGAAAAGAAAAACATGTTCAACAATCTCTCTCTATCAGCAAATACAGTGGCAGAGCGGATTACCGAGTTATCGAGTGACATTTATGATCAGCTATGCGGGAAAGCTAGAGATTTCACTGCATACTCTGTGGCGCTTGACGAAAGTACCCTACAGACAAAACTGACACTGCTCAGCTAGCTATTTTCATCAGAGGTATTAATGAACAGTTTGAAGTGACGGAAGAATTGCGGAGTTTGTGTCCAATGCACGGCCGTACAGCAGCCAAAGATATATTTCAGCAGCTGTGCGACGCGATTGAACAAGCTGGTTTGCCATGGAGCAGACTAGTAGGCATTACCACTGATGGCGCTCCGTCTATGACAGGTAAAAAAATGGACTGGTAGCGCTGGTACAAAGAAAGTTAGAAAAGGAAAATGCAGATCCAGCAGTTGTTCTGCACTGCATTATACACCAGCAGGCACTGTGCAGCAAATGCTTGAAATATGAACACGTCATGTCTGTTGTCCTAAAATGCATCAATTACATCAGGTCAAGGAGTTTACAGCACCGCCAGTTTCGAGCCTTTTTAGAAGAAATTGAGGCAACATATGGTGATGTACTTTACTTTACTGAGGTGCGCTGGCTCAGCAGGGGAAATGTCTTGAAGATATTTTTTGATTTAAGAACAGAGGTGAAGAGATTCATTAAAGATGGCAGAATGGATGTTCCTGAATTTGATGATCCTAAATGGGTCATGGACCTTGCATTCCTAGTGGATATTACACAGGAGCTAAACGTCCTTAACCTGAAGCTCCAGGGCCCTGGTCACCTCATCACAGCAGCGTATGAAAGTGTGAAAGCCTTCTCCACAAAATTGAGATTGTGGAAAACTCAGCTTTCTGCCAAAAATCTCAGTCATTTCACAACATGCAGATCTCTTGTGGAGGAGGGCATAGCATTCAATGGTGATGAATATGCTTCTGCTGTTAAAAAAGCCTACTTCAGGAATTTGATCAGCGTTTTGCTGACTTCAAGGCACACTGTGCCACTTTCCAGCTGTTTGCATACCCCTTCTCAGCTGATGTGGAGAGCGTCCCAAATTTGTTGCAAATGGAACTTATTGACTTGCAGTGCAACAGTGAGCTAAAAACTAAATTCAGAGAGGCACAGGGAAATGCAGACAAGACTGCACAATTTCTGAGAGAATTGCCTCCATGCTTCCCAGAGCTGTCCAAAGTGTTCAGTCGGTTAATGTGCCTTTTTGGAAGCACATATGTGTGTGAGAAACTTTTCTCAACTATGAACTTCAATAAATGCAAGTTCAGGCTTAGTGATGCTCATCTTGAAGCTGTACTCAGGGTTTCAACTGTGAACTCCATCAGGGCAAACGTGGCTCAGTTGTGTGAGCAAAAGCGCTGCCAAGTGTCTGGCAAAAAATAGAATAGTTTGCAAATGTATTCAGGGATCGCAGTTAGTTGTTAAGTGTAAGGTTCAGCACAGTTTTGATAAGTTACTTAAGTTAAAATAAAGTAGTAAAAATTATAAAAAAATTATATAACAATGCACTGTTGTTTAGATTTGTGTTAAGCATGACACAAATACTTTAGTAATGTAATTTAAAAGAAATGTGAGGTAACATCTCTGCTATTAAAGTCAATTTCCATAACTTCTGTGTTTTTTTCTTGTGCTTCAATGTTACAACGGCCCTCCTATGAGATGTCAGTCACAGCAATGACCCCCAGCCAATTTGAGTTTGAGACCCCTGTTTTAAACGGTTGTCACCACATCCTAGCAGAAGATGATAAACATTACAATACAAGTGTTACGATTGTAACAAAGTTCGTAAGTTCGCGGTTACTTACCGCTGTCTCCTGAGTCTTTCTCCCGCTGCAGACTTCGCTGAACCACGAGGTGCTGAAAGGTAGCGGGCGCCCCGAACAACCCAAATGGAAGTGTGACAAATTGGTGCAATCCAAACGGCGTTGTGAAGGCTGACTTTTCTTTGGATAAGGGTGATAAGGGGATCTGCCAATATCCTTTGGTTAAGTCCAGTGTCGAATAAAAACGAGCGGTACCCAGCCGATTAAGCAACTCGTCAACCTGCGGCATTGGATAGGCGTCGAACTTCGACACCGCATTCACCTTGCGATAATCCACGCAGAACCGGACCGAGCCGTCTGTTTTCGGTACCAAAACGATCGGGCTTGCCCAGTCACTGCGGGACTCTTCTATCACTCCCATCTCTAGCATCGCCTCTAATTCCGACTGGACCACCTTTTTCTTGTGCTCCGGTAAACGATACGGCCGGCTGCGCACTACCATGCCTGGCTCGGTCTCAATATGGTGCTGGATAAGGTTGGTTCGGCCGGGGCGAGAACACGTCCGCAAACTCTTTCTGCAACCGGGCTACATCGGTGAGCTGGGAGGGCGAGAGGTGATCCCCCCCGGGGGCCAGAGTGAGTGATGGAACTTTGGAGTTCACCTCTGGCCCGAGATCTTCCTCGCTACTTACCACCGTCGCCAGCATCACCGGCTCGACCTCGTTCCATTTTTTAAGGAGGTTGAGGTGGTAAATCTGATGTGCCCCGCTCCGGTCCGTTCGAACCACCTCATAATTGAGATCCCCTACCCGCCGTGTGACCTCGAACGGTCCTTGCCACTTGCCACCAGGTGGGGAGTAACACAAGCACTTTATCTCCCGGCGTGAAATTGCCTAATCTGGCCCCCCGATTGTATAGCCGGCTTTGCTTGTCCTGGGCCTGTAACAAATTCTCCATGGAGAGCTGCCCCAGAGTGTGGAGTTTTGTTCTCAGGTCCAGCACATGCTGAATTTCATTTTTACTCTCCGAAGGTCCCTCCTCCCAAGTCTCCCTCAGGACGTCCAAAACCCCGCGGGGCTGGCGGCCGTACAGGAGCTCGAAGGGGGAAAACCCCGTGGAGGCTTGCGGGACTTCGCGCACAGCGAACAAAAGAACGAACTTTCGAATCATTGTCTTCAATGTACGATTAAACCGTTCCACCAGGCCGTCCGTTTGTGGGTGGTAGACGCTGGTGCGAACCGATTTAATTCCCAATAATCCGTAAAGTTCGCGAATGGTCCGTGACATGAACGCCGTGCCCTGGTCGGTGAGAATCTCTTTCGGGATTCCCACCCGGGAGATCATACTGAACAGAGCCTCCGCCACACTTTTTGCGGAAATGTTGTGGAGCGCTACTGCCTCCGGGTATCGGGTTGCATAATCCACCAGAACTAATGCAAATCGATGCCCTCGTGCCGACCGCTCTAATGGCCCGATGAGGTCCATACCAATTCGTTCGAAGGGGACCTGCATTAGCGGAAGGGGGCGCAAAGGCGCTTTTGGGGAGGCCGGGGGATTCACTAGCTGACATTCACGACAATCCGCACACCACCGGCGTACATTCTCGTGGATGCCCGGCCAAAAGAAGCGGGCCATTAAACGGTTTAGTGTTGTCGCCTGCCCCAGGTGCCCGGCCATAGGATTGCAATGAGCCGCCTGAAAAAGCATTTCCCGACGGCTTTTGGGTACCAACAACTGGGTTGTATCTTGCTTTGATTGAGCGTCCTGGGTCACTCGATACAAGCTATCTTTCAAAATAGCAAAATACGGATAGGAAGGGGGCTGTGCGGTCTGGAGAGGCCGACGGTCAATGGAACGGACCTGCTCGAATGCATTTCTCAGGGACTCGTCCTGAGACTGCTCCAGGAGGAAATCATCACGCTCCGTGAGGATTAACCTCTCGATCGCGTTCCGATCCCCCGGAGCCGCCTCAGCGAGCCCAGGCTCAGCATCCCCCGAGCGCGCGGCCGCCTCCCTCCCCGGCTTTTCTTTTCACCAGGAGGCATCCGCACACAAAACTCCCAATAAAACTTTAAAAGAGGGCCAATTGGTTCCCAAAATCAGCGGATGCCGGAGGTGGCTGGCCGACCCCGCCTCCCGGCCGTGGGCTCTCGCGGCCGTCGACTCCGGAGCTGGCCCTCCCCTCCATCGGGGCTGGGCTCGGGGAACCACGCCGGCACGGGACCTGGGTAGGAAGATAGGGGGAGACACAGAAGGGGAGGGGAGAGAGAGAGAGACGGATGGTAGGGTTTCGCCAACCCCGTGGCACGCCACCATCTGGTCCTCAGCGAGTTGGATGGCCAGGTCCAGCGACGCCGGGCGGTGGCACTGGACCCACTACGCGGTCTTCTTAGGGAGCCACGCAATAAATTGCTCCAGCACCACCTGGTCGATGATTTGGTCGACGCCGCCTTCCCCGGCCAACAGCCATCTGCGGCAGGCGTCCCGGAGCTGGTGAGCCATCACGAAGGGCCGGCCGTTCTCCCCCAGCTCCAGCGAACGGAAGCGCTGGCGGTGCTGCTCGGGGCTCCGGCCGACCCGCTGGAGGATGGCTCGCTTTAGGTCGTCGTAAACCAGGAGGTTCTGGACTAGCAGCTGCTGCGCCGCCAACTGCGCCTCCCCGGTTAGCAGGGGGATGAGGCGCACTGGCCAGTCCGTCTGGGGCCACCCACATGCCGCCGCGGTCTTCTCTAAAAGGTCGAGGAATGCCTCCGGGTCATCCTGCGGCCCCATCTTCTGTACCGGCATGTGGGTGGGCGGGGCCGGGGCTGTTGGACTCTCCCCGGCCCGAACCTCCCGGTCCATCCAGCTCCGGAACAGCTCGCGGTCCTCCCGCTGGTTCTGGACGAGGGCACAGAATCTCCTCTCCTGGTCTGCCCTCATGTCCATCAGCGCTTTATGATGTTCTTGGTGGAGTCCCGCGAGCGACTGGATGACATCCGCAAATGGCGTTGGTGAGGACATGATGGCAGCGGCGTTCCGGCTTCCTTCCCCGGGTTTCGGCAACCAGTGTAACAAAGTTCGTAAGGAAGGAAGGAAGCGGACAGGGTTGGCTCGTGAAGACTCATGAAGACTCGGGTGAATTTTATTTACAGATAAACTTAAACAGGTGCGCACTCTGCGCGTCCTAAATACATCAACTCTCTTGGTTGTCTCAGCGTTCACTCTCAGCATTCGTTCCGGCTGTCTCCCTCTCACAGACCGTGCGCCCGAGTCTTCACTCCATCTCTCTCCTCGAATCCCTGCTCGACGGATGCTTTATTTGGTCTCTCCACGCCAATTACTGCAATCAGAGACAGGTGTTCCTCATTTTGCACTTGACCCACTTACTTACCGCTGTCTCCTGAGTCTTTCTCCCGCTGCAGACTTCGCTGAACCACGCCCCCCTCGCCACAATGATCCTTTCATTTTGATCGCTACTGTAGACAATTAGTGTTTATACACAAACTATAAACTTGTATCCCAGTACTTCTGTTATTAAATGTCTGTAGGGCTGCAGCTAACCATTATTTTTATTGTATATTGATTATTTTTCAATTAATCTATTTATTATTTTCTCATCAGTTGATGAATTCTTTAGTTAAACTATCAATACATAATAACAGTAAATTATGCTATTAATCTTTTATTTTATACAAATGTTTTCTCATAATTGATACTTTACAAAAAATAAATAATAATAAAAACAACAAAAGAAAGAAAATAACAATAAGAAAGATAATAACAAGAAAAGAGAGAAAAATTATTAATTAAAATGAAAGAAAGAAAATAACAATAAGAAAAGAGAGAATTTATAATTAAAAGAAATAAAGAAATAGAATTACAGGCAGTGATACAATACAATCAATATAAATGCAGATTATGGTGCGTACACAGTTCTGTTTGGGACTGACAGCAGTTACAGGTGAGAGACTTGAAAGGTTTTATTTATTCAGCAGATTAAAACACATTGAATACATATCTGTATATGAATGAACAGCTGAAGTCACAACCGCATTCAGGACACGAGTGCGACAGAATCATAACACGGGGAAGTTTTATCACAGCTGACAGCCGTTTTTAAATAAATGAGCTCAGTCGAGGCTTGTGCTATCATCACACATTAAACAACTAACAATGACTTTAAAAGCTTTGTTAGCGAGTGCAGAGAGTGCGTTTGGTGCACGTCTCGGAGCTCGAGCGATCGCGCACACACACACACACACACACACACACACACACACACACACACCACACACGTTGGTTTTTATGGTTTACGGGGACTTTCCATAGGCGTAATGGTTTTTATACTGTACAAACTGTATGTGCTATTGCCCTACACCTACCCTACACCTAAACTTAGCCCTCACAGGAGACGGTGCATTTCTACTTTCCCCCCAAAAAACGCACACTGTATGATTTATAAGTGTTTTAAATTATGGGGACACTGAAAATGTCCTCATAAATCACCTTCTCCTTGTAATACCTGTCATACCCATGTCATTATACAAATTTGTGTCCTCATAAACCACACACACACACACACACACGCACAGCACTGACGGCAGCTCCGGTGGATCGAAAGATGAACGTGGATCATTTCTCCTTCTTCGTCTCTGTGGGTAAATTAAACCCGTCATGATTATATAGGAAACTCGATGTCCCGTGCTGTTCCGTTCATAAATGTTTTGATGTATTAAACAAAACAAAAAAAACATTAATTAATTAATTAAACTAGCTAGAAGACTGATTAGCTATAGCCCCCGCAGGGGAAGAAAAAAACATTAATTAATTAATTAAACTAGCTAGAAGGATGATTAGCTGTAGCCCCCGCAGGGGAAGAAAAAAACATTAATTAATTAATTAAACTAGCTAGAGGACTGATTAGCTGTAATGTGACCAAATAGGCTATGAGATGAATGTTCAGATATTAATGCAGTTTCTTCTGCTAGTTTGATTAATATGAAATTTAATCATAATCTTGGCCACCAGATTTGGAGAATTTGATGTTTCCCCATTCAAAGAGATGGGAGCTGCACTTGCATGCTTGTTTCAAAGATGGCCGCCGAGTGAAATGACTTTCCTTAAAGGGACTTTGTCCTTATATCACTATGAAACAATATCTCACATTCAGCTCTGTGTGTCTGTTCAGTCCTGAAGCACATGACAGTTTCAAACAGCACCATTGAGCATCAACATGCATAAATCTCATTCTATCAGCAGCAGTTTGTGGCAATGCTTGTCATTATATCTCCTCTCCTGCTCTGAGACCAGAGTCAATAACAAACTACAGACACTTGAACTACAATTCACATTGTGTCATTGTTCTCTACAGGTTGAGATATTGTGGCGTCACAGATGAAGGTTGTGCTGCTCTGGCTTCAGCTCTGAGATCAAACCCCTCACACCTGAGAGAACTGAATCTGACTGGGAATAAAATAGAATCAGGAGTGAAGTTACTCTCTGATCTGAAATATGATCCACATTATAAACTGGAGATATTATCCTGTTGTGAGTATATTATTATTTAAATATTTTAAAAGTATGTAACAGGCCTCATATGTGTGTAATTGGAGAATATAAGATAATAATTCAGCTTCACTTTAGTCCCAGTACATTAAACTCTGTTTAATTCAGTGATGATCTATGAATATATGAATATGTTCATCTCTTCCAGTGTCTCTGTGTGTAAATGATAAAGAGAGAGTTGTTGATCATCACTGTTATTAATCTATGATCAGTTGTTCATTCATATCTCTGGCTGTTATATGAATATACTGTGTATTTCTGAACTGGATCTGCTGATGTGATGTGACAGCAGTAATGTCTCATACTCATATGTGACTGTCTGTGTGTTTTATTGTAGGACTCTCAGTATTCAGACGTCAGTCCAGGTTCCTCAGGATCATTGATTGGCTCCTACTGTGACGAGTCCTCGTTTGTTACGCCCCGTGACAACCCCGTTTTTATTTCAATGTCACTTCTTTGGGGTATAAATTCATTGAAAACTCAACACTTGTTAATCAATGCTTGTCACAACATGGCAGTAATTCCTGAACACTTTGTAATACAGAACTAAGATTGGTCTCTTTTAAAGAAGACACATAGCAGATTATTGATGAAGTGAAAACATTAAAAAATAAGAAAGTATAAAAAGTTATAGAATTGTGCAGTAAAGATAATTTACTATACTAATTTTTATTTTATTTTATATAAAATAAATCAAAATCAAACCACTTTTATTGTCACATCACCAGAGCACATGTGCCTTGGTGAGTGAAATTCTTGAGAGCGTGCTCCAGACAGTTTCCATATTACTTACAGACTTATCGAGAAAGACAATGTGCAGAATACACACACATATACTCAGTACACACAGTGTACTATGCTCGAGGAAGCATCTGATCATGTAATTTAAGCAGAAACACGGACGCTTGATCCGGGCGAGCCAATGCAATGATTTCTAAAAGCTTTTAATGAAGATCAGACTTTCCACCATCTTTAAAGCCTTGCAGATATTCGTCTGTTCAACAAAACTCAACTTTTCAGGTCAAAAGCATCCCAAAAACACACCAGATCAGCACAAGACTGCCGGAAATGAAAACAATCATGTGAAATTAACTATAAAGAGACCAATAAAAAGAGTTAATATGAGATACAGCCCTCATTTTTGTAGATATTCGGTGGGACAAACAATATTTTATATTAATAACTTCTATTATTAAACATTCTGTCATCATTTCAAGACGGAGAATCAGAGATCTGCAAGATTATCATGTGTTCATTATTAGGAGGACTGTTGCTTGAACAATGATTTCAAACAGATTCTCATTATAAACTCATCAGTCTTCAAACGACATAAATGACAGAAGACAGATTTTAATTTAATTTAATTTTAGATTATTGTTTATCTGCATCAAAAAATACAAAATACTGCGATTTTCTTCTTTGGCTTGTTTTCCAGTGAAATATCCAAACACTTAAATCAAGATACATTTATTGAAATGTAAAATGATTGAAGAAGTTTTGATTTCTAAGAAAGCTGATTAAAATTACGTGAATCTATGCTATAAAATAATAATTATAATCTGCATCAGAATGTACGTAATAATGCATTATGTGATTTCATAAATAATTGTAAACAAAGTCCGAATACATTATAATATTTGGCAACATCTGAAATTGGTTGCTTGTCATATTTTTAACACATCATATTTTTTATTATAACTGGTTACAATTATTCATGAGATAATACAATGCATTATAAGATGCATAATTAATGCAATACATATTTGTACAATGCATATATAACTTATTCTATATATAAAAACTTCTTAAATAAAGATGCATTTACTTGCAAAGCAAAATGACACAGAGTCCTGTTTTATTAGATAATGAATCAAAATGTTTATGTGATAAAAATATATATATATAAAATGCATTATACAGAAAGGCTTCAAGTAAAGTGTCAGAAAAATAAACCGCTTAACTTCATTTTTCTTAATACATTGGCAGATATGTTGATAACACTTTCTGTTTAATGCATTTTAAAGGTGTTCATTATGTATGTTGTAATGCATTATATGTTTTCATAAATAATGTAACCAAAGTTAAAATGCATTATAATATGTGCATTTGAAATTCCTTGTTTATGTCACAGTGTGTAGTTGTTGTGTCTTAGACTGTCCACTTGATGGCACTCTCTCTGTCTTTTCTGTTCTGATTAGCATCAGCTGTAGGTCATTTACTCATTAGTTCATCACTATTTAAACCATGCTCACTTATGCTGGGCACACACTCAAATATGTTTAAATCTTATAAGATCTTCAAAATGAGAGACCACAAACGAGGACAAAACAATCCTAGATTGAACCGTTTTGCTCTTATAGTGTGTGTTGTGTCGTGATGTGATGAAGATACCACACACACACACACACACACCACAACAGATCTTCAACCAGAGACTGTGAAGACGGGAAACCTCACAGAATATCTCCAGACTTCAGAATAAACTCGATTTCTTTATTAAATTGCAGTTTTAGAACAAAGAACATTACATCAAAGAATTACATCAAATACAATAATACACAAAAAGCAATAAAATAAAAAATGAAAAGCAATAAGAAATTTCCATTTCCTTAAACAAGTATAAATAATATAAAATTATTCAAAGCAAAGTTTTAAGGCTTTAAAGTAATGGAAAAGTCCCAGTCTTTGGTAATGGCAGGAAGAAATTGTGATGATGGTGTATTTTTATTATTATTGAACATAAGCAAAAAATAAACAGTTATAGCTCAAAACAGATTATAACAACAAAACTAGATATAGCTTTTATATTAACAATATACAAAGATCTTGAAAAATAACCAAAAAACTAAACATTAAACCAGGGGAAATATATAAATTATACGACGGCGTTTTAGTGCCACATCTAAGATTACGAGATTAAAGTCGTAATATTTCGAGAATAAAGTCGAAACTACGAGAATAAAGTCGAAACTACGAGAAAAAAAGTCGAAATGTTACGAGAATAAAGTCGAAACACTTCGAGAATAAAGTCGTAATATTTCGAGAATAAAGTCGTAATATTTCGAGAATAAAGTCGTAATTTTTCGAGAATAAACTCGTAGTAATACGAGATTAAACTCCTAATATTTTGAGAAAATCACAGAATTGCTAGAAACAATGGATGTGGAGGATTTGGTTAAATCCTACTTTAGATTAGGATTTAGCAATAAGGAAATTCTTTGTCTTTTGACGCATCAGCACGGAGTTATAATTAGTAAAAGGACACTGCAGCGGTTATGTAGGAAACTTAATTTGTTCAGAAGAAAAAATCAGACAGACATTGAGGAAATTGCCTCTTTTGTGCAGTCTGAGATGGCGACCAGTGGTCGACTCCAAGGATATCGATGGTTACATCTGCGTGCTGTTCGAAGAGGATATGTTGTTTCTCAAGAGACTATGAGGATGGTGATCAAAGAAATCGACCCTGAAGGAGTTGAACTTCGGCGCGCTCGACGTCTCTGAATATGCCATAATGCCACAACGCGTTGGGACCCCGGCTGAAGTACTGGCGACGTCGTTATTTTTCTTCTGAATAAATTAAGTTTCCTACATAACCGCTGCGTGTCCTTTTACTAATTATAACTCCGTACTGATGCGCCAAAAGACAAAGAATTTCCTTATTGCTAAATCAAGTCAAGTCAAGTCAAGTCACCTTTATTTATATAGCGCCTTTAACAATACAAATTGTAACAAAGCACTGCACAATATCAAAATAGGCAAATTTTGTCAATAATGTAAAATGACAGGATTTAACACTCAATTATCTGCTGAATGCATTTCATTATTGAATTTAGTAATGGCATTGTCCAGCTTAGTTCAGTTTAAATAATATCTGTGCAATCAAGTCGATGATTGTGCTGCAAGTGAAGTGTCCCCAACTGAGCAAGCCAGAGGCGACAGCGGCAAGGAACGAAAACTCCATCGGTGACAGAATGGAGAAAAAAACCTTGGGAGAAACCAGGCTCAGTCGGGGGGCCAGTTCCCCTCCGGCCAGACGAATCAGTAGTTTGTTCCAACTGCAGCAAAGTCAGAGTGTAAGTGGTCCACTGGTTCCAGGGGTCTTCCCCGATGGATGTCTAGGTGACGAGGTCCTCACTGGAGATCTGTCTCTGGGGCTCATCTCGGAGATCCTCGGAGGGGTTGTCATCGTCTCTTCTCAGGTGTTCGGTCATCTCTATCGTTTAAGGGTAGGATCCAGAATGAAGCTTGTGTAATTCCTAACTACCACGGGATGTTAATCCCGTGGCAGTAACATAGAAACAGTAAGACAATTAGCGTAGCAGCTGCTCCATCCAGGAATAACCCTGGATGAAATTATCAGTATAACCCAAGCTAAAGCATAATAATGTGCATTTGTTCAGATAGACTGGCAGTACAAGATTGTGAGATGCATTATATGAATGCTTGGCTAAAGAGATGCGTCTTTAATCTAGATTTAAACAGAGAGAGTGTGTCTGAACCCCGAACGTTTTCAGGAAGGCTATTCCATAGTTTAGGAGCCAGATATGAAAATGTTCTCCCTCCTTTAGTGGACTTTGCTATCCTAGGCACTACCAAGAGTCCAGAGTTTTGCGACCTAAGGGAGCGGGTTGGATTGTAGCGTGATAAAAGATTAGTTAGGTACGCAGGAGCTAAATCATTTAGGGCCTTATAGGCAAGTAATAATATTTTGTAACTGATACGAAACTTAATAGGTAGCCAGTGCAGAGACTGTAAAATTGGAGTAATATGATCATATTTTCTTGACCTGGTAAGGACTCTAGCCGCAGCATTTTGTACTATCTGTAGCTTGTTTATTGAAGATGCAGGACAACCACCTAGCAGTGCATTACAATAGTCCAGTCTAGAGGTCATGAATGCATGAACTAACTTTTCTGCATCAGAAACACTTAACATGTTCCGTAGCTTGGCAATGTTTCTAAGATGGAAGAATGCTGTTTTTGTAACATTGGAAATATGATTTTCAAAAGATAGGTTGCTGTCTAATATAACACCCAGATTTTTAACTGTAGAGGAAGTAACATTACATCCGTCTAGTTGCAAATTGTAATCCAAGAGATTCTGTGTACTGTTTTTAGGTCCAATAAGTAATATCTCGGTCTTATCTGAATTTAATAGGAGAAAATTACTGGTCATCCAATCTTTTACATTTTTAACACACTCTGTTAGCTTAGATAGTTTAGAAGTTTCATCTGGTTTTGTTGAGATATATAGTTGAGTGTCATCAGCATAGCAATGGAAACTAATCCCGTATTTTCTAATAATATTACCAAGGGGCAGCATATATAATGAAAATAATAGAGGACCTAGGACAGATCCTTGTGGTACTCCATACTTTACTGGTGATAATTGAGATGACTCCCCGTTTAAATAAACAAAGTGGTAGCGATCGGACAGGTAGGATCTAAACCATCTTAAAGCCTGCCCTTGAACACCTGTATAGTTTTGTAATCGATCTATCAGTATGTCATGATCTATAGTGTCGAACGCAGCACTAAGATCAAGTAAAACTAGCAACGAGATGCAGCCTTGGTCTGACGCAAGAAGCAAGTCATTTGTAATTTTAACAAGTGCAGTTTCTGTGCTATGGCGGGGCCTGAAACCTGACTGAAATTCTTCATAGATATCATTTTTTTGCAAAAAGGAGCACAGTTGAGCAGACACTACTTTTTCTAATATTTTCGACATAAACGGAAGATTTGAAATGGGCCTGTAATTTGCCAGTTCACAAGGATCTAATTTTGGTTTCTTAATTAGAGGCTTAATTACTGCCAGCTTAAATGGTTTTGGGACGTGACCTAAAGATAGCGAGGAGTTAATAATATTGAGAAGCGGTTGTTCTGCAACAGGTAACAACTCTTTCAATAGTTTAGTAGGTACAGGATCTAATAAACATGTTGTTGGTTTAGATGCAGTTATAAGTTTATTTAGCTCATCCTGTCCTATAGTTGTAAAGCACTGCAGTTTTTCTTTGGGTGCGACGAATGATGCTGAAATACTAGACGCTGTAGAATCTACGTTTGTTATTGTATTTCTGATATTATCTATTTTATCAGTAAAGAAATTCATAAAGTCATTACTATTAAACTGTGAGGGAATATTTAGATCGGGTGACATCTGTTTATTTGTTAATCTAGCCACTGTGCTAAATAAAAACCTTGGATTGTTTTGGTGATTATCTATGAGTTTGCGGATATACTCGGTTCTTGCAGTTTTTAGAGCCTGTCTATAGCTGGACATACTGTTTTTCCAGCAATTCTAAAGACTTCCAAGTTACTTTTTCTCCATTTGCGCTCAAGAATACGAGTTTCTTTCTTGAGAGAATGGGTATAACTGTTGTACCATGGCGCAGCACGTTTTTCTCTAACCTTTTTTAATTTGATGGGTGCAACAGTTTCTAACGTATTAGAGAAAATAGTTCCCATGTTGCTAGTAATTGTGTCTAGTTCATCTGTATTTATGGGTACACAGAGCAGTTGAGATAAATCAGGCAGGTTATTTGTGAATCTGTCTTTAGTGGCTGGAATAATAATTCTGCCTGGGCGATAACGCGGAGCCATATAGTTAATATCAGTAATATGCAGCATGCACGATACAAGGAAATGGTCAGTAACATCATCACTTTGAGGTATGATATCTATATCAGTTAGATCAATTCCATGCGATATTATTAAATCTAGCGTATGATTAAAACGATGCGTGGGCCCGGTGACATTTTGCTTGACACCCAAAGAGTTTATTAGGTCAGTAAACGCAAGTCCTAACGCATCATTTGTATTATCAACGTGAATGTTAAAATCTCCAACAATTAATGCTTTATCAACAGTAACCAATAGGTCTGAGAGGAAATCTGCAAATTCTTTTAGAAACTCTGTATATGGCCCTGGCGGTCTATACACAGTAGCCAGAGCAAGAGATAGGACAGATTTATTTTGCTTATCTGACAGTTTAACATTGAGCATAAGTATTTCGAATGAGTCAAACCTGTATCCTGTTTTCTGAGTAACATTGAGAATATCACTATATATTGTTGCGACACCGCCGCCACGACCAGTCTCACGAGGCTCGTGCTTATAACAGTAGCTTGGTGGAGTAGATTCATTTAGACCAAAATAATCATTTGTTTTAAGCCAGGTTTCAGTCAGACAGAGTACATCAAAACTATTATCTGTGATTATTTCATTTACAATAACTGCTTTCGGTGTGAGTGACCGGATATTTAGGAGCCCAAGTTTTAAAAATTGTTTTTGTTCATTTATTTTGCATTTTTCTGGTTTAATCACGATCAGATTTGTTCTAGATCCTGCATTCAATTTATATTTTGAACTCAATATTCGGGGAACAGACACAGTCTGTATAGATTGGACACTGCAAGTACATTTATCATTTAAGTGGGTAGAACAAAAATCATCATAGCTGTTATTGGAGAATTGGCTTACTAGTCAGATGGAGCGTAGCGTCCTGGTGATGTTGTCCGACAGGAGTTCCGCACCGACTCTGCTGGGATGCAGGCCATCAGCACGAAATAGCCTAGGACGCTCCCAGAAAAGATTCCAATTATTGACAAAGAGAATTTTCTGCTCTGTACACCATGAAAACAACCATTCATTTAAAGCAAACAGTCTACTGAACCGTTCGTGTCCTCGTCGATACGTGGGAAGAGGTCCTGATACGATGATCGTCGTCGCTGGCGATGTGCTGCGTACCGTCTCGATCAGGCTCCTGAAGTCCCTCTTCAGTGTCTCCGTCTGCCGCAGCTTGGTGTCGTTAGCCCCCGCGTGAATCACAACAGCTGCAACGCTCTCGTCATCCTTCAGGATCGCGGGTATCTGCACAGAAACATCAAGAACACGAGCACCAGGGAGACAATGAGTGTGCACTTTACCTTCAGCTAACGTAGCACGGACATGCCGGACGATTGAGTCTCCGATGACCACAGCGTCACGATCAGTCTCGCAGAGAGGGGCGAAGCGGTTCCGGGATGAGATGTCGAAGACCGGAGGGGGAGAAGTCGTCGCCCGGGGCCTGGATCGCGTCTTCCGCTGCTGCACCCAGGGTCCGTGGTTTCCCGGCGCCGGAGTGAAGGCCATCTGTGACGATCGCGTCCCGGGTGCACGGGGCCTGTGCAGAGAAATACACGGAGTAGAGGTGGTGGGAGCGTTAGCAGCGCGTTGCATACTTACCCCGGACTTATGAGCGTCAGCCCGAGATGTTTCCAGCGTTGCTATCCGTTTCCTCAGCTGGGCCTGTTTCCCCAGCAGCTCGTGGATCCGTCTCTCCACGGCTTCCAGCTCGAGCTGCGCCGAATGCAGCTCGAACGTGTCCTCACCTGCACACAAAGGTAGACACGAATCCGCCATTTAAGCAAGTAACAGTGAAACAATGTTAAATGTGTGTATGCGTGTGTAAAAAGGGGTATTAGTTGTGTTAGCGTCAGCCGCGCTGGCTTTGCTAACGGGCTATAAGCTAATAGCGGACTCGGGAAATCAAAATAAAACTTGCGATAACAAGCCGCTCTGATTATTCTCGTTGCAGAATGCGATCGGGGATATATTCACACATTATAGAAACACAAATTATTGTGTATAAAATCGGAATTTAAGATAGAAAATAGACGATAAACAATTGGCTTTGCGGAGATTCAGCTCAGAACACGCGTCAACGACAAACCGGGAGTAAATCAGCATGTATGCCGTTGCCGTGTCGTCATAATCTAAATCATAATCTAAAGTAGGATTTAACCAAATCCTCCACATCCATTTTTCTCAAAATATTAGGAGTTTAATCTCGTATTACTACGAGTTTATTCTCGAAATATTACGACTTTATTCTCGAAATATTACGACTTTATTCTCGAAGTGTTTCGACTTTATTCTCGTAACATTTCGACTTTATTCTCGTAACATTTCGACTTTTTTTCTCGTAGTTTCGACTTTATTCTCGAAATATTACGACTTTAATCTCGTAATCTTAGATTTATTTATTCTTTTATGTGTCACTAAAACGCCGTCGTAAAATTACAATCAATTAAATTATAGAAAATACTAATAATAATCTCTCCCGCGATGATCGTGTCCAAATGCTTTTGTGCTTCATGACATGTGTTTGTTATGATTCCGTCTTCTGTCAGCTGGCTTTCTGATCAGATATGGTTTCATTTCTCGTGATAATCTGCAACTCAAACGCATGTTTATCCTCGGTGTCCCCCCCCCCCTCGCACACACACACACACACACACACACACACACACAGCAGGATTTCAGATCGAGACACATCCGGAGTTCTTCCGAGCGGATTCAGTCACTCTTAACACACCTCACACCTCAGGAAAATCTGATAAGATGATCTTTAGATCCACCGAGATAATCGGGACATTTCCGAGGATTGTAGGAACGGGAGAAATCAGCCCAAAATCAGCCGATTATCTTGTGGTGTGCACCCAGCATTAGTCTTTAGTTGCTGCAGTATTGGACCTGTTACGTTGTGTTTGTTACC
>CM049827.1:927310-1042632 GCA_027422435.1 Schizopygopsis pylzovi | reverse complement strand
GCGATGAGCCGGAGATGTCCATGTGATTATGGGAGTTGGCTCTCCATTGGCGCTGCAGTTGAGGATGGCGGTTTCTCCGTAAGGTACTTTGACGATGCTGTAAACGTTGTTTCGGATAATCGGTGCATCTGCCATCACCTTAATATGAACCTTCATTTCATCTTTCCCAATCCGATTCTCAGCGTAGCACGTGTAGTCGCCTTCCTCCTTCATTCCGACTTCGTTTAAATACAGCGTGCCGTTATCGAACATCACATATCTTTTGGCGCGGACCCCGTTATTGTCAGATTGATGGATGCTGTTGACCATGGTACCATCCGGAAGACTCCATGTGATTTCTGGATTAGGAAAACCAGAAGCGATGCAATCGACTTTCAGCTCTCCTCCATACGACACCTCGTGATCACTCAATGACTTGTGGTTGATTTTAGCAGCTTTCATCATCACTTTAACTTTAAGGAGAACGTAGTCGTCGCCCATTTTGTTTCTGGCCACACAGTGATAGTCACCCTCGTCCTTCTCGGTCACTGATGTGATGGTGAGCGTGCCGTTACTGAACACTTTCATTCGGCTATCAAAGCTGAAACGAGCGATAAAAAAGGGGTTACATTCTGATAAGTGTGACACTAGTAAATGTAAAATGTATTAAAGGACTCATTTGAGGAATCAAATCTTTTTAGATTAAACTACAATGTGTAAAAAAATACTTTCAGAACTTAAAACTCTTTCAAGTGTTTTCCACTTGAAGTTTTAAGTTCTGAAATTTATTTAAGTGAAGTTCTGAAAGTTTTCTTTTAGTAGCAATTATTGAAATGAAAATGCAAAAACAACTGATTCTGATAAAAAAAAATATTAAAGGGCACATTATCATGTTTGCTTTTTCAAATACCATGGCAGTATTTAATTTTTATTTTTTTATTGTCATGGCAAAAACCATACATGAGCTATTCAAATATGGAATAGAATTAAACACTCTTTCCCTGCCATTGATGGAATTTTTTACGGTATTTTTCCCGCCATTGACGACAGTCTCTGTTTTCACTGCTGTACAGTAGGGGGCGCCATTATACATTTTCTAAAAGAGTACTGAATCCCTGAACCAAAGCACAGCGAAACAGCTGCAGAAACTGATGCACATGCAAAATAAAATGGTCATCTACATTGAACAGAATATGAAACAAACCTGCCTAAATTTACAGAGTGAAATTTTGACCAAGGAAGTGGTTTAGTACTGTGAAGCTTTGGTGGTGTTTTTGAAAGTGATTGACTTCATCTATGTTTTTATCATTGATCTAAATCCAATCTGAACGGTCTTTGACAAAACCATTTGCTCAGCTTTTTGTTTAAAATATTTGTTTTGTTTTATTAATTATGAAACTTGCCCACATTCAAGTGTTGATAAAAAAATGCATAAAGCTAGAATACAATTTTGCATAGAAAGAATGCATAGAGCTAGAACAAAGTAAAAAAAGCTAGTGGGGAAAGAGTTAAGATCCATTTTTTCCTACAAATTATAAAGCAAAATTTTGATTAATTTATTTAAAAACCTTTTCAAGGGTATTAACAGAGCAAACCAATATTCTCATGGGAGCAGAAACACTACAGTCCATTCAAATGTGTTTGACAGACAATGAACTCCAGTTCAAACTTCATTCTAGTGAAACTAAACAAACAAAATGACTAATTCTGAAATCCTTGATTTCTAGTGTCAGAAACACCAATTATAAATTAACTACTGCCCACATTTACTTGTCAGAAATGCCTATTTGTTCATCTGTGAAGCTGCATGTATATAAACAGATTTCTGTTTTAATAGCACCAAATGACGTTTTTATCAAAATGTAACAAAAAATGCAATTGTGCCAAAACCACAAATGTACTTATCAAGGCTGTGCTTGCCAAAAGCATCATAAGCCAAAACAGATCTTGCAGACCAGTGGTGTTCATGGTTTCTAGCTTAGCCTTATTTTGGGCAAAACAATTGTAAATTCAGAACAACTGTTTTCTTCTCTGCATTGGATTAATGTTCTTTTTGAACATTCTTCTTATTTGTCTGTCCTCTGAAATTAATTACAATTCATGTTGTTTTACTATTTGGTTAATCATGCTCCGTAACCAACAGTGTATACGGAGAGAATCAAAAGAATTCCAAAGAGAGCCAGAGACAGTAAAATCCATATGTGTGGTGTGTCCCTCCCATCTTCAATCATTAAATTCCATCATTTGCAAAACCTTCATTAGACTGTGAAAGAGTCACAACACAATCTGCACTGAAATGTGCTACTCAAACAGGTCAGATGCAAGTTTCTATACACTCAATATGCATTGTTGACATCATGATCAACTAAAACTTGATTGCTCATTAATTAACCAGAGAGAATCAATCCAACACATAACCCATGGTCAATTAAAATGTGGTAATTTGTGACCCTGGAGCACAAAAGCAGTCATAAGCAGCACAGCTATATTTGTAGAAATAGCCAACAATACATTGTATGGGTCAAAATTATAGATTTTTATTTTATGCCAAAAATCATTAGGATATTAATTAAAGATCATGTTCCATGAAGATATTTTGTAAATGCCATACTGTAAAAACATCAAAACTTAATTTTTGATTAATAATATGCATTGCTAAGAACTTCATTTGGACAACTTTAAACATGATTTTATCAATATTTTGATATATTTGCACCCTCAGATTCCAGATTTTCAAATAGCTGTATCTCAACCAAATATTGTCCTATCCTAACAAACTATACATCAATGGAAAGTATATGTATAAATCTCAATTTAAAAAAAATTGCCCCTTATGACTGGTTTTGTGGTCCAGGGTCACATATGAAAATTATTTTACCTGTAATATGCATCAACAAGTTTTTTAGATGGCGTCCTCCAGATGATCCTGGGATTGGGGCTTCCAGTGGCCGAACAGTTGAGACTCAGCTGACCTCCATAGTGGACATCAGTACTGTGAGCAGAAGTGGACATGATTCTAGCAGTAATAGAGCTCCTCTTCACCTGCAGATTCACAGTCCTTTTAGCAACACCCACCGAATTCACAGCCACACATTCATAATTCCCAGAATCCTTCTCTGTGGGATTACGAATAAACAGCGTCCCATTGGGGAAAACAAACAAATTGCCATTAATGAACTGTGAGGGGCGAAGCTGGGCGCCGGTAAACGTGACCCAACGGATGGTCGGATCGGGCGTGCTTTTAGCGGTGCAATGCATGAACGCTGATTGGCCATTAGAGACGGTGTGGTTCTCCCAGAGCTGCTCTTGGATTGTGGGAGGCAAGGCTGTGATTTGGAGCCTCACGGAAAGCATGTCGGCTCCAGCGGCATTACTCGCTATGCATTTGTAGACGCCCTTGTCCAGGTAATTGGTGTTTTTTACTTGAAGCGTTCCATTGGTAAAGAGCATGGCCTTCTGTTCATTGTTACTAATGCCTCGCACCACAGATCGATCCGGAAGCACCCAGCTGATGTTTGGGTTTGGGAGACCTTGTGCTTGGCATTCCAAGAGTGCACTGTTTCCTAGATAAACTGTTATGTCTTTATGACGTGGAAGCATCATCCTGGGCGCATGGGCCAACACCACTAGGGTCACCATTATCTTATCAACGCCATGTGTATTGCGAGCGATGCACAGATACTGCCCCCGGTCCTGGAGCTGGACGTTGTGGATGACAAAAGTGCCGTTGGACTGGACCTCAAACCGCTGGACCCTGGTATTGGCTGACATGATGGCTCCTGTGGATATAAAATATAGGGAAAGAGACAATTTAATTTAAATAAATAAAAATAGCTGCTTGTAGTCAATCAGACACATATATACAAAGAGAGAAGGATAGAGATTAAAAACAAATACGACAACAAGTGTCAAATTTATAAATATGTATTTATAGAATTTAGAAATATGAGTTCTATACATTTTTAGGCATAGAGGTAGCACAAAAACACCAATAATATCGTTAGTTTTACACAATATCTCATTATGGGAGTCGTGGCCTAATGGTAGAGAGTCAGACTCATAATCGAAAGGTTGCGAGTTCGAGTCTTGGTCCGGCAGGAATTGTCGGTGGGGGGAGTGAATGTACAGCGCTCTCTCTCTCCACCGTCAATACATGACGAGGTGCTCTTAAGCAAGGCACCGAACCCCCAACTGCTCCCCGAGCACCGCAGCATAAATGGCTGCCCACTCCTCCGGCTGTGTGTTCATGGTTTGTGTGTGTTCACTGCTGTATGTGTGCACTTGGATGGGTAAAATGCAGAGCACGAATTCCGAGTGTGGGTCACCATACTTGGCTGTATGTCCCGTCACTTTAACTTTCACTTTAGTCTCTATAATAAAATATAAATAAATATATTTTAATGGTATAATTATATGTGTGTGTAATAGCATATTTACTTATTATATATACATATATATTTTACATAATATATTATATCATATTGTATATTTCACTCTCACACACACACACACACACACACACACACACACACACACACACACACACACACACACACACACTTTGATATATATATGTTGTATTATGTGCAAAAAACATGGAGTGTCAAATTAACCAAATGCAATGTTTGTAACTTTAAAAATCAATCAATCAGTCAATCACACACATCACCTTTGGGGAAGGCTGTAAGAATAATAAACACTTCTCTGTTGTTGTAAAGTATATCAAGATTGGTTTATGCATTAAAATTAGACTTCATTTCCTGCATATATTGTAACTGTAACTACTTGTCATGTCATATGTGAGTTACCTGTGGAGACTTTTGTCCAGGTCAGAAGGGGTTTCGGCTCCCCCACAGAATCACATGGTAACTGCACATCTGTCCCAGCATTCACAGTGACTGTGTGGAGTTTCGCAGCAGTGATCCTGGGCCTCACTTGCAGAACAGGAAGAGTTTGCGGTCTTTGAGGAAACAGAACTGCACCTGACTGTCTGTTCACTGGTTCATCGATCTGAATTTGGTTGTTTGGCTGTGTGGTGCTTGATGCAGTTGTGGGACTCGAATTGGCAGATCGAGCAGTTGCTCTCAATATCTTAGGTGTGGTAGTTGATTTAATGTTGTTGAGAGAGTTTAAATCCACAGGTGAGGTGGTGACGGAAGGTTTTCTGATAATATTGGGTTTAAAATTCACAGAAGGATTTTTACTGTGATAGTATGGATACATGTGTTTAGTGCTTGGATATCTTCCCCTGTGCCTGGAATCAATGTAGTTCGTTCCAGGATTTATTGAGTAAAATGGGATTACATTGTCTGGTAAGAGATAAATGGGTGTTGACTTTAGAGCAGGTGTAGTAGTCATTGTCATCGTAGTAGCTGAAGTAGTTGAAGTAGGCCCAGTAGTAGTAGCAGCAGTCGACAGTGTAGTAGGTGCTGCTGTTGTTCCAATGAGTTGGGTTGTAATGGGAATTATGGCTGTAGTTGCTGGTAATGTAATTGTGGGCGAAGTATTCAGTGATGTAGAAGGAATCAAAGATTCATCGAGTTCATGGACTAATTTCCTCTGGTCTTGTTTAGAAACAGAGTTTGGTTGTAAGAAGTAAATCTCAATGGTTTGAGTAGTAAGAGTAGGCGATGGTGAACTTGTGGCTAAAGACTCGGTTTGTCTCCCTACAGATATTGTGAATTCTGTAAGTGTCTCTGGCGTTGAAGGAAAAGAGACTTGGTTGAGAACGGATTCTTCTTCTTCTTTAAAGCTTTCATTTGGTTGTGAAAGTGGGTAGTTTTGGGATCGTGGCTTGAAGGTGACTACAGATTCTTCAGTAGAACTTACATCCAACGTATCGTTCTCTCTTAGAACATTGCTAAAGTGTGATTCAGGTAAGTGGAATACATCCAACCCATCTGTGTCCAAAGTAAAGCTGATCTCTGTTGAATGAATCTCTTTGTTGGCCTTTGGTAATGCTGTTGAAAGCATGCCTGTGAACTCCTGCCGAGCAGTTGTCAGTGGAATGGTTTCGATGCCAAGTTGAGATGTCGGATCTACACTCGTGGGAACCAAGTACTCATCCATCTCCTCTGCAGATGCAATGCTTCCGCCTTCTTCCTTCTCGAAAGAAGTAATGTCTTCATTCTCTAACTCTGATGTTGTGCTCATGGGGGCAGATGCAGATGGGCTTCTAGAGTTTGGAGGCATCTTTTGGATTTGGAGGACATTGCTTGCCTTCACGTTGTGGATTTTTGAACCTGTTTTCTCATCTGGGAAGGAGATTGTGTTTTCCCCATTAATGGCATTTGGGAACACCCTCGGCACTGTAAGATAAATGGGACTAGTAGTCTGATATTCCAACGTGCTTCCAGCTAAGGTTGTGGAGTAAATGTGAGCAGTGGTTGTACTAGTTGGATGGATCAATATGTCTCCAGAAGGGGTTCTAGAGTAAATGCGAGCAGTAGTTGTAGTTGGATGAATCAATATGTCTCCAGATGGGGTTCTGGAGTAAATGCGAGTAGTAGATGTAGTTGGATGGATCAATGTGTCTCCAGATGGGGTTCTGGAGTAAATGTGAGCAGTAGATATAGAAGTTGGATAGATCATTATGTCTTCAGCTGGGCTTATCGGATCTGCTTTCAAAGTTGGAACATAAACTCCTGCAGCTGTAGAGGTGGACCATGGTCTTCTTGTCGAAAGCTTTGAGAAGGGCCTTCTCAATTTTATTCGTCGTCTACCTCCAAATCTTCTTCTGGAGCTCCAGTGATCTTTTGCTCTCGACGGCGCTGAACTTGATGGAGCACGTGGGCTTGATGTGGTAGCAAATGGATTGCTGTCAGGCTGCCTAAAATCAACCCCCCCAATCTGCAAATGGACGGAGGTCTTTCCGGAGAAATTAAGCTCATTTTCTTTCTCAGACTCCGGTTTGATGACAGACCTTGAATATACTTGGTCATTTTTGGCACTTACGGTGCCCACATGCCCTCTTTCTACAACATTCACCTCTGTCATAACATAATGGGGTCCAGATGTGGGATTTGAGATGTAAGGCACCTCGTCTGAGCTAGTTTGTAATTCTGGAGGAGGCGTAAGGTATACGTTATTATTTTGTCCCTCGATGTGTGGTGTAATTGCATGCCTGTGGTAAACATCCGTTTGGTGTGGCGTGCTGAAAGTGTTTGACTCTTCCTGTGGACCGGAGTCTCCAGAAGAACTCTCAATGTTATCAATCGACCCTACATTCACCGTCTGTTGACTTTTCTCTGCAGTGCCATGTTGGACAATGTTAACTGATGAGTCCTTCGAAGAGGTTTTCTCGTGGATTTTGGCCAAAAGAACGGCCCACTTCTGAGGGTCTATTTTGTTCTTGGTATTAACAGTTCTTTGGTTTGTTAAGACAGTTCTGTTTGGTTTTCCATGCATGCCCTTTCTAAAAGGTCGCTTTTGGTGGATGCTGCCAAAATAACGTCCTTGAGTTCTTGCATTTGGACCCTTCCTTCGATTAATAAAGCTTCTGTTTGGTACTCCTCTCTCTTGAGTTTCATCTCCGGAAGATTCCTCTACATCCTCCAAAAAGGCTTTTACCTTAGTGGACACTCCCGCGGCTGACTGCGGTCTGATGGGATACTGTCGAAATGGCTGGATTCCTTTCCGTCTCATAACAGTTAGTTTAGTCGCCAGTATATCCACACCGTGTTGGTTCATGGCAATGCATTTGTGATATCCATTATTGTTGAGCCGACTATAAGGAATGAACAAAGTCCCGTTGGAAAAGACTAAAGCCCTGGATGTATTTGCTTTGGCATTCAGTACACTGCCATCTGGTAATATCCAATTCACCACAGCATCAGGAGTCCCCATAGTAAGACAGGGTAAAGATGCAGACTCGCCAACGAACTTTGTTAAAGCATTTCCAACTTCTTCACCTGGAAGCGGGGTTGAGGACTCCATAATGGTTAAACGGAAAGGCAGAACATCAATATCTCCTGCAACCTCAGCAATACAATAATAAACTCCAGAGTCTCTGTGCTCGACAGATTTAATGTGAAGTTTGCCGCTGCTAGAAACGCTCACTTTTTTGTCGGTCGAACCGAACGCAGCTTTAATCTTTGACCCATCGGGCGCCATCCAATAAATGGCAGCGTTTTCTGAGCTTTGCACATGGCAGTCCATTTCAATCGCACCACCAACAACAGAACTGAAGCTCGTCTGGGTTTTATTGTCATGTTCAATCATGACCCAAGATCTGACGGGCTCCTTGTCTGTGGTGGTAGTCAAATGAGTATTAAGAATAAGTCTTACACTCTTGGAGGAGGAATAAGGTCTGTTTAATTTGATGTTCATGAAGGACTGCATGAGCCAAGATGGACGGGCTACAACATTGGCTCGGACACCAGTGTAAAAATAGGCGTCCCTTTCGATGTCCTGTCTGTATCTGTAGCTCAGCTCCGGCTCTCTGCTTAGCATGATTTCCCTTCGCAGATGCACAGGCACTTCACTATAGTACGCAAGAAGCCTCCAAAAGCTCTCATAGTTGTCTCTGTCCACAGGACACTCCAGGTCAAAGAAGAGAGTCACGTTAGCAGCGATCTCCAGAGATTTTGTATAATTCCAGCTGATTTTAGTGGATTCTCTTGGTTCAAGTATTTGGCAGATCAAGTCCACTTTAGTCCCATGCTCGTCGGATAAACCAAGGGAGACGTTTCCAAACGATGGTTTAATTCTGTCGATAGGCAGGAGTTCACTCATGTTGTCCTCGTGTGAGATGTTCTTTCCTGGAGAGCTGATAGCTGGTCCAGAGCAGATGAACTCTTTGAGATCAGAGATGTCTTGTCCTTTGAGATGTTTAGGAGATGTGCACAGTGGACAGAGCTGACCGCTGGCAAATGATCTGTCCTTCTTGCATTTCATCACCCCTAGGAAAACGAAACAAATCCAGACTTTAGAAAATGGAATTAGTTCTTCACTCAAGTGTTCTAAATATTGAAACATCTCTAATTGTCTTATTCACATAAAAGCTACATTTATTTTATCAAAAAAGATTATAACAGATTTTATTATTTAAAATAATGTTTTTCTATTTTAACATATTTTAAAATATAGTTTATTTCAGTGGTGACAAAAATGAATTTTCATTAACCATTAATGTTAACAGTTAACAGTTAATCTGTTAATCTGCTTAATATTTTTATGGAACATGTGATTCCATTCTTCATTCCAACAGATGTCGTTCTTCTTTCAGGATTCTTTGATTAATAAAAAGTTAAAAAGCATTTATTAAATAAACAACATTTATTAAAAAATATTTTTTGTAACAATATAAAAGTATTTACTGTCACTTGTTATAAAATTGTATTAATTTAAGTATTATTTTCTTTCATAAATAAATATAAATGTATTGACCCCAAACTTTTGAAAGGGTGTGTGTGTGTGTGTGTGTGTGTGTGTGTGTGTGTGTGTGTGTGTGTGTGTTATATTTGTGACCCTGGAGTACAAAAGCAGTCATATCAGCACAGGTATATTTATAGCAATAGCCAACAATACATTGTATGTGTAAAAATTATACATTTTTCTTTTATACCAAAAATCATTAGGATATTAAAATCATGTTCCATGAAGATATTTTTTTAATTTCCTACTGTAAACACATAAAAAAATTATTTTTTGATTAGTAATATGCGTTGCTAAGAACTTCATTTGAACAACTTTAAAGATGATTTTCTCAATATTTAGATTTTCTTTCACCCTCAGATTCCAGATTTTCAAATAGATGTATCTCAGCCAAATATTGTCCTATCATAACACCAATATGTATATTTATTGAGCTTTCAGATGACTTATAAATCTCAATTTAAACAAATTGACCCTTATGACTGGTTTTGTGTTTGTATATACGTATACACACACACACACACACACACACACACACACACACAAGTAACTTTTTTGTTCTAATAGTTTGGAAGATTTTCTTTATTAAAAATTAAATTGCAATCAATTTGCATTTTGAATGTGATTGGCAGCATTTTATTTACACAGAACCAAAGACTACAACCTGAACTGACCTCAAACTTCAACTCTATTGAACTACTGCTGCACAAACCCACGATATCTCCTTCAGATATAGTTTATACTGATATATGATATCTAAGTTTACACAGTGTGATACACAGTGTGATATCTGGTCAACGATCATCTGAAGCACTCTGAAGCACTCAGACACAGTTGAATTACCTGGATTTTGTGCGCTCCAGTCCTGTAACCAGCTCATCCGGCAGTCGCAGCTCCAGGGGTTTGAGTATAAGAAGAGGTTCTCTAGCTGTGGCATGTTCTCCAGCATGTTTCTGGGCAGTGTGCCGAGGAGGTTTTCAGAGAGGTACAGATGCCTCAGGGTGGACACAGGGAAACTCCGCAGCAGTGAGAACGTGCTGAAAGTATTGGGATGGAGCTTCTGTAGATGGTTGGCCTCTAGATGGAGCAGACGCAGTGACGTCAGCCCACTGAACGCATCCGGGTGAATGAACTCGATGCGGTTGTGGTCCAGATGGAGTCTAACAAGGGCTGTCAAACCAGAGAAGGTGTGACCGGTAATGACTCGCAGTTTGTTGTAGCTCATCTTTAAAACCTGTGGGAAACACAGTGAGCTTCGAGTCATTTTTACTGTACATTTCTTCCATATGGACATCAGCCTGACAGTCACCACTGATACACTACTACTAAATATTTATGATTTATTTTTAGTGCTGTCAAACGATTAATCGTGATTAATTGCATCCGTTGTTTACATAATATATGAGTGTGCACTGTGTATATTTATTATGTGTGTATATATATATATATATTTATGTGTTCCTGTGTGGCTCATGTAGAACATTGCGTCATAGCGAAATGTGGGTTCGATTCAGGGAACACATGTACTAATAAAAATGTATAACCTGAATGCAATTGTAATTTTATAAATCTGCTAAATGCATAAATGTAAATGTAAATGTAATATATATATATATACATATACAAACACATGTATATATATATATATATATATATATATATATTTAAGAAAAATATGTTATGTTTATATTGCAAATATATTTATATTTAATATAAAATATTAATGTATATACACATGTAAATATGTTCAAAATATATACTGTATGTGTTTGTGTATTTATATATATATATATATATATATATATACAGTATACACTCATATATTATGCAAACAAAAACTTTTATACTGGATGCGATTAATCATTTGACAGCACTATTTATTTTATTTATTTAACCAGAAAAAGACTGAGGTAAAATATCAGTTACACTTTATTTTGATAGAGAACTTTAGACATTTTACTAACTTTAAGTAACTTTGTAACAACATGTCAACTACATGTCAATTAACTCATTAATTTGCAGCTGCATGTCTAATAACTCAGAGAGTAGTAGAATAAGTTGACATATTCTTGTAAAATTTCTCATAGTCAGTATGTTGTGGATCCATGAAAATAAAATGTTTGAAAATACAAATATAATGTAGAAACTTTAAAATAGAAACTGAAATTTTCTGTAAAGCTGCTTTGCAATGATTCGTGAAAAGTGCTAAACAAATAAACTTGAATTGAATTCTGACAAAAAAAAGAAATCGTTTACAGCTATAGTCTGTTTAACGTTTGAAATCTAACATAACACCATCACTTTAACTTTGAATCTTTTTAAGTCAGAACTAAGGACTTCTAGCGTGCTTCAGCGGATGATCTGTGATGTCACCTGTAATGAAAGCAGATCCTGAAAAGCAGCATCAGGTATTTTCTGCACGTTGTTGCCGTGCATCATGAGCAGCTCTAGTTTTCCAAGGCCAGCAAAGGAGACGTCTGTGATGTGATTTATAGCGTTAAACCTGTTAGAGAGCAAACGCATAGTTACCAGCATACACTTGTGTTTATTTCTTTATGATGAAGTGTAAAAATAAATAAGTAAAATAAAGATAAAATAAAAATGCCAATTGTTCCTCTCTTGTAAGTCACTCTGGATAAAAATGTCTTACAAATGCATAAATATAAATGCTTAATTTGTATGTATACACATATAATATAGATGGCTAGATCTAGTTGTCTCTATGTTTCTTATAGCTCAGCAACTATAAGAGTTATGCAAATACTTATTTTCTCTCTAGCAGGGGTTTTACATGTCGAATTCAAACATGTTGTTGACAACTGTCTAAATATTACTTGTCTTTAATCCTGTGATCACACCCTAAACACTATGCATTAAAGTCTAGTTAGAGAGACTCACGATTTATTCATGCATGAGAGAACCAGAATACAACCCTAGCAACCACCTAGCAACACCCTAACGATAATATAAACACCTTAGCAACCAACCATGAAAGCAATTTTTGCTTGAACAGAACTTCTCTCAATTTCTTCAGTAAATCTAATAAGTGCTTGATTTTAAGTTTTGCTGAAAGACTATACTAGGCATAATTAACTTACCTCCATATAGTGTATAATAGTCAATAATAGTGAGAACAGTTTTTAGAATCAACACTTTAAGATTTGAGCCTGTGCAAAAACATTTTAAATGTTTATAAAAAACTATTAATATTTAATAATTGAATAAGAACAAACTCTGAACTGATTTGAGCTTGATATAACAAACCACTTGAATCAATATTAAACTGAATATTGTCTTCTGTATAGAGCTGCTTTACAGCTGAATTGAATTAGTTTCATAACTGATCAATTTTACCACTTTAACACTGTTATTTTCCTGTTATATTACAGTGAAGCTGCTTTGAAACATTCTGTATTGAATAAAACATTAAAAATACATGTGATATGACTGACAAACTCACCCTTAGGAGCCTAATATTCACAGGAGTAAAAACTGTGCAAACTCTTATATTTCCAGATAAATGACCCTGGAGCACAAAAGCAGTCATAAGCAGCACAGCTATATTTGTAGCAATAGCCAACAATACATTTTATGGGTCACAATTATCACATTTTCTTTGATGCCAAAAATCATTAGATATTAAGATCATGTTCCATGAAGATATTTAGTAAATTTCCTACCGTAAATATATCAAAACTTAATTTTTGATTAGTAATATGCATTGCTTAGAACTTCATTTGAACAACATTAAAGCAATTTTCTCAATATTTAGATTGTTTTACACCCTCAGATTCCAGATTATAAAATATTGTCTGATCATAACAAACCATACATCAGTGGAAAATCTAAAAAATAATAATAACCTTATGACTGGTTTTGTGGACCAGGGTCACATATACAATCCTATCATAGACCTCCAGTTTCTGCCGTGCATGAGATGATTTGGAGTGACTCACCCAAAGTTAATGCGCTGGACCTGTCTGGAGATGCCGGTGGGAACGGTCAGGAGCGCACGGAAGGTGCAGTGCACTTCAGCGGGAGCAGAGCAGGCGCACTGCCGCGGACAAACCCCGCCGGAGCCGGGGACACTGACCAGCAGCATCAGCATCAGGCCCACGCATGAAGAGCCCATGATGACCGCTCTGAAGCGTTCACGTCCCTCTAGTGCTGAAACACAGAATCACACCTCACACACAGCCAACAGGTGTTCACCAAAACATCCATGCATGCATTTGGCAGACGCGTTTATCATTTAATGCTTACAATTGATCAATTCCATGCATTCCCTAGGAATCAAACCCATGACCTTGGTGTTGCAAGCACAGTCCGGGTCCACTATTGTTTGAGCTACAACACTTTCATAACATCTTAAAATAATTTAATTACAATATCTATCATAATTTGTAACATCTATGGAATCAAACACGATCCTGCTGGATAAACTGAACTATCTTAAGTTTATTTTTGCACACAGTTCAATCGGTAGGATCTTGATTTAGTCCTCAAGGTCTTCAGGATTAGTTCCAAACTATGCTAGAAATCCTTTTGCATTCCTTATACTCGTTTAAAATGTCATTAGGAATTAAATTAAGCCAGCGTGAAGACAAATAAAAGATCTCAACAGTCATCAATGATTAAAGGCTGAATGCATGATTCCACAATAATTTACTGTTGTTGTATTGCATATAGACAGATATAGAAAAGGCAAGTATCTATAGAAAATAGTTACCTTACTGAGCTCTTTTACCTGATTTAACCATTCAAATACATTTTGTTGATATGAATTAATGCATATAGGTTGATTCAGTAATATTAAATCATATTTTAAATATTTTGAAAAAAAAAAATTAAATTAAGTATTTTATTCAATGGGTTTAAAATTAATTGCATTTATGAATGAACATAAATAAAATGCAATGGTAAATACATATTTTAAATATGATTTATACATTATATATGCAGTACAACAACAGATCCAAGAGAAAAACATTACAAATGTGATGTTATGATAATGCTTTAATGTAAAGATTTCACTTAAAAAAAAGAGTCATGATTCTTAGAAAATGAAATGACATGAATCTCACCTTGATGTCTTGCAATGACTGCCTTTCCAGCCTTCATGTCCTTCAAGCAGTTCTCACTTAGATCAGCTTCACACAGAATCCACCAGAATTTAATATCACTGCATTCTTTTATAAATGTTCGCCCGCTTTTCATGCACTTGATAAATGCAACAGAACTAAACAGCAGCAAGTAAAAATAATCAGAATAGAAAAACAGGTTTCTTTTTCATGTGCTAAATAAACTCCATGAGGATCCCGTGAGGAGCTTCACTGTCTGAGTCGAGCTGGAGAAAAGCGATTGGTGAAACCCAAGCCTGAGTAAGGAGGAGCTAAAGGAGAGACCCCCCCCCTCCTCTGAAAACAGCTGCTCAGAGTAATAACACCCATCTACTGCTTCACTAAACAACAGACAGACGGAGCAGAAACAATGATTGTGGAGGCAATTGCTTTGGATCATAATACATTTGTTCATGCATAAAATACAATGAGCGTTTTATGATAATTTAAAGATAACACTTTAGAAATGAGGTCGTATTGGTTAATGCATTAAATAACATCAACAATAAGCAATGCATTTATTAATCATTTTGAGGAATTTTGGAGTTTGTTTCAAGGCAATTGCATTGGATCCTAATACTCAAATGGAAACCATTTTTATGCATAAAATCAAACACAAGGAAGTAATTTATGATAATTTGAAGCTAACACTTCAGACATGAGGGCGCATTGGTTAAAGCTAGTTAATGCATTAAATAACTAACAATAAGCAATGCATTTATTATTCATTTTGAGGAATTTATTTGGCTTGTTTCAAGGCAATTGCACTGAATTACAATACTAAAACAAATCATTTTGTTTTCATGCATAAAAACAAATATATTAATTTAAGACATCAGTGCGCATAGCTAATAACTTGATTGAAGTAGTAACAGTGTCATGATTACAGCGCAGTCTATTTTCAGTGCGTCTCCTGACCGTCTGCAATCCGAGACCATTCTTTACTATAAATAATTGTGCCGAAGAATGAACTGTTTGTCATGATTTATTTTCAAACACTGGATATTAAAGTATGTACTGCACTGATGCATGCGATGCTTGGTTTACTGAGTACAGTGAGGTGTGATTGTTTAGTCAGCGGTTCATGGTGGTCCTGGTCCAGCACTGATTCACAGACCGGGTTAAAAATACCTTGGACTGCTGTTTTATTGCCTATTTTACACAACAACCACTGAACGAATACACAAGCCCTTTGTATTATTTTGATTTGCATTCATTTTCCTGGCAAATTATTCCTTTGCAATGCAACTTACTTTATGAAGAGTTGCACAAGACATTTTATTTATAAGCACTTTAATTAGCAATTCAGATTCAAGGAATTCACATTTTATAGTCATGTAATGTTTTTGTCCATACTATTCAGTCGTTGGATAGCTTCACTTATATGCTTTTCCACCATGAAATTAAATACAATAGTTAGATTATGGTGCACTTTTATTCTTCAAATTGAATTTTTTGCACAAAATAGAAAGATAAAGAACATGCTATCTGTAAATATAACTTCATAACTTTTTAAAAATGACTTCCTCATAATTCTGATTTTTTTTTTTTTTATTACTGAGTTCAATTAAAACTTCTCGTAAAATATAAACCACATAATTTTAATAAACAAACTACATTGAAAGAATTGCATACTCAGATTATTTATGACAATTTGATATTTTAGAAACAAGTTCACATTTGTTAACATTAGTTAATGCATTATGTAACTAACATACTAACATAAGCCATGCATTATTGCAGTTAAATTACATTAAATAACATGAACAGAGAATGAAAATGACTTATAAAACATGTATATTCTTGGTTAATGTTAATTTCAACATTACACATATATTATTTAAATCAAAAGTTGTCTCTGTTCATGCTGGAACCTGACTCTAAAGTGATACCTTGTTTAATTATTTATCAAGCATGGTTGCGTTTTATTATTTGACTGTTTGGATGTTTTATAATAGCAGTAAGCCAATGTAGTTAAAATAATGTAATAAAATGTAAAATAAGGCTAAATGCATTTAGTCATTAAGCAAACGCTTTTATCCAAACGAGGACAACTGAAGCAATCAATAGTAGTATTAAAACAACTAAAAACAGATCCAAAACTACATAATTCATATCCCATTTGCTCAGGAGGCTCACAGTGAATGAGACTCCAATCCTGTTTAACATGCGGGTTATTTACTTCTTTACCCATTCACTGCAGAGCATCCATTACTGAGACACTGATGCAGAGACACACTTCTACAAACCTGATGAAGAAACAAACTCATCCTGATCTTGGATGAACTGAGGGGGAGGACAATTTCAGCAAACCTTCATTACTGGGTGAACTGTTTCTTTAATAAATAATGGAACAATTAAACATGGATTGAAGATCATTACAAGGTCAGTCCTTATGTGCATGAATAGTGAAGACACAGACCTGTAAATGAAAACTGATGAAGAATGTGCCATACAATGCATCTGTTTTTTTATTTGACCTCAAACTCAGGTCCAAACCCTAAACTGAAGGCTAAAGACGGGGTTTATGGGAGCATGTTAATGCACATAAACCATACGATCGGTAAAAGATAAAAGCAGCCAAGAGTCAACAGCATCTGAAACTCATTGACCAACATACTAGACACATGGCTTACAGACTTTAAACGTACTGAATTTGCTCAAATCATCCGGTTTTAGGCAGAACAACAAATCTGGATGGAGATTTATACTGATCAAGCTTTAAACTGTGATAAAATGTATTTATATTACTAGATATGATTCGTGAACTACACTGATAATAGTGTTGGATTTACTTTTTTACACACAAAAAAACCCCACAAAAAAACAATCAACATTATTAAACAGTTATGAAAACATACTCTAATACTTATTTCTGAAAAATCATATTTTTTACAGTAGTATATTCCAAGTCATATGTTGTGTGTGAGGTACAGACTGACATTTAAGTTCATTTAAGACTGAAAAAGTCTTTCTTGTGCAGTAAACATCATCCACTTTACTGTATAGAAAACAGATCCTCAAACACACAAAGCATCACAGCCCAGTTGTTCAAAATAAGTTTAATTCAATTTCTGCTATCAGATTGGATCAAATCATAAATATGGGCTGTTCAAAAGAAAACAAAAAGGATTATGAAGTTGGATTAGATCATGCAATTCAGTCTTGTTTTTATCTGGATCAAACCTTCAGTATGTGCTGCTCAAAGCTTTGTAAGAAGGATTGAAGACATTCAAATAAATACATAAATAAATCAGGGTTATCCTGATCCCAGCATTTCAACTTTGTTTAACCACAGCAGTGATAAAGTAGAAGGCCTTTCAGTAAATATATATATTTTTTATTTATTGTTTGTAGGCAACAAGCCAAATATTTACGATAATTTAATATTTTCAATGTTTTTGAATGAATCCTCTTCTGCTCACCAAGGTTGCATTTATTTGATTAAAAGTTCAGAAAAACAGCAAAATAGTAAAATATTATTGTGATTTAAAATAAATTTTTTCCATACTGTAAAATATCATTTCTTCCTGTGATGCAAACAATTTTCAGCATCATTACTGCAGTCTTCAGTCACACGATCCTTCAGGAATTGTTCCTAATATACTGTAAAAAAATTTTTTAGGGCAAACTTAAAAGTTTAAGGCAACCAGCTTAAGCATGATTTTTGAGTTTTCTCAACTTCTTGTTTTAAGTTTATACAACAAAAAGTTGAAAAACTTCCAATAAGTTGAAAAAACTCAAAAACACATTTTTTTTTACAGTGCCTCTAAATAAATTACATTTTAAAACATATTCAAATAGAACATATTCACTTGTTATTTTAAATTGTAATACTATTTTACAATTTTACTACGTTTAAAACAAAATCAAAATAGATACAGCCTTGATGAGCAGAAAATACATATTTCAGACCCAATAATAACCAAAAAAACTATTATTCTAAACTCTTGAAAAAGGGTAAAAAGGGATGCATTTGTTAAAACAACTTTTGAGTGGTTTAACGCTGAAGACTGTGTCATTGTAATAAATATATTATGTGGTCATTATTCTTTAAAAGAAACTGAAAATGGGAGAGACAGTTTGTTTTGTTTTATTGTATTGTTTAATGTTTCTTCAAATATAAAGTGTCATATAGCTAGCCCTCCATATATCAATACTGTATGTAGCCTCACTTAGAGCTCTTACAATCCAGATTTGGTCAATTTGAAACATTTGTATCAGGATCATAGTGATCCAGTCCAATGCAGCATTGAGAAACTGTCACGAAATTTCCTGATCCTGACATCAAAACATGCAATTTTCAAATTAAACGTGATCATTTGGGCCCAGAAACCCATTGAGAGGGGATGAGGGCGAGTCGTTGTGTGTGTGTGTGTGTGTGTGTGTGTGTGTGTGTGTGTGTGTGTGTGTGTGTGTGTGTGTGTGTGTGTGTGTGTGTGTGTGTGTTGTGTTTGTGTTAGTATGTGTGTGTGTCTATGTGTGTGTGTGTGTGTGTGTGGTGGTGTGGTGTGTGTGTGTGTGTGTGTGTGTGTGTGTGTGTGTGTGTGTGTGTGTGTGTGTGTGTGTGTGTGTGTGTGTGTGTGTGTGTGTGTGTGTGTGTGTGTGGTGTGTGTGTGTGTGTGTGTGTGTGTGTGTGTGTGTGTGTGTGTGTGTGTGTGTGTGTGGTGTGTTGTGTGTGTGTGTTGTGTGTTGTGTTGTGTGGTGTCACAGCTCTGGGAGATTGCGTGTTCGCTGAAGGGTGTGCAGCACAGCTGATCTTGCAGTTTGACTCATGATCATCATCTCGTGTCATGTTGGCTGGCCTAGTTTAAGATCTGCCGCTCCGTTCCACCAAACAGCGTCCTTCTGAGGAGCCTGGAGAAGTTCAGCAGGATCAGACAATAATCAAACTCCACAGTCTTGGTCTTTTTAGATGGAAACTGTTCTGTACTAATATCCTGATGAAAACACATTGCAGCAAGAAGAAAGATCATATACAAGCAAATTATTACTGTTTTGCTGCAAACCCTAACCCTAACCCTAACTCTAACTCTAACCCTAACTCTAACCCTAACCCTAACTCCTAACCCTAACCCTAACCCTAACCCTAACCCTAACCCTAACCCTAACTTTACCTGAAGTCTTTATACATAATGCATTATATTTTGATGAATTCATTCTAATGCACATTATAATGCATTACACGATCTCATGTATAGTTAATAATATCCATTCCTTATTACAACTTCAGACAGTAAAATGCATTAAAACACAAAAACTAATTTCAGATGTAATAAGAAATCTGAGGGAAAAATGCATGATATGAAAAGATATGCATAGATCAATTAATGCATGTGTTACCATGAGGAAAAATGCATGCTATGATCTCCTTTATGTCTGTAAATATATATGGATTATCTCATAATGCAGCAAAGACATGAAATCTGGAATGAAAGATGATGTGAGTTCATCCTAAAAGACGACATGCCTTGGTCTTGACTAACAGTCCTATGGAGGAAAACAGTAATATACAGTATAATATCATTACTCACTCAACATTACTCACATATCCAGAGTTCTACTGTATGTACTAGTTATGACTGTGAAACGATCAGTATTTAGTTCTGGACGGACAGAACTTCAGAAGAAGTCATGAAGCCACGTTCCAGACCCTTCACTCTCTCTGCTCCTCTCCGGTGAACAGAGCTGCCAAGCTTCAAACTGACACCTGAAACATCACAACGTTCAAGAACCAGCTGAAGACAACTATTCTACAGCATTTACCACTCAAAGCATTTCTCCTCCGCTCTAGCTTGCTTTCTGAATCTAGCGTTCTCATAAACATGAAGTTATGGGGCCTTATGAAATAAATTTTATAAAAAAAATTATTCAAAATCATATTTTAATATTTGTATTTAATTTATTTTTATTAAGTTTATTTCAGTTTAAAAAAATGTATGTAGTCTGTTTGAATTGTTAAATAATAATTGTAAATCTCAAAAATCATGTATGATGAATTGAAATCATGACAGTGTAACAATTAAAAGTGTAACAAATTTACATAATTTTTTTCTCAAATTAATTTTTTGCATTTGAATTTTTCTGGATTCCATCTTAATGTAATTTAATTAATCAAAATTTTAACTATCAAAAAATCTAATAAATTGAGTTCATAAATCAAATTAGTTTATTATTATTTATTGTTCCTCATTGTGGAAATCCCAGGGCCCTAAACATGCCATTGTATATGAATATTGTTAGCTCTGTTACTAATTATTTATGCTCTTTTGTAAGCTGTATTGGATAAACGTGTCTGCTAAATGCACAAATGTAAAATGCATAAACGTAAATTAAGTCTACAGACACTGTGTGAGATGCTGAGGGTTTTTTTCTCACTGTTATTACAGTATTAATCTCATCACTTTAAAATCAAACTGAACTATGATTGTACTCTTTTCCAGTGGTTCAGATGTAACGGGACTAAATTCTCATCCTAAAAATACTAAAATCAGGAATTGATGGAATCTCTCAATAATAACCAACACCAACCATCCTCAACAGAAATCAAAACAGGTTTGATTTAGAAACACTTTACTGCCGTCCCTGTTGAGCAGGCGGTGAATAAACATGATAAACGGACAGACAAACATGCATAAAGCGCACAGACTGAACGGGGGGGATTTAGAGATGCTGGCAGTGAAATGACAGATAAATATTTACTCTGTAGATGAGTCTGAGTCTGAGTCGAGAGGAATGTCTGAGCCTCGCTTCTGGCAAAAACAGAGACCCGAGAGACACAAAACCATCAGCAGCTACACAACCTCATTATAACATTATAGTTCATTAACTAATTCTCCTGTGCTGGGTTTATGACAGATCAGCACTGTTAACATTACAGATTTCAATGTGCACTTGTTGTGTACGTCAATTCTTAAAAGTGTGTTTTTAAAAACTGTACTTGCTGATAATATAATATTACTGAAATAAATGTACTTGGAACACTTTCATGTGTTTCTTAACACACTTAAGTACACTTCTAAATAGTGCACTTTGTCATTACAAATTAACACTTTCCTAAAGTACATTTTTAATCATTATGTTTTAATAATCTTTTAAAGCAGTCATTTATTTTGATGTGTTGAATAACATACTAAAGCACTTGAACTTTGCTGTATTATTCAATATTACATCTATAGTGTGTATATTTTAAATGTACTTAATTGCAACTAAATGTACAACCATAAATATATTTAAAATAAAATATATTTAAATGAAATAACATGTTTCACTTTTTATTGTTATTAAGAGAATAAACTTTCTCACATGCCTTCACCATTCAAATGACTTTTATGTGTTTTTGATTTTATTGTTTTTTTGTGATGCCATGACTAACATAAAGCATGTGTAAAGTATATTACATCTTAATGTAATATTAAATTACATATCAATATTATAGTTCTGTATTATATTACATATTACATGTATAATATATAATAAAAATATTTTTTGCAATTAATCTATGTTGTACTAAATTGCAACTTCATTACAAACATGCAATTACAAAAACATTAAAATACATGAGAAATTACATTAAAATGCGTTTTAGTTTACCATAAACGCTTGCCAGTACATTGCTAACCATATCTCAATGGCAAAAGATGTAAATATGAAATTACATATATTTAAAAAAAATCCTAATTCAGTGTGTCCAAAACAACACTCTAAAGTTCTAATGTTTGCATTCTATTTCAAATAATACATTGTCATTTATTTGTATTTTATTGTTTTGAACCGGTCCCAGACTTTGTGTGCAATTAGGACATATAATTACCCTTCAACATACAGAAACCGTTTTATTTCAAAAATATTTTAAATGTGAAAAAGATGAATCTGAATAGTGGGAATGCTCATAATGGTTTTGATTGAAGAACATGTTGTTTCAAAATGTTAATCTATTAAAGGGACGCTCAGCATCTATAAGGTCAGTAAAAGTTAATTGCATGTGGATATTATGCTGTGATGACCGAGTCGGACACAGAAAACACAAACTGCTTCTCTCTTCTGACAGGAACACAAGCTCAGGGGGTTAACTGGGACTAAATGGGAAGCAGCTGCGAGACAGCAATGGAATCTCATACCTTTGACAACAGAAAATTACTAATAGTACCAGGATGTGAGGTCTGACAGATAACGGACACGTGGTGTTCATTAACTATCAGAGCTGAGGTGATTATTCTCATTAATCATCAGGCCTTGAACCTGAGCGGAAACAGAGGTGTGCTGGTAATAATGAGGCTGGTCTTTATCAACTCGCCGACATAGAGACATACGCTACATACAAAACAATTCATCTCTAATTTATTGATTTAATTAAACCGCTTAAGTCGCAAACATCATTTTGATGGGTTCTATTGATAAAATAATGCAACTTAATGTTGTGTGTAATTTAAACGTATTAGTATTTCTTTAAAAATTCAATTAAATAACTGAGTAATTAACTTTAAGTTCATCTAACTTAATTTAGTTTGTTGGTTGAATAAATTTGAATTAGAATTCAGATGCAAACTGATGCATTAATTTTGCATGCATTAATATATTTCATAATAGTGACTATTTCAAATGATTTTTCTCACTTGTTAAAATGATCGATAATCTTTAGTTATTTATATTTAAGTCTATTTATAGCATTTTACAATGGTGGCCCATCTAAATAAGTAGAAAAACGACAGTATTCAAGTACCATTAAAATATTAATTTCCAGTATCTTTGTAAAAATGTTTAACTGGTTCTTATTTCTTATCCATATTCGTAGATGTCACTGCAGTACCCTCGTTAATAATAAGTGCACTTAATAGTACTGAATGTGCACATGTTGTGTACTTTAATTCTTAAAAGTATATTTTTAAAAACTGTACTTGCAGATAATATAATATTACTGAAATAAAAGAGCACTTAAGTGTACTTGGAGAACACTTTCATGCGTTTCTTCTTAACACACTTAAGTACAATTTGAAATAGTGCACTTTGTAATGTCAAATTAACAGTTTCCTAAAGTATATTTTTAATCATTATGTTTTAATAATCTTTTAAAGCAGTACTTATTTTAATTTGTTGAATAACATATTAAAGCTTGAACTTTAGTGTATTATTCAATATTACATCTATAGTGCATATATTTTAAATGCACTAAACTACAACTAAATGTTAAAATATATTTAAAATAAAATGTTTAAATGACATACAAGATTCAAAAGAAGTTACATAAAAGTATATTTAAGTTTATCAAAAATGCTTGTCAGTAATTCAGCAGTACTTTAACCATATTTCAAAGGCATTAGAAGCAATATTTCCTTGCATATAAAAATGGGTCAAAAGAGCACTATGTATAATATAAATGTTAACTACAATACATTTTCATTTAATTCTGAATAGCATGCAGTTAAGTGTCTGAAAACTATACATTAAGTTCACACTTAAGTATATTATTTTATAATAAGTGTACTAGTTTTCCCAAGGCTACTGACGCCATTAGATTGAGCAGCAAAGCCTGAAAGCAATGAACGCTGGCACCAGAGGGGGGTTTGGCAACCTTCACAAGGTCAAAATACAGCACAACTGACGCCACATGCTGAGCACCCCAGCGGCCTCGATGAAGAGAGATCTCACGAGAACATCTGCATCAGAAGACCAGACACATTACTGACCTGCAATACAGCTAAATGTGAGGAAAGGTCAACGCACAACACATGATCAGACACACACATCTCTATGCAGTGACATATTGAGAAGTGCAAGAGATAAATTCCCAGTATGCGCTTCTCAAGTAAGTGTGCAGATGGTTTAGGGTGTTATTACATGCACCACACGCATAGATTGAAACAAGACCAAGTAGTGCAAACACTTGCAATGAGGGAAACATGTGCTTCTGCTCAGCTAGATTATAAAAGTGATAGAGACAATCTCAAATGCTTATTTAAAAAAAAACAGACGCATTTTAAAACGTTAAATGGTAAGACTATACAATAAGGTCCCATTAGTTACCGGTAGTGCATACATTAACTAACTAACATTACAGGAATAGTGCAAACCAAAATGAAAATGTGCTGTAAATGTGTTCACCCCAGTTCATCAGAGATTAGGATGAGTTTGTTTCTTCGTCAGGTTTGTAGAAATGTCTCAGCAATGGATGCTCTGCAGTGAATGGGTGAACTCAGGCCATCCAAGATGTTGATGAGTTTGAGTACATTAGTGCTTTTTGAGCACAGAAAAGGTCCCCTATTGAGGCATATCAGATCCACATCTCTTCTTCTGGACTTCATTGTCTTTCTATTTAGTTGAGGTCATCTTTGTTTGTGCAGTCATCTTGAGATCATATGTGTTTAATTTGTCATATGTGACTCATGACATCATACTCTTCATCTTCGGGTGAATATGACACATTTCTGCCAGGTATTCCTCGTGTAGCTTTCATGATTTGCTCAAGAAAATTATAACTAACATTACTGAAAGGTGAACCAAAATGAAAAGCGTAAATGGTTCACCCAGTTCTCAGGATAGGATGAGTTTCTTGTCAGGTTCGAAAGTCTCACTGGCTCTGCAGGAAGGCGAACTCGGCCATCCAATGTTGAGAGTGACTACATACTCCTTTTACACACAAAGTCCTCATTGAGCACGACACATACACTTTTCTGGACTCATTCTTTCATTAGTTGAGGTAATCTTGTTTGGCAGCATCTTAATCATATGTGTTCAATTTGTCATATGGACCATGACATCATACCTTCATCTCGGGTGAATATGACACATTTCTCCAGGTATTCCCGCTCCGAAACTTTCAGAATAGCTCAAGACAAATCTCATAACTATCCAAACACGAAAGTCTACAATTCCAAACACTAGACACACACTCACACACACACTCACAACTACTACACACACTCACACCACACACACACACACACACACACACACACACACACACACACACACACACACACACACACACACACACACACACAGACAGACAATAAAAGTTCATTTAAGGTGCCGTGTGTCTCCTGAACGCTTCTGATCAGATTTCATTGACGGAAGAGTCTCTGGTTTCATTGCTTCATGCAGTAACACGTTGATGTGGTAACTGATCCATGCTGATAAAGTGCAAAAAGTGCATTGTTTCTTTGTTATGAGACTCTTTATCTAAAGAGGCTGTGGATTCTGTCAGTGATTATTAGTGCAGACGGCTGTCTTTTCTCCTCATAACCGCACCCACACTGCTATTCATTGCACTGCCTGTGAAAATAATACAGACATCCTTGAGTCCATTTATGTCTTAGTTTCTGCTCTTCAAGTCTTTGTCAGATCCTGACAGTATCCTGGGGCTGCACAACACAACACTAACCAGCAAAGCAAACATGAGCTGAAAACACAGCAAGATTGATTGATCTGTGTAGATTTCTCTCCTGATTCAGACCAGAACACTTTTTCATCGGAGGAAGCGTTATTATGGATTATGGACTGATGAAGAAACAAACTCATCTAGATGTTATTCCGGCTGGACAAGCGTCAAGCGCTGGTTCTTTGGGAACTCAGGTGTCTCTGTGCTCTGCATCGCTCCCTCGTGACACAGCGTCTGAGCGGTGAAAGCAGAGTTGGTTTGGCTCGTTTTCATGACACATTGACCATAACCAGGTCCTGGCACACTCACAAAAACCCTGAAAAACCATCAGAGCTGGGGGACGGATGCGTCTCAGACTGTAAGCCCACAGATAAGACTGAAGAGTGAAAGACAAGCCCTGCTGTCTGATACTAACAATTAGAAAGAATAAAAGAATAATTCATCCAAAAATGAAAATTCTGTCATCATTTACTCAGCCTCAAGTAGTTACACACCTGCATGAATGTGTTTGTTCTGAACAAAGTTTGTAATCAGGCTGTTTTGGGTCATCATTGACTCCCATAATAGGAAAGAAATACTGCTCCGTTTCCCACAGTCTTCAGAATATCTTCCTTTCTGTTCAGAACAAACACATTCATACAGGTTTGGAAATACTTGAGGCTGAGTAAATGATGACAGATTTTTTATTTTAGGGTGAACTGTCCCTTTAAGACAGCCAGCGCTCTGACACTGATGTTGTTGGTTCACAAATTCATAATTGTTTAATTATTGTCTGTTAAACATACTATATAAAATAAAATGTAAGCTATAAGGGGGGGTGGGGGGTGGGGGGGGGGGTGGTGTTATGTCCCCACCAATATCAAAAGCAAACCTACGCCCTTTAGAGGAATCCAATCTTGAATGCTTTATGATAATCAGAAACAACAGTTGACTCATGAACTGTAGTGCTGATGGAAAATCTGCTGTTGATCTGTGCATTCATTTGTTTCTGGACCACATTTGTTCTGGTTTAAAGCAGAGATTTATGTGAAAGCATTACAAAGACCTTCAGAGAGAAATAACTAAATGTCCTCTTTCACTGCACATCAGCAGATATCAAACATATTCACTTCATACTCCAGACTGACACACCAAAACTGAACATCCTCAATCCTGATATTCTGTTACCCATTTCACTTGCTATTAAAACAAATATGTGAATCTACAAACAATAAACATCATGCAAAGAGCAAGTCAAAAAACAGACAGACATTTAGTGCTTTGGCTGAGCATCCGATCTGCTACAGATATTAAGAGCATAAACCTGGAGGTCCTCGATTAAAACACCAGAGACGATTAATGGCCAAAACATCCCGTCCACATAAACAACATTACCTGTCCTTTACAATGAATCACTCACACACAAACAGAACTCACCAATAAACCGGCTGGAGAATAGTTACGCTGCTCTAAATGCTACAGAAACATGTTTCAATGACAATCAGACCACTTGCATCTTTAGCCTATATAAACAAGTCAAACATAGACTTATTCACGCTTTTGAATTACATATAACATTTCCATGTTTGGATTAACACAAAGACATAAATGTAATGTGATGCATGCGTCAGTCAGTCATGCACAAATCAAACGGTCAGATTTATGTAATAGTGCTAATAAACTGAATGTGTTTTAAATACACAATAACCAGGTTTGTGTGTTTATCATCAATAATTAAATATTTCAAACTAATGCATTTATCTAATTGAATTATGTTTCTTCCACAGCTATATTTTATATTTTTTGAATGAATTAATATCATTGTTTTCACAATGACCAAATGTATACTGATTCTAAGCCATTTGAATAAATTATTTTAAATATGATTAAAAAATATAATTTATAATATTTTTTTATAATTAAAAAATTATATTTTATATAATTTTTATATAATTTATAATGTTTTTTTATAATAAACAATGCCATGACTTTTTGAATGACTTATGTATGTTTTGACTGATTTATGAACTACTGACAAATGCATCACATGCATACATATGTAAGTTTATTAGTTTCATATGGTATTAGTTTTCAATTATTATATACAATTATTTTAATGCAATTCTCATAATGCAATTGTTTTATGAAATTCTTGTTCAATTTTATATGCAATTTTGTTTGGCATTTAATAAAGCTTAAATTTATATTTTTAATGCATTTTTTTTCAGTCTCGCTTCAGAAATAATTTGCCAGTTAATAAATAAACTACTATCAGAGTTCAACAAAATCCCACCAGAGCAACAGAAAACAATATCAGACCATCAGCATTAAAAACATGCACTTATGAAATCATTCACAACCAGAATTACAAAAATACAAAAGCATGATCCAGCAGTGGCTCAAATAAAATCAGATGTGTCTTTTGTTGAGAAAGCCCGACGAGGTTGTGTGGAGTATTTGTTAACGGACCTGCATCTGCTCTCCAGAGCTCGTTAGTCGTTAGTGATAATTAAGCACAGATCCAGAGAAGACCTGCACGACTCTACTGACGGATGAACTTATTATTGATCATTTTGCACCATATCAGCATCAAAAACTTTATTAATGGGAAACTCGAGAATAAGAATAAGAGAAATTCAATTGTATAATTTGACAATATTACTTTTAATAAATATTACATACAATATTTCAAATTGTTTAAATCTTTTCAGGTGAAAAAATCATATCATTTAAAGAAGGGCTCTTTAATTAAATATGTTTTACAGTCATGGAAGACATACACAGTGTATATATATATATATATATATATATATATATATATATATAATATATTAGAGGTGGGCATAGATTATTTTTTTTAATCTAGATTAATCTAGATTAATTTTGGAATTAATCTAGATTAATCTAGATTAAAATGGCTCATTTGAATTCTGCCGAAGGCATTCAGAATATGTGTGCTACCCAAATAATGACTAAAAGTAAGCCCAAAATGTCGTTTTTTTGTTATTATATTGAACTGAAAGCCATCTTATGCACAGTGTTGCACAGATTAAGTTTCATGTAAATCATCCATGCTAACACACACGTCTTCTATTTTTATTTTTTAGACATTTCACTCTCTATAGATATATTTTTCTATGTACTGTATTTTTAGATATATTCGAGTTTCAAAGTTTCTCGCTCAAGTTCACATGAGACCTAAAGCGCATCCTGTTTGCTTAAAAGCGCAACGTTTCGTTGTTATTCTGAGTGCACACAAATAAACGGAGAGTCTTTACAGATTCGAAAGATGTATTAGGCTACTTTTATCTGTATGACCAAAAATGACGGAGATTTTAAGAGCAAGTGAGCGCACCGGAGCCTGTCCTGCAGCAAACGCGCTTCCACACAAACACTTCAATAGCGCACATTTCTCTAGTTAACATCATATTGAGCGGCCATGTAAAGTTGCTACTACATACATCTTTCAGATGAAAAGCCATATTTGAGGTTGATGAATGATAGGTGAGCGTTTGGATGTCCTACCCGAGTGTATTACCACATAGACCAGCCGTTAACAATCTGTCCATCACGGACTGCGAGCCTCTAGTTCGAAGACTCGTTCTCGCCCCCTACAGTGCAATTCGGCTAGGTATACATTCGCGCTAAAATATCAGGGTGAAAGTCATCATAGCTTGCGTAGTATAGACCCAGCTCCCAACCCAACTTTGAGAATAGATTAACGGCGATATTTTTTTTATCGCCGATAAGAGTCTCACGTTAACGCAGCACGTTAACGCCGATAACGGCCCACCACTAATATATATATATATATATATATATATATATATATATATATATATAAATCACAGAGGCAATTATTTTCTTTTTATCACATGTCCATGTCTTGTGTGACCAATTCTATACATCTTGTATTTACAGTCATTTCTATTTTCAAAATAAAACCAATGATTACATATTTCATTTATAACTGGATTCACTTTATTAAAGTTGTTATGGATACATTCCTTAAAATACATTTAACATTCATAAATATGATCAGTTTAATTGTACTGACACAATCAGATGATTCATTTTTTAATTTATACATTTTTTATATTTATTGTTTTAAATATATATTTAGTCTTATTTGTTTAATTGATATATTTTTCAAAACAATAAAAAAATCTAATTTTAATTAATTAATTCATGCATTAAATATATTTATTAATAAAAAAAATACATATTTAGTTTATAACCTGATCAACTCAATCTAATTAATGATACATTCTTTAAAAGACAATTAACATTCATAAATATTATACATTGAATGACACTGATATGTTCAGATGAGAATAGATCTGAATAATGACTCTATTGTCTTCTGTAGAGTTGATTTACAGATTAAATAGAAGAGCATCATTCTGTTATTTTCCTGTGTATCACTGTGAAGCGGTTTTAAAACAATTTGTATTCTGTTCATAATGTTCATAAATGCATGAAGTCGTTCTAAAATACAATGAATGAACTGATAAACATCAGAGGAGCAATGAGAGAGTCTCTTTGCCTGATTGAAGTATAATAATGTGAATACTGCACAGGCTGCTCTTTTCATTCGTATGAGTTCTGCCCTCCAGCTCTTGTGTGAGGCTCAGCACTTTTATAAATCGCTTCCACCGTTCTAAATGATGTGTACATGCGTTCGGCTGAGAAAGTGTTATAAGAGCTTCAGGAGAGACAGACCAGGTGTCTAATGTGCTTTCAATTACAGCTCATATGAAGAGTATTACTGAACACATTCTCTGACCTCCGGTCACAACACAAACCCCTCCTTTCATTTCATTTCAGTGTCCGATCTGTGTCAAATGAGTCCTCTTTCTTCACACCGCAGATGAACGTGTTACTGCTCAGGTGCTGCTTGAGTAAATAGAACAAGTGGATTTAAACGATCCAGCTGTGAAACCTTGAGATTTGAGAGCATTAAAGAATCACATGACTTCAGGAGATTGTCATCTACTGTCAAATGAATGAAAAACAGAGCAAAACATAAACAAATAAAATAAAATAATGAGTGATGCAAGGCTATTATCATTAGCTGAAGCAAAAACAGAAATTAAAACACATAAAACATGTTTTGAAATAAAATGTAAACTTTTTTATATATATATATATATATATATAAACGTTCAAATATTAGTAATATAACATTTCAAATATTTTATTTCAGCTAGTTGCCAAGGCACTAAATAATAAAAAATGAAATGAGATTTAAAAAAACTTAAAATGAAAAAAAACACATTAAAATTACTAACACTTTAACTAAAATAAAAAACACACAATAAATTATAATTCAAAATATTAACAAAAACTATAATAGCATAACAGTGATACCAAAATAAGTCTGGAACGATTCTATTTTAAAATATTTAGAATATTTTTTTACATTTGAGTTTTTTAGCTTCATTGATTTGGGATGACACTTGGTGACTTTTGTCACATTATGAATGTGAACAAACAAAACAATAATGGACATAATTCATATTTGTTAAAAGGTTGAAAAAAGACAAATGACTACAGTAAAAAAAAAAAAAAGCTAATAAAAAATGTATAAATAAATATTGCATAGAATAGCATAATCAAAAAAATATTACTAAACAAAAATATATTACATTGATATTCCTAAAAAAAGAGGTTACACTTCAAGGCTTCGGTCACTTATGACTGCGAAGGTATGAAGAAGTGTGACCCAAAAATGAACGTTAACCTGGTCATGTCCAAGTGGAGGTCATGTGACCGATGACCTCTTGACCTTGACCTTCAGGTGCATGTCTGAAGACTACTGGAGTGTCTGGATTTGAGGTCAAACTAAACTGTGGGATGTGTTGTTGAACACACTGTGACTCCTGCATTCACTAAACTCAGCACAGATCTTCAGTCCGAGTGTGTTTCATCTGCTCTGATCCGACTGAAGAAGAACACAATCCCAGAGATGTCCATCTCTGAACTCCAGCAGCTCAACATACAGTACCAACACGAAGCACCATTAACCTGCTTCAGCCCACTACTGTACACATTTACAGTAGGGTCATTACGTGTCAACTCAACCAGAGGTCCCCGGCTAACATTTCTGATTTCACTAATATCTGAAGAAAGATAAACACGTACAGTGATGAAAGCCAACATATTAAATGTCATGGATGAATATTTAAGAGGTAATCCACTATCTTATAGGGGGGTGAAAATAGCCATTTTCAGCTGAGATTCAGAGCCAGATTACAGGGGGATAAAACTGACTTCAGAAAGAGGGCAGCATCACAATGTTACTTTTACTCAGAGATCGGTAGCTTTATTAATAAAACATGTTGACTCAAGCAATCTTTGTTGCATTATGTGCCAATAGTGACCGTTAAAAAATGGGGAAATATAACTTTTCAAGTTTTTTCTCCAAAGTTTGCAGGCCTGTAACTCAAGAAGTATTAAAGATATCTTAATATCCCTTTTAGATATTGGGTCTTAACAAACTTTCCTTTGGGCATGTCCATTTTTCAAGCCCTATATAGTTTGGTTCCAGAGATATTGGGATCTCAATATGGCTCCAGGGCTAAATCATTCAATTATACCGATTTTCATCAGTCAAAAAACAAACGTGATTCACTTTGCAAAAACATGATAATTATTTTCTTTTAAAGAGGAACAGCTGAGTTGAAACTAGAAATGTATCTAATTTCCTTCTGTAAAAAACAACAGCATAACTTCATACAAGAACATACCTGAGTGCCATAAGTATGTTTTTTCCAAAGTTGTCAGAATGACCCAGTAAGCATTAAATCCTTCAAACTTTAAGATTGTAATACTTTTTTGAAGCCAACATCAATGTTTTCTTGACAAACACTCCATTTCTACACTGTAAGAAAACAGAGAAACATAATCTCCTTGCAGAACATTTTATTAAAATGAAAACTAAACTAACTTAATGTAAGAACTAAAACACAATGCATTGAATAATTCAAAATACGAAAATGATAAAACATAAATAATATTCCTAAGGCAATTATTTGTATTATTTAGCTAAAATTAGGCAGCGACTACACAATGAATCCAACAGTATTTCTCAAACTCATGCATTTTACTGTCGATGACAACACGTCGATTCACCAGATTCAACAACATTCACAATCAAGACTGTCAAAACTCTCTCTCTGGAACCAAAACGATTATTAAAAGACAGAGTTTGATTTCAGATCTCTAAGAAACTAGACACTAATGTCAGGCCTGTGTTCTCTGTGTCTTGTGTTTCCCCTCCTCTCGTGCCATTAATTATCAGTTCCCAGCCCTGTGTCTTCAGTTGATTAGTCCCCAGCCCTGTGTCACTCATTATCTTGTTTGCTCCTTCGTTTCCTTCCCTTTATAAGTCCTCAGTGCTCCCAGTGTCTTTGTTGAGTCTAAACGTCCTTTCTGTATGTTCCGTGTTGAATTAAAGTGTGCTTAAAGAAGTTCCTCGTCTCCTCGTTCTAGTTCCTGGCTCCCCCGTGTACCCGTGTGACAACTAGAAGGTAAAGACGGTAAATCCCTGTATTAAGGTCTTTGTAGGTCATAGAAGTGAAAGTCATGTGAAAGCATGTCCTCTTCTCCTGCTTTGTGTCCTGCCTCGGTCTGATGAGCAACTACGGAAAAAAATATTCAATAAATATTTCAAATTAATAAAGAGTTACAAATAAATAAAACAAATGTATTCACTTTAATGTACATTTTGTGTATTATATAATTAACAAATTGTTTATTTTATTTTTATTTAGCATTATTGTTTCCTTGTTTATTTACGTGTTTTCTTCTGTTTGATAATTTTTTATATTTTTCTATATTTAATTTATTTAAATTATTTATTTTACTGTAATAATACTAATAATAAGTGTTTACCGTTTTAAAAATGTAATTAAAATATAAAAAATAATACAAATTATTAGTTAATTAACATTAGTTAAATGTAATGTAGTTACATTATATATAGTTACATTTTATATATATATTTATAAATTATGTAACTTTTTTAATTTATTGTTTTAGTGTTCTATCTTCTAATTAATTTTATTGAATGATTGATTAATTATTTGGTTAAATTTATTTCCCTAAGTAATATTATTTAATGTATTTATTTAACATATATTTAATTAAATTATGATATTATTTTCTTAAATTTTCATATTTCTATTTGTCTCATTTATTAATGTATTTTTAATTAATTATTTTACTTAATAATAATAATAATACATATTAATTATTGGTATTATTATTATCATTTCAATAATTAATAATTAAATGAAAAGGTAAATAAAGTGAATCTCTCAGCACTGAATCTATCATGAATGTGTTCGTTTGGGCAGGCAGCACTACTACACTAGTTGTTCATGTTATATTCAGTCTTTTAAGGCAGGATAATACAAGCAAATCAATAATGTGCTTTAACAGGTTAGGCTGATGACATTCTCCCACAGACTCTTGAACAAAGAGTCATTCACGACCGAGCCGCTGACCGTTCTAAAGAGACTGAGAAGAAATAGGAAAGTGCATGACATGCATTCATTGAGCAGCTGCTTGCAAACACAATACAAGCCGCACCTCACTGTACTTCTGTCGAGTTCTAGAAAAGAACAAGAAGGTTTCAGCGAACACCTGGAGACTCAATGCTGACGCTGGGAAGTGTTTTGTGGAGCTTCAAACACCTCAACAATCTGCTGGACAAGAACATGTGTCACTGCTGACCCAATGTCCTTCTGTACAGATATCTGAGTCAACACAGCTGCTCTCTCTCTCTCTCTCTCTCTCTCACACACACACACACACACGCACACACGCACCACAGCACGCACCACCACGCACGCACCACACACACTCACACACACACTCACACCACACCACACACACACACACACGACACACTCACACGTACTGTGTCACACACACACACACACACACACACACACCACACACACACACACACACACACTCACACGCACTGTGTCACACACACACACACACACACACACACACACACACACACACACACACACACACACACACACACACACACACACACACACACACACACACACACTCACACTCACTCACTCACACATCACACACACACACACACACACACACACACAACTGTGTCACACACACACAGAGACTCTGAAATCACCGTCTTAGAAAAGCATTATTCTGCTCACTCCGTCGGAGACTCGACAAACTATTAAACCGTCAGAGACTCGACAAACACAGATGCTGGAGTAGTTCAGGTCAAGTCGAACTTTTAGGCCGCGTGATGCTTTATACAACCACTCGGTTAAATTAAATCTGCATCTGTGTGAGATTTACATTTACATTTACATTTATGCATTTAGCAGACGCTTTTATCCAAAGCGACTTACATTGCATTCAAGTTACAGTTTCTACATTTTATTTGGTCTTGTTTTCCCTGGGAATCGAACCCATGATCTTGCGTTGCTAGCGCCATGCTCTACCAGTTGAGCTACAGGAAAGCTGACATTTACAAACAATGTGTTAATAAACATGCAAAAACATAGCTTATTGAAACAAAGGGCCTCATTTAAAAAACGCATATATGATCAGATTTATTATTAAATTCCATGGATTTCATCCTACATCAAAAGTGAGGAACAATCAGGATTTATAAAGGCAGAAACTGCCATGAATATGTCCTTCATATACATGGGGAGCATGAGTATAAACATATTGCACTCATATATTCCAGAAATTAAAATAATCCAACATTGTTTACTGAAATATAAGAAAAATCGTCAATCACTTGTACACAAATAATCAACAGTTTTGAGGTAAATATTAGAAATTAATTCATTAAATACAATTGATTTTCTGAAAACAAAATATTTGTTTTAAATATAAAATTAATTTATGCAATTTTGATAAATACTCACAATATGTATTAACATTATTACATGCACAAATGAACAACTGCTTTGTCTTATTTAAATTATTTATTAATTACATATTATTTTATGAAAACTAAATACAATTAAATAAAATTATACAAACTGTAAAAATTATAAAAAATTGTATAAATAGACAATCACAATATGTATTAATATTTATGCACAAATTAGCAACTGCTTTGTGTTACTTACATAACCTAAAATTACATAACCTTACATTTCCTGAAAAATAAACAAATCAATTTAAAAAATAATATAAATAGACAATCATAATCGGCATTAATATTATTATGTGTATATGTATATCTATATCTATATATATATCTATATCTATATCTATATATATATATATATATTATATATATATATATATATATATATTATAAAGTCAAATAAATTAATTATTTAATTATATATGATTTACTGGCAAAATAAAATAAATAAACAATAAATTAATAAAAAATATATTTATATAAATAATTTAATCATTGAATTTGTGATGCATAAAGCAGATGTATTTAGAAACTTGTTTGTGCATATGGTCATTTCATAAATCTGTCGCAGGAACATTCTGTAATTATTGAACATTCACATCATAATAAACACGTCTTCATAAATGAAGCTGAGGAGATTCACCGTCTGCACTTGATCATGAGTAACATTGTTTCTCCGCTCTGCTCTGGATTCTGGAGGTCTGGACCTCGATACTCACATTTATTCATTCAGCAGATCCTTCAGTTCAAAGTGAACTACTAATGAGAATAAAACACACAACCGTCAAACAAAAGCTTGCTTGATCTGCTGAACAGAAGCTAGATGTGAAATCACACTCATTACCTCACAATCCTGCTAATCGACAAACCGTATAACCACAAACGTGTCCCTGCCGCACAGACGCAGTCTTAAGCAGCACGGGTGTATAGCAGTAGCCAACAATACATTGTATGGCTCAAAATTATGCATTTTAATTTTATGACAAAAATCATTAAATATTAAGATCATGTTCCATGAAGATATTTAGTACTTTTCTTACCATAAATATATCAAAACTTGATTTTTTATTAGTAATATGCATTACTAAGACCTTCTTTTGAACAACTTTAAAAGAGATTTTCTCAATATTTAGATTTTTTTGCACCCTCAGATTTCAGATTTTTCAAATATTGTCCGATCATAACAAACCATACATCAATTAAAATATTATGTATTCAGCTTGCATATGATGAATAAATCTCAATTTAAAAAATGTACCCTTACGAGTGGTTTTGTGCTCCTTATATGTCAGATAAAATGAAGCAAAGCCATTTATGACCATCTTCATAAACCATCAAGAGGTCTAATTTAAAACGCGCTGGTTTCAAATTGCTCTGGATTTGACGTCTAACGCAGGAAAGCTGAGGGTTAACGGCCGAATCACTTGAACAGAACAAACTTTCCAGGAAGGAGTCTCTCCAGGGGGCAAGTCAACGCCGTGAAAGTGACCCGCTAACGAAGAACAAATGCTGCAGAAGCTGCTCTCAATGCTTCTCTATTGTAGAAGTAACAGCCTGCACCTGCAGAGGCGTTTGGCAGGACCGCAGTGATTTAAGTGCTTTCAGCGCTCACACATTGTGTCTAACTTTGGTTCGTTTGAGCTTTATATATAACTTATATTCTCTCAAGAATGCCTTTACAGTCCTGTTGTTTACGGTAATGTTTCAAGTAACAAATATATACATTTTATGTATTTATGTACTGAATAGTTCCTGAAATGTATTGGACTCAACAGCCTTGACGTCATTTTGTTTACCTTTACTATATAGTCTAAAAATACTAATATTAACAAATTATGCTCTTTTGAAAAGTCTTAGGGTTGATATCCAGTCAATGTTTTATGATATAGTTTAGTATAAGTATCAGATTTATGCAAAGAGACCCACATTTGATTTTCGATCGGTTCATTTAATTTGCTCATGGAGCCATTTTTAGATCCTCATATCTGTGAAACTAAACCATATAGGGCTTTAAAAATGAAGACGCCAAAAGAAAAGTTTGTTAAGAACCATCATCTAATGGGATATTTATATAGGTTTAATAATTCTTGAGTTACAGGCATGATAACTTTGTTAAAAGATCATTTCTGGCATTCAGAAGGGTATGTTCAATGCATCTGTTATGATAGAGGATACTACATACATTTCTAGTTTCAACATTATTTGTTTTTTAGACATTCCTCTTTAAAAGGAAAAAGGTATCAGCTGTATGCAATATTAAACATTTGGTTTTTGAACAGTGAATTAATTAAATAAAACAATTATTTATGGAGCTGCATTGAGATCCCCATATCGCTGGGTTTGAACCATATTGGTGTCTTAAAAATAAAGATGATAAAATAAAGGTTTGTTAAGAACAAAAATCTAAAAGAACATTAAGGACAACTTTAATACTTCTTAAGTTACAGCCATGTAAACTTTGAGAAAAAGCCCAAAAAGTGTTATTTTTGTTTTGTTTTTTACAATGTACTCATGCAGCCGCATTGAGATCCCCGTATGTTTGTGTCTGAACCATATTGGACCTTTAAAATGAAGATACCAAGAGAATAGTTTGTTAAGAACCAGAATCTAAAAGGATATTTCAATTATATATTTAATACTTCTTGCAAACTTTGGGGGAAGGCACACATAAAGTGTTTTTTTCCATTTTTGAAACGCCACCGTTGGCATATGATGTAACAAAGATTGCTGAAGTCAACATATTTTACTAATAGAGCTTCCAATCTCTGTGAAAAATGAACATTATGATGCTGCCATCTTTCTGAAGTCATTTTTAACCATCTGTAATTCAAATATTCCCATTTTGACCCTCTACAAAAATGATGGCTTTCTTCATGTATGCATTTCATTCAGCAGATAAAGTGTTAAATAACTTTTAGCCGGGACTTCTGACAGGAAATTACCCATATTTGGTTGATTTGACACAAAATGGCCAAATTATCAAAAAAAGTTAAGAAAAGAAAAACTTTTTTTTTTTTTTTTTTTTTTGCCAAACCCTGAAGACTTGCTAACAAACACAAGAAAGGAGATGAACTCTGAAGCAGGAAGGCAGTGATCTTCTCTTGTGGCCCGAGTGCTCATCACGTCCCGCTGCGGGGCCCGAGGGAGGCCCTTCAAACACTTGTAACATTCCACTGCACTCAGCATCTTACTCCATCGCCATGGCAACAGCAGCTCGTCACAGGGTTCAACGGCCTTGACCTCGGCGTTACCAGATCTCGTTAAGATGCACGGCGCAGCAGATCAGAGACTGCATGCAGACACACAGAGACGCGTCTCACCTCGTAAATCCAGCAGAGAGCCCACGTCAGCTCCAGCACACTTATCTGCTCACTTACAGGAAATAACACGTCATTACTGGCCCGCGGGGGGACACACACACACACACTCATTTACTGGCCACCAGTGTTTGATGTCTTCTGTTCAAATTGTGTCATTATTTACTCGCACTAAAACTCACTTCTGATATCAAAGTAAAAATAATTAAATAAATACATTTTATTTACACACACACACACATACACAGTATATAGGTCTAATTATATATATATATAATATTATATGATTATAGTGTGTGTGTGTGTGTGTTGTTTGTGTGTATTTGTGTGTGTGGTGAGTGTGAGTGTATATATATATATATATTATATATGTGTGTGTGTGTGTGTGTGTGTGTGATGTGTATATATATATATGTGTGTGTGATGTGTATATATATATATATATGTAGTGTGTGTGTGTGTGAGTGTGATATATATATATATATATATATATGATTATTTTTGTGTGTGTGTGTGTGTATATATTGTGTGTGTGTGTGTGTGTGTGTGTATATATATATATTTGTGTGTGTGTGTGATATATATATATATATGTGTATGTTGTGTGTGTGTGTATATATATATATGTTTATTATGTGTGTGTGTGTGTGTGTGTGTGTGTGTATATATATATATATGTGTGTGTGTGTGTGTGTGTGTGTGTGTGTGTGTGTATATATATATATATATATGTGTGTGTGCGTGTGTGTGTATATATATATATGTGTGTGTGTATGTAGTGTGTGTGTGTGTGTGTGTATATATATGTGTGTGTGTGAAAAATAGCTACTGCTGCTAATATAATGTTAAATAATAAATAATTAATTAATAATATGCACAAATAGGGGGAAAAGTTTCATAGCAAGTGACTATAATATAAACATATGTACAAAATCTTCTAAAATGTATTTGATTAAATTCATATAGTACTGATGTAAGAATATAGAGACGATCTGTCTTTATATTAGTAATTACCCGATTCATCTTCATAAAAATAAACAAATAAACAACCAAACAAACAATCTATATTTGGACCAAATTGTGCATATTTATTTATTTATTTATTTATTTAATGCCATAATAGCAGCAACGGTTACATCCTTCACAAACTCAGTGGGAAAAATACATTTATCATATAATTAATTTATAATTTTCATACAAATAATTGATATTTAAAAGCCTAGAAAATGAAAAATACTGCACAGAGTTATCTTTTTTCTTGAGTTAAGACATTTCTGAAGTTTTTATTTTTGCAATAACAACCGGACGTTTTCTTGCACGACATCGTGTTACTGTTTGAAATAATAATCACATGCAGCATATACTCTGCAGTATTTATATTCCTCTCTGAACACAGACACTTTTCAACTAAATTAGATGCACATAAATAAAGCAAGTGGAAACTTTCAGCTTTAATACAATCATACACAGCAAGTGAGATCATCCAGGACCGCAGCCAGACTGAAATCAGTGCAGAATCATGTCACTGCTCGGCATGAGCTCAATGATCATATCTCTGACTGTCCAAACGCCCTTCAGCACAACAAGCCTTTATATACAAGTGTGTGTGAACTGAAGAGCTGAAAACACCCTGCGCTCGAATCTCTTCACAAACCATGAGCTCAATGATCATATCTCTGACTGTCCAAACGCCCTTCAGCACAACAAGCCTTTATATACAAGTGTGTGTGAATCTGAAAACACCCTGCGCTCGAATCTCTTCACAAACCATGAGCTCAATGATCATATCTCTGACTGTCCAAACACCCTTCAGCACAACAAGCCTTTATATACAAGTGTGTGTGAAGCTGAAGAGCTGAAAACACCCTGCGCTCGAATCTCTTCACAAACCATGAGCTCAATGATCATATCTCTGACTGTCCAAACGCCCTACAGCACAACAAGCCTTTATATACAAGTGTGTGTGAATCTGAAAACACCCTGCGCTCGAATCTCTTCACAAACCATGAGCTCAATGATCATATCTCTGACTGTCCAAACACCCTTCAGCACAACAAGTCTTTTATATACTAAGTGTGTGTGAAGCTGTAAAACACCGATTTCTGCGCTCGATTCTCTTCACAAATCCATGAGCTCAATGATCTATATCTCTGACTGTCCAAACGTCCTTCTGCACAACTAAGTCTTTATATACAAGTGTGATGTGTTAAGCATGAAGAGCATGAAAACAGCCCTGCGCTCGAATCTCTATCACAAACCATGAGCTCAATGATCATATCTCTGACTGTCCAAACACCCTTCAGCACAACAAGCCTTTATATACAAGTGTGTGTGAATCTGAAAACACCCTGCGCTCGAATCTCTTCACAAACCATGAGCTCAATGATCATATCTCTGACTGTCCAAACACCCTTCAGCACAACAAGTCTTTATATACAAGTGTGTGTGAATCTGAAAACACCCTGCGCTCGATTCTCTTCACAAACCATGAGCTCAATGATCATATCTCTGACTGTCCAAACACCCTTCAGCACAACAAGTCTTTATATACAAGTGTGTGTGAAGCTGAAAACACCCTGCGCTCGAATCTCTTCACAAACCATGAGCTCAATGATCATATCTCTGACTGTCCAAACACCCTTCAGCACAACAAGTCTTTATATACAAGTGTGTGTGAAGTCTGAAAACACCCTGCGCTCGAATCTCTTCACAAACCATGAGCTCAATGATCATATCTCTGACTGTCCAAACGCCCTTCAGCACAACAAGCCTTTATATACAAGTGTGTGTGAAGCTGAAAACACCCTGCGCTCGAATCTCTTCACAAACCATGAGCTCAATGATCATATCTCTGACTGTCCAAACGCCCTTCAGCACAACAAGCCTTTATATACAAGTGTGTGTGAAGCTGAAAACACCCTGCGCTCGAATCTCTTCACAAACCATGAGCTCAATGATCATATCTCTGACTGTCCAAACGCCCTTCAGCACAACAAGCCTTTATATACAAGTGTGTGTGAAGCTGAAAACACCCTGCGCTCGAATCTCTTCACAAACCATGAGCTCAATGATCATATCTCTGACTGTCCAAACACCCTTCAGCACAACAAGCCTTTATATACAAGTGTGTGTGAAGCTGAAGAGCTGAAAACACCCTGCGCTCGAATCTCTTCACAAACCATGAGCTCAATGATCATATCTCTGACTGTCCAAACACCCTTCAGCACAACAAGCCTTTATATACAAGTGTGTGTGAATCTGAAGAGCTGAAAACACCCTGCGCTCGAATCTCTTCACAAACCATGAGCTCAATGATCATATCTCTGACTGTCCAAACACCCTTCAGCACAACAAGTCTTTATATACAAGTGTGTGTGAAGCTGAAGAGCTGAAAACACCCTGCGCTCGAATCTCTTCACAAACCATGAGCTCAATGATCATATCTCTGACTGTCCAAACACCCTTCAGCACAACAAGTCTTTATATACAAGTGTGTGTGAATCTGAAAACACCCTGCGCTCGAATCTCTTCACAAACCATGAGCTCAATGATCATATCTCTGACTGTCCAAACGCCCTTCAGCACAACAAGCCTTTATATACAAGTGTGTGTGAATCTGAAAACACCCTGCGCTCGAATCTCTTCACAAACCATGAGCTCAATGATCATATCTCTGACTGTCCAAACACCCTTCAGCACAACAAGTCTTTATATACAAGTGTGTGTGAATCTGAAAACACCCTGCGCTCGAATCTCTTCACAAACCATGAGCTCAATGATCATATCTCTGACTGTCCAAACACCCTTCAGCACAACAAGCCTTTATATACAAGTGTGTGTGAATGCTGAAAACACCCTGCGCTCGAATCTCTTCACAAACCATGAGCTCAATGATCATATCTCTGACTGTCCAAACACCCTTCAACACAACAAGCCTTTATATACAAGTGTGTGTGAAGCTGAAAACACCCTGCGCTCGAATCTCTTCACAAACCATGAGCTCAATGATCATATCTCTGACTGTCCAAACACCCTTCAGCACAACAAGCCTTTATATACAAGTGTGTGTGAATCTGAAAACACCCTGCGCTCGAATCTCTTCACAAACCATGAGCTCAATGATCATATCTCTGACTGTCCAAACACCCTTCAGCACAACAAGTCTTTATATACAAGTGTGTGTGAAGCTGAAGAGCTGAAAACACCCTGCGCTCGAATCTCTTCACAAACCATGAGCTCAATGATCATATCTCTGACTGTCCAAACGCCCTTCAGCACAACAAGCCTTTATATACAAGTGTGTGTGAATCTGAAAACACCCTGCGCTCGAATCTCTTCACAAACCATGAGCTCAATGATCATATCTCTGACTGTCCAAACACCCTTCAGCACAACAAGTCTTTATATACAAGTGTGTGTGAATCTGAAAACACCCTGCGCTCGAATCTCTTCACAAACCATGAGCTCAATGATCATATCTCTGACTGTCCAAACACCCTTCAGCACAACAAGCCTTTATATACAAGTGTGTGTGAAGCTGAAAACACCCTGCGCTCGAATCTCTTCACAAACCATGAGCTCAATGATCATATCTCTGACTGTCCAAACGCCCTTCAGCACAACAAGTCTTTATATACAAGTGTGTGTGAATCTGAAAACACCCTGCGCTCGAATCTCTTCACAAACCATGAGCTCAATGATCATATCTCTGACTGTCCAAACGCCCTTCAGCACAACAAGTCTTTATATACAAGTGTGTGTGAATCTGAAGAGCTGAAACACCCTGCGCTCGAATCTCTTCACAAACCATGAGCTCAAGTCTCGTAATAAACTCTGACCGGATGAACTGCGCTTGAAATGGTTGTTATATTAATGCACATTTAATCCCAATGTTAGACTAGCGTCCAAAGTGTCTGCACCCAAACACTTCATAACAGTGTCACTTATATTGTCATAAAAGAAAACTAAATATAATGTACATATTTAAAAATGATATATATTGTATTCACACGTTTGAAATACTTAAGATTTTTCAATGCTTTTTGAAAGAAGTCTCTTCTGCTCATCAAAGCTGTATTTATTTAGAATAAAGTAAAAAATAGATATTGTAAAATATTATTTAAATGTAATGGTCAGATCTAATTTACTTTACCAGTGATATTTTTCAAGGAATTTTTGATGAATAGAAAGTTCACAAGAACAGCGTTTACTTGAAATATAAATAATTATTGTAACATTATAAATATCTTTATTGTAACTTTTGATCATCCTTGATAAACAAAAGTATTATTATATGTGTCACTGTTTTCAACATTGATAATAATCAGAAATATTTCTTGAGCAGCAAATCAGTATATTATTATGATTTTTGGAAGATCATGTGACTCTGAAGACTGGAGTAATGATGCTGAAAATACAGAAATAAATCAAATAAATAAATGACAGTTTAACATATTCACATGGAAAACATATATTTTAATTTGTAATAATATTTCACAATTTTGTATGTATTTTTGATTTAATAAATGCAGCCTTGCTGAGCAGAACAGATTCAAAAACATTAAAGAATCTTAATTATTCCAAACTTTTGACATGTTCAACTGAGTTTACTACATTGTAATTTGAGATTTATGCATCATCTGAAAGCTGAATAAATAATATTTCCATTGATGTATGGTTTGTTATGATAAAATCTGGAATCTGAGGGTGCAAAAACATCGAAATATTGAGAAAATCATCTTTGAAGTTGTTTAAATGAAGTTCTTAGCAATGCATATTACTAATCAAAAATGAAGTTTTGATATATTTATGGCAGGTAATATCTTCATGGAACATGATCTTAATATCCTAATGATTTTTATCATAAAAAGAAAAATGTATAATTTTGACTCATACAATGTATTGTTGGCTATTGCTACAAATATACCTGTGCTGCTTATGACTGCTTTTGTGCTCCAGGGTCACATATATGATGAAAATGTACTTCACAGGAAAGACTCTGCTGATAAAACAGCTTTTAACTGATCCACCTTTTCCTCCCGATCCTCACAGCGCCGAGGCCAAATGTGTGTCAGTGTGTCAGCTTTTCCACATTGAAAACAGACGTCTCGCTGACCCGCCTGGCTAATGTCAAGAGCCTCTCGCTGAGCCTCAGCTTCCCCGAGACTCTCCTCCTCTACCGCTCGGGCTGACGGCTCGCTGACCCGCCTGGCTAATGTCAAGAGCCTCCCGCTGAGCCTCAGCTTCCCCGAGACTCTCCTCATCTACCGCTCGGGCTGACGGCTCGCTGACCCGCCTGGCTAATGTCAAGAGCCTCTCGCTGAGCCTCAGCTTCCCCGAGACTCTCCTCATCTAACGCTCGGGCTGACGGCTCGCTGACGAACGGCACATATGACCTAAACTGGAAAGTGCAAAGGGTGTGAGTGGGAAAAGTCAAAGGGTTTGCAGCATGTGTCAGTCCCCATTCACTCTAAATGATGAAGAGCACTGGCGTAACTGGTCTGTCCGACAGCCGTCAAACGCTCGGACACAAGCGACAACTTGTGTTCAAATACAGCTCTAAAGCTTCTGCTTAAATGCTTGAAATGAGAAAATCTGGAAAATCTGAAAATGTTGAAATCTGGGAAATTCTCAAACTGACCTCCGTTGGTTTCCATGACAGTTTGCCAAAGACTACAGAGTCATGTAAATCCATAAAACCTCTATTGTCACATGTCAGAAAGAAAAAAAAAAAATTATATATATATATGAAAAAAAAAGTTTCTCCCCTTGTTTTACGGGTCAATTTGACCCAAATATTTTTATGTGCAAAATTACAGACACAAAATAAAATAATTTCCTTGATTTTAATTTTTATTTTTTTGATGACTAGTTGTAAATATAAGGTGCAAATAACTACAACTACGTATAAATAATATCTAAATTGTTGTATTTGTTGCTTATATTTAAATGACTGTAATTGCTATTTGTACACGTATGAACATTTCTTTATGTCTGGTTTTCAAACCCTTGTGAGGGTAAAATGGGTTTCTCAGTATCTTCGTTTCTGCAGCAGACTACTTGAGATCCTAATAAATAAGTAAAAATAACCAAACTTTTGACTGTAAAACTCAAATAGATGAACATACAGCAAACTCGCGTTGGGTGATTCAGAGTTCTTATGTACAGTATTAAATAACTTATTCTTTGACAAGCTACAATAAAGGTTTTATGTTTTTAATCTGACTTGTGTTTCAAAGTGTTGATTTTTTGGCGAATTGCATGGAAACTAATATAAGTCACGTTGCACACAATCATGGCAGCAAATATCCATGAAGCCTTTTCAAAACAGAAACGTTGCATGCGCAAGCTTGACTCCCAATGAGAAAAACTACCACATTTCATGAAGAAATAAACCATTTAACCAGTATTTCAAGCAGTTAAAAAAATTGAGAGTGGATCAAATTGACCCGCAACACAGTAGGAGGAAATTAAATGCGATTAAATGTTTAATAATGGACATATTGTGCATCAGCTACCCAACAACAATGAAAAATCATTCTTCAATGGCCATGTATGCATGCAATTCCCACAACCTCTAGTGCATGAAGAAAGCTATGTAAAGTATACTTTATCCCATCTAACACCTCCGTGTGAGCAGCAGTGGAGTTTGAAACAACATCTACACCGTTAGAACATCTTAAATCCATAAACTCGGTGACAAAACAAGCATTGAGGAGGAGAAGCTCGTTAAACCTCTCCAAACCCACAGAGCATTTGTCTTGGCTTACGAGGGAATCTCTAGAATGACCAGCAAAGCCAAGAGATGTGGACTCGTGACTTCAAAGAGCGGCCTAATTTATGACGCCTGAGAAACAGCGGATCGTATTTCTCCAGCTGAAGGAGGAGGTTAGGAACCTCTAACTACACTTATCTACGGGAAACAAAGTTTGTGCAGCCCGACCTGTCAAAGTGCAGGCAATAAAGCACTTAAACTCACCAGAAGGGAGTCGCTCATCAGATGCTTATACATAGAACGAATACACCGGGGCAAGTTGTCACATGAGGAAATCACGGCTAATCCAAAAATATTTAGACCTAAATTTAAGATTTCTGTATTTGAATTCAAATTAAATGTCCATACATTTGAATTAGAGTTTTAACATAAACAACTAATAAACTTGTATATGTGTCAGTCGTATCTAAATGAAATGGATTTCTTTACATTTTAAATAAACCTTTTCTAAATGCATGCATTCAAATAGCTAAGAATCAACACATTTGTTCAACAAGAAAACTATTAAATGTATCCCGTTATAAAGTATGAATATGGCAATATTCAATTAGTTGAAATGTATGAATAAGACAAGCAGATGTATTGATGATAAATGTATAAACCTGGTTATTGTGCATTAAAAACATTCAAATCTGACCTGTGACATTAATGCATGACGGACAAATATGCATCACATTATGATTAATCAGTTTGTTTACGTTAAAACTGTGCTATCAATATACATGAAAAATATCATATGCATATTTAAATACATAAACCTTAAAATCAAGCCTAAATATTTTTGAGTGCAGATTTGAATTTAAATCAAATTATTTATCTTTAAATAAAAATGTTTAAATTGTTATTATTTTTAGTTTTGTATCTCATTTATATTTAATTATTCTTTAATATTTTTCATAAATGTCATGATTGGGGAAAAGTCATCACATGCTTTGTATGCTTTATAATAAATAATAGGCTAATGTTTTTATTGCTTCATTATTAAGAAAAGCTTTATGAACATGAAATGGGAATATAGTGTGACAACATGCCCCAACAACTTTTTTTTGCACACCCATACTAAAATGCACCTTTTAGGGGTAAATAATGTACAAAAGTGTACTTTTCTTCTGGTTAAAAACAGTGTACATGTTCAAACATTGTATTTCTGAGGTCAAGAATTTAATGTTTATGCTTAAAGAGAAACTGATTTGTGGAGTAAAGCGTGACAACTAGCCCCGGTCTGCTCCCCGTGAATGCACTGTAACTAGTGTGAGACTGACAGAGATAAGAGACGGTTCCCAAACTGTCACTGTGTTTGCTCACAGAAGAGAGTAAACGGTGGAAAGCTCAACTTCCTTCCTTCCTTCTTCACAGCACTGCCAAGAAAAGACCAGCGGCCAAAGAAAGCTCAACAGCCTTCAGTGGAAAAGAAGAGCATTAGAGCCGTTGTCCTGATATTTTATCTACCCGTCAGATTTTCCTACCTGGGCTTACTGCGCATGCGCACATCAATATTGCATCCTTTTTCTCACGCTGAACAACAATATTTAATGTATCTGCATTACTGTAAGGGTAGGTTTAGGGTTGGGGTTGGTGTAAACTTTATAAAAACACAATCTAATAGGTAGAAAAATATATTTATTGTTGGTTTCTGTACTAGCTGACTGTATCCCTTCTATCCATAACCGCAAATATAACACGTAATTACTGTATGTGCATTACTGTAAGGGTAGGTTTAGGGTTGTGGTAGGTGTAGACATTAATAAAACAATTAAAGGTAGCAATTTTTCGTTGGTTCGAATTGCCTTACCTAACCAAACTGATTTTTATATAGGGGTTAGGTGGTAGGCACATAATCGACAGAACACATCTCTACTTCAGCGGTCATGTTCCTCACGTTCATTACAGATCGCTTTGACTCTAAATTCTGACTTAAACGGAGTTACAAAATTACTCAATCATTTTGCCATTTCAAGTACTGTACTGTCAGTGTTGGGGGGGTTACTCTGCAAATGTAATAGGATACAGATTACAAGTTAAGATGTAATAAAGTAGTGTAACTATTTCAATACTTTAAGTAGTTATTACATTTCATTACTTTTTTAATTTCTAACAAATGTTTTCAGCTGTTTGAAACATTTAAAGCAGGCTGGGTTAAACTAACAGTACAACTCAACACTGATTACTGTCATAACGTTAATTAAGATGATAAAAAATCATTTTAAAACACAATCAACACAAAATCCGATATTAGCACCTCTTTGTACTTTGAGATTGTTCTGAAGTTAACTACAGATTTCAAATCATAAGATAGTTTAATAGCTATGATACTGTTTCTGAAATCAAATATCTGCACAGCTGTGACAGTAAACAACGCCTTGGAAAAACAGTTCATCTTAAATAAATAAAGCATATACATAAACCCAAAATGTATTTGAATTGCATATGGTATTTCCATGCATTTGAATTGCATATGTTTAACCTAAACTGATAAATGTAATGTATATACTTGTCAGTAATGCATAAATGTAACGGGTCAGATTTCTGTAAGAGTACTAATGAACTGAAAGCATGTTTTAAATGCATGCCACTAGTTAGTCCCCAACACGGTCTATAGTCTACCTGCAATGAAATAACTCCTCTCAGCCTCAGGCAGCTTATTGCTTTCATAAATAAACAGTTAACTGTATGTCTACTGTAAGACCGTTTCTGACAGGCTTGCTTAATCTGGCTTTTCTTCTCAATGTTCAAGAAATCTTGTGTGAGCCAATTAGATGTTGAACTAAAATCTCATAGTACTACACTTTTTTTCTTTTATTGTTAAGTTATAAAACATCAAGATAAGTGAATATGTCAACAATAAAACCCCAGCAGTATCCGAAACTTCATTCAAAAGTGCTTCATTGACAAAAGCATTGAATTCTCTCGTGCAGTATTCTGGGAGATGATTTCACACACATTGTGCCGAATGTTTTCCTGAACAAGCAACTCAGTCCCAAACCAATTAGCACTAGATTCATGATGAGAAATCATAACAAAAGGGACAGGAAGGCAATTAAAGATTGGCCCAAACGACTCTGCATTCAGAAAACTGTATCACTCCATCATACAAAAAATATCAAGCCAAAGCATAACGATAATTCCCACAGCTTGCACTGTAAAACAAATGCAGATCGGGGCTAGTTGTCACGTGGCTTGTGTCTCATCTTGTGTTCTACTGAAAAGACAACAAGATGCTGTTTAATGTTACATTCCCATTGTGACAACATGCCCCGGTGTCTTCCACAGTTCTGATCACATTTCCAGTGTCACACTGCCCTCTGCTGGTCACCAACGGAACAACACAAACTCACTGACCACAACTAGTGCATCTACATTTACACTTATACATTTAGAAGACGCTTTTATCCAAAGAGACTTACACTGCATCCAGTATGTGTGTTCCCTGGGAATTGAACCCATGACCTTTTGCGCTGCTGACGCAATGCTCTACCACTGAGCCACAGGAACAAAAGCAGTGTTTCTCAACCCTGGTCCTGGGCACCCCAACACTGCACATTTTGTGTGTCTCTCTTATCTGACACCCATTTCAGGTCCTGGAGTTTCTTCTAATGAGCTAATGAGTTGAATCAGGTGTGTTTGATTAGGGAGACACACAACATGTGCAGTGTTGGGGGGGCGCCCAGGACCAGGGTTGAGAAACACTGATCTAAAGGCTCATATTAATATTAATATATGGTATATGATATTCTTTGTGGTGAAAGAAGGTTCTTCAGATTATAAAACGGACAGAAAGAGATAAGAACCGTTGACTGAATGCTTCTTCTATGGCATCGCTTGAAGCACCTTTATTTTTAAGAGTGTACTTTATAGTTTTATTTTTATATTTCATTCTAATTTTAGTTTTGTTATTTGGTTAAGTATTTAGTAATTTGCTATATTTCTAGGCCTACATAATTTACATTTTAATTTCAGTTTTTAGTTTTATTTCTGTTACAATCTTAGTTCTAAAACTTACTTTTTATTTCACGTAACTTGTTTACATTATAGTAAATGTAGAGTTAACAAAATCATTGTAATAGTCTTAGTTTAAGGTATAGGCCTGATAACTGCCTGAATTGCATTAAAACGTTTTGTATTTTCAAGTGAATATCATTAGAACCATATGTTTTATTCTACATAACTTATCATCATACCTCAAACGAGCGTTCACTAAAATCAACTGCTACTGTATATAAGGACGGCAATAAGACTGATTTCTCAAACACAATATGATATTCTCTTTGTAGTTTACTAAAGCATAAGAGAAGATACTGTCAAATACTGACTTTTTTAATTGAAAGAAGAAAATGTCAAAGATTAGCAGACCAAGAGCGCGTGATCTGAATCACTAAGACCTTCACAAACACACAAATCACATTAGAGCAGAATTAACATCAAAATAACAGATGATGCCTTTCATTGTGATTCATCGTCAGACGTCAACGTCTGAACCTATTGTGCATTACAAACACAGTTTTCTCCTTGACATATTGCCTTTGTTCCTCTTTTGGACAAAAGCATGCATGAATGCAAATGTATTGATGCAGCTGCAGCTGAATGATTATTAAATCAATCAATCTGAGGCAAGGAGAAGCCGTTTTCTCAATGTTCAGATGTGCATCTACAGTCAGAATAACCCAGTTGTGTTGGTTTTCTGTATTCCTGCGTCACAGAACTATGAGTTCAGATGCATGAGGGGTTATAAAGGCCGAATGCAGCATAAAGCAGCGTGTGTCCAGCGGCCCTCAGACGAGTGGGCTCCGTCTCTTTACGCCTCTCTGTCTGGCGTCGTCTCGGCCCCCCGTGGCTCCTCACATTTGTAGTTTCTCCAGAGGCTTCATTAAAAGCACGTACATGGAGTGCAAAGCTTTCTAGTGTCCCGAACCCTCCACGGATCTCGAAATAGAAATGCAGAGAAATAACAGTTATTTTTATGGTCGGAGAGATACAAAGTAGCTTTGTCTTTATATGCTAATTAGTGAAGTACAGTACAAAAACGTTCGAGAACACAATGGAGATACGGGTTTTGTGTGCTTTAGAAATAAAGAACGAAATAATGACTGGGTTTTGAAAATGTGATATATTTAAAAATAGTTAAAAATGGAAGAAAAGGTCATATTGTTCTCTGTTTCTCATCGAATCGTCCATTCTTTGTCTCCAAGTTAAAGTTTTTGTTAATATTTGAATACTTTTTATTTAATAATTTCTGTTTTCAAGTTATTATCAGTTAATTTGTATATATTTTTGTCATTTTTGTTATTTTCCATAAAATGTCTAGAATTTATAGTTTTGTATTTATTAATTTAATTATTAATAAATAATTGTATTAAAATAAATAAGTTTAATTATTTTAGTTAATTTTAGTATTTTAAATCAAGATGAAAAATGTTGCCTTGGCCACAAATCGATGTTTTTTTATATCTAACTTTATTTCAGTTCACATTGATTTTATTTCAAATACAATGTTTTTATTTTATGGTTTTAATTTCAGTTTTGCTTAATAATAATAATAATCGTTTTCCTGTTCATGAGACGCACCAAATACTGAGACCTTCTCATATTCATATTTGAATCGATATGCACCATAGACCGTGACTAATATGACAGACAATACATGAAAGATTTTATAAAACAGCTGATATCATAACCTGTCAAAGGGACACTTGTGAATGTGGCGTTATTTGTGTCAAAGTTGTGTTATTTCTTAGTCATGGTTCTATTATTAGTTTCATTTAATTTTAGATGATTGTATATCATCTTTTAGACTGTGAACAGTTGAGATTGCCTGATCTTAGCAGTAATGTTGTATCTTCAGAATACAGGTTAGTGGAAAATGCAGCAGCTGAATGTCAGTCGTTCTCAGGGGAAAATAAGAAAGAATAGAAAACACATGTGGACAAATAGAAGTTTGACCTCCAACAGAGCAGCGCTTTCAATGTAAACATGTTGTTGTCATTTCAGGTGAATCAGGTCAGTGGTTTTCAGTGACTGTAACGGCCTTAACAAAGCATGAGTGAAATTAAGAGTGACAGTTTTTATTTTACACAAAAAATAAACATATTGTTACATAAAACCCTGAAGATCTAGTTAAGAAACAGTTCACCCAAAAATTGAAATGCTCCCCCTCAGTTCATCAGAGATTAGGATGAGTTTGTTTCTTCATCAGGTTTGTAGAAATGTGTCTCAGCAATGGATGCTCTGCAGTGAATGGGTGCCGTCAGAATGAGAGTCTGTTATTTTAGTTAAAAGCGTCTTAATGCTGGATTTGTTTCAGATTTAGTCTTCTCCAGATGTTAACTGATGGACTGTGGATTATTGTGATGTTTTTATCAGACTCTCATTCTGACGGCACCCATTCACTGCAGAGCATCCATTGCTGAGACACTGATGCAGAGACACATTTTTACAAACCTGACGAAGAAACAAACTCATCCTGATCTTCAAATCAAAATCAAATCAAATCTCGTTATTGTCACACATGTACACAAGTGTACTGATGGTGAAATTCTTGGGTACAATATAGACCACTTTACACAATAGACAATTGTGCACAATACACACATTTCCATAATACACATAGTAAACTGTATTCTCAAGAGACTTGTAGATGCATGTATCTTGTACATGTATCTGAGATCACCCTGATAAGATGTACTGTTCACTTCTTGTTCACACTGAATGCAAGTAAATCTCTCGATCACATTTAGTGCTTAAGTTCTACAGCAAACGCAAGCGCTTATAGGACCATGAAGTTAATTTGCATGCTAATAAGGGATGCATTGCAGATTCCTGCATCATCATAAAGCCGAATGGGTTTTTGGCTTCCAGCGAACAAACTGTCTACTGATAAATGAATGCAGGATCTGCCCTTTCAACACTTCTTATAGATTAAACCAGAAGCAGGCCAGAGAGGAACCTGACCAAGCTTTACACAAACACTCATTTGGAAGAAAAAGTGCATGAAATGTTTCAGAACATAAAAGGATCGTTCCCATTTTTTAAGTGTGAGAGGACATTAATTTGATTGAATGCCATCGTGGTCTAATTGAGGTAATGCAATATGCTCATGCTGCAAGATAATCAAGAAACAACAATTACATGTCATGATACAGAAGTCTCAGACTCTTCACGGTGTGTGATCATAAAAACCCCAATTACCAGGAATTAACATCGTGTCAGACAATGCCATTATCTCAGTGTTCGTATCATCTAACTGTCAGAGTATTCAATATTGCACACTGCACATTTTTTTTTTTTAAATCCTTATTTCCTAAATATTTGTATACATTTACTTGAGAAGCAAAATGACTAAAGATAGTAAATCTTGTTTTCTGAAATATTGATCACAATTAAGTGAGTTTTTGCATAACCCTTGTGCATTGTTCAAATTCACTACCCTTTCGTTATGTTCGGGATGAAAACATCCACTAAATTAACTGCTGTAAAAATTGATCTGATAAATATTTTTTTACCATTTTTTTTGCATAAATCTGTTAATCAACCTCAGTCCTGATCAAAACTAAAAAAAATTTTTAAAAAATCCAGGATTTTTACTCTTTAATTGCCAAGTTCATAAGTGATGTCACTGATTTTGGAAAAAAAACACACAAAATTACTTATTTTCAATATAAAAAGTGATTGTGGACTGGAATTTTTTTTACTTTTATCACAGTCTTGGGCATGTCTAAGATTAGGAAAAACATTGGCTTTGATGCATTGTTAGTTTTTGAGCAGCATCAGATTTACATTTTTTCTCCCTCATTTACTGTTCGTGGCTGTTTTTGCCCCATTGACTTCCATTATAACGACATTTTTTGATTGCAAAGCCATGACACCATATAATCATGCATTTTTGATTGTTGGTGGTTTTCCCTGTTGGGAAGAGGTCAAATTTGTAATTTTTACAGTTGATCACCAGGTAGCACCATTAACCCTTTAGATAGGCCTGTGCAAACAAAAGCTTAGTTTCTGGCTTGTATATGGAGTTATATGGAGTATAACAGCATATTATAGTATGTGTGTGTGTGAGTGTGTGTGTGTTTGTGTGTGAGAGAGAGAGAGAGTGACCTTTGTGCACTTACCTTGATGCGTCTGAGAAAATCTAAATATGCACCTCAGCTCTCAGAACTACATGGAGTAAACAAAAACAAAGTAAGTGTATTTATGCACCTGCTGCCTTTTGATGGTGAGAAGTATAGATGGCCTATGTGTGAAATGCTTGTCTTTTCTTGATGTAAAGAGCATGTATAAAGCCAGTTTAAAACCTTAAAATCCTTCAGTGATACACTTTTCAATTTTTTTCTGTAAACAATCTACTCTGCATTAGATTTATGAACATAATTTATTATGAACCAAAATGCAACAACAACTTCAAATAAACTGAACAATGGTGCAAGAGTTGAGGATGGATGGAGAACTAAACAATTATTCTAAGTATTTAGTGTGAGAATTGTGTGTGTGTGTGTGTGTTCAGTCTTTCCAGCAGGACTTGCAGCATATCACTTGGTGCTCTTTGCAAGTGTGTCCACCACAACAGATGCAAGAGCTGAGTGTTCTTTTTTTTTTGTCCTCTGCACCACTTGCATGTTCCCCTTTTCACTCCTGAGCTGCTGGTGTCTGTGGATTTGTGTCTAGAGGGACAGCTGCAGGAGACTGAATCTCTCTCACCAGTGCAGTAATGGCACATACCTTGTGTAGAGTTTCGACACTTCCCTTGCAGCGGTTGTAATCTGTGGTTTGTGACAATACATACTGCAGCTCGCTGGAGGGGTCAGGCTGCATAATAATTTCTAAAACTTTGGTACAAGTCAAGTCCTTTCTCATGTTGCTTGCTGCTCTTCTCACCATCAAATGACCAGCAGGATGGTATGCAAGGGTTTAAATCCACTTATCTTGTTTTTATTTAGTCTGCACTTCTCACCATCAAAAGGCAGCAGGTGCATAAATACACTTACTTTGTTTTTGTTTACTCCATGTAGTTCTGAGAGCTGAGGTGCATATTTAGATTTTCTCAGACGATCAAGGTAAGTGCACAAAGGTCTTTCTCACACACTCTCTCTCTCTCACACACAAACACACACACACACACACACACACACAAACACACACACAAACACACTATAATATGCTGTTATACTCCATATAACTCCATATAAAAGCTAAAAACTAAGCTTTTTTTTGCACAGGCCTATCTAAAGGGTTAATTGTGCTACTTCATGATCAACAGTAAAAATGACAAGTTTTATCTCTTCCCAACAGGGAAAACCACCAACAATCAAAAATGCATGATTATATGATGTCATGGCTTTGCAATCAAAAAATGTCGTTATAATGGAAGTCAATGGGGCAAAAACAGCCACGAACAGTAAATGAGGGAGAAAAAATGTAAATCTGATCCTGCTCAAAAACTAAAAATGCATCAAAGCCAATGTTTTTCCTAATCTTAGACATGCCCAAGACTGTGATAAAAGTAAAAAATATTCCAGTCCACAATCACTTTTTATATTGAAAATAAGTAATTTTGTGTGTTTTTTTCCCAAAATCAGTGACATCACTTATGAACTTGGCAATTAAAGAGTAAAAATCCTGGATTTTTTTTTTAATTTTAGTAGTTTTGAACAGTACTGAGGTTGATTAATAGATTTATGCAAAAAAAATGCAAAAAAATATTTATCCGATACATTTTTATAGAAGTCTAATTTAGTGGCTGTTTTCATCCCGAACATAACGTAAGGGTAGTGAATTTGTCCACGGTGCATCGTTGAGTTTTGAAAAAATTTCAAAGCATTTTCCTAAAATATGTGTTAAAATAAGATTTGTCACCAAAAATCATTCCATTTGCTGAAACACAAAAAAAGTTGTGGCCAAATTAACACTCAACAGCACCCCTTAGTGGACGAAAACGTCCCCAACAGCACATAAGGGTTAAAGCAATGCAAAATATATGCAAATAGGGTCAGAAAAATTATTTTCTGTTTGAATTAAATTATTTTTCTAACCCCATGTGCTGGATTATACATTTTTTGTCTAGTTTTAACCTTATGCTGTGCTAAAAATGCTTTGCCTAATTGAGTGTTTCCGGTCCAAAAATGCTTGTAAATCTTGCTATGTGATGTTATCACCAAATCTTGGATTCAGTTTCTTTGTCAACTGGTTTTCTTTCAATCAGCACAGGTTTTGTGTTTCTTTTTTGGAGCTGATTGATCGTAGGCCTCATTGATCGGAGCACATGCACCACAGTTTATGAGTGAAAAAAAGCATTATTTGTGGATAATTTAGGAAATGTTCAGTCAGAAACTGAGATCAATGAGACCTATATTCACTGTAAAAACTGATACATTGACTTAACTTAAAAAAAATCAGGAAACCCATCGCCTTAAATTAAGTAAATAATAATACAAAAATAATAATTTAACTGAATTGTCAAGTTCACTGGGGAATAAGTTTGAATTTCTAAAAGCTGCAGTACTGTTTTTAATAGCACACTGATGTATTTTACCTAAAAGATCAAGTAAAATGATGATTCCTGAGCCCTTTAATACAGACGGTGAGAAAAAAGAAACACTTGTTAGTGACGTTCACGACACACAATTAAAATTAGCCGCAGAACGATGTAAGGAATCATTAACATGGGCAGCCGTGCTTTAAATTGAACATTTATCCTCCCAAGTCATTATTAAAGAGATGCTTCTGCCGAGAGAGACATTGGGTAACATTTGCCCATGAATATTAAAAAGGAGAGATATTATGTGTAAGGCTGTAATACAACGCAAAAGTCCATTATGATCATCATGAGAGCAATTAAACAGGAATGACCGCTGCTCAGATCCACAGTGACGAATGAACTGAACATCTTTGAGTCTAATTAACACGTGTATGGTCATCCGTGAAGGGAAAATAGTCATTAGAGACAAACTGTGTGTGTATCTGTATGTATATGATTCACATCCCAACACAAACACATGTTGGGTTCCATGCATTTATTAATATTTATAAGTTGTTTTTCTCATGGGGACCAAAAATGTCAAGTTTTATCATATTCGTGGGAACATTTGGTCTGATGGATCTAAGAAAGCAAATAGAAACGATGCTGAATGAAAATAATAAAATACAGCTAACCTTAATAACAGTCATGCACTGAAAAATAATTAGAGGTCAAATGTCATGCATCCAATTAAATTCTGCAATATTTGTTTACATTTATGCACGTAGCAGACGCTTTTATCCAAAGTGACTTACAAAAGAGGAACAAAAGCATTTCGTGAAGGAGCCAAACATATTTGATCAAAAATACAGCAAATACAGTTAAATATTGTGAAATATTACACATGTAAAATATCAGTTTTCTATGTGAATATGTGTTAAACTGTAATTTATTTCTGTGATGCGCAGCTGTATTTTCAGCATCATTACTCTAGTTTTCAGTGTCACATGATCTTCAGAAATCATAATAATATACTGATTTGCTGCTCGAGAAATATTTCTGATTATTATTAATGTTGAAAACAGTCGTGCTGCACAATATTTTTTGTGGAAACTGATGCATTTTTTTCAGGATTCACAGATGAATATAAAGTTCAAAAGAACAGCATTTATTTGAAATAAAAATATTTTGTAACATTATAAATTTATGTACTGGTACTTTTTTTTCAATATAATGCATCCTTGATGATTAAAAGTATTAATTTCTTAGATTTTTTCCCCACATTTTTGCTGCTAATTCTCTTTCTGCTCTTTTGTCCTGATAAAGCGGATGTCAGCAGGGGGAGATGTGGCTCTTTCAGCATGATGTAGTTTTACCGCAGTAAGATTTCTCTACATGATCACCTCCAATAAACATGCAAACTGACCACATCAGGAGACTGACTGACTGATGGATGGATGGAGAGATGATGGGGAAACTGACACACATCAGGAGACTGACTGACTGATGGATGGATGGATGGATGAATGGACAGATGATGGGGAAACTGACACACATCAGGAGATTGACTGACTGACGGATGGATGGATGGACAGATGATGGGGAAACTGACCACATCAGGAGACTGACTGACTGACGGATGGATGAATGGACAGATGATGGGGAAACTGACACACATCAGGAGATTGACTGACTGATGGATGGATGGATGATGGAGAAACTGACCACATCAGGAGACTGACTGACTGATGGATGGATGGACAGATGATGGAGAAACTGACCACATCAGGAGACTGACTGATGGATGGATGGATGGACAGATGATGGGGAAACTGACACACATCAGGAGACTGACTGACTGATGGATGGAGAGATGATGGGGAACCTGACCACATCAGGAGACTGACTGACTGATGGATGGAGAGATGATGGGGAAACTGACACACATCAGGAGACTGACTGACTGATGGATGGAGAGATGATGGGGAAACTGACACACATCAGGAGACTGACTGACTGATGGATGGAGAGATGATGGGGAAACTGACACACATCAGGAGACTGACTGACTGATGGATGGAGAGATGATGGGGAAACTGACACACATCAGGAGACTGACTGACTGATGGATGGAGAGATGATGGGGAAACTGACACACATCAGGAGACTGACTGACTGATGGATGGATGGATGGATGATGGGGAAACTGACACACATCAGGAGACTGACTGACTGATGGATGGATGGACAGATGATGGGGAAACTGACACACATCAGGAGACTGACTGACTGATGGATGGAGAGATGATGGGGAAACTGACACACATCAGGAGATTGACTGATGGATGGATGGATGGATGGAGAGATGATGGGGAAACTGACCACATCAGGAGACTGACTGACTGATGGATGGAGAGATGATGGGGAAACTGACACTCATCAGGAGACTGACTGACTGATGGATGGATGGACAGATGATGGGGAAACTGACACACATCAGGAGATTGACTGATGGATGGATGGATGGAGAGATGATGGGGAAACTGACCACATCAGGAGATTGACTGACTGATGGATGGATGGATGGATGGATGATGGAGAAACTGACCACATCAGGAGACTGACTGACTGATGGATGGATGGAGAGATGATGGAGAAACTGACCACATCAGGAGACTGACTGACTGACGGATGGACAGATGATGGGGAAACTGACACACATCAGGAGACTGACTGACTGATGGATGGATGGATGGATGAATGGATGGATGGATGGATGGATGGATGGAGAGATGATGGAGAAACTGACCACATCAGGAGACTGACTGACTGATGGATGGATGGATGGATGGAGAGATGATGGGGAAACTGACACACATCAGGAGACTGACTGACTGATGGATGGATGGATGGATGGATGGATGGATGGATGGACAGATGATGGAGAAACTGACACTCATCAGGAGACTGACTGACTGACTGACGGATGGATGGATGGACAGATGATGGAGAAACTGACACTCATTCACACACTCCTCTGAAGGAGAAACACTTCTGCTTAGTGTGTTGAACCTCACCTCATCTCAATGGTCTTGAAATACACATACACAATAGTAAATGAAGCAGTACACATTATTCAACGATAATTACGTCAAACATGTAGTGTGTTATTATTTCTTATCACTGAAATAAATGAAGAATAATGCCTCGAAGTTATGCAATTTTGATAGAGGAACTTAAACTTGAAGTTTCTTTCTTTCTTTCTGTCTTATTTTATTATATTATATTTAATTATTTTAACTTATGTTTCATATTCTTTATTTATTTGTCTTTTTATGATGGTTGTCTGTTGTCTGGCTAAGACATGTTCAATACTGTATCAGGTCAATTATGTTTATTAACTTAAATTTAATTCAATTTACTTTTTAATAAAGTTATTGCATTAAAAGATAAATAAATAAATAAATACATAAAACACAATTAGACATCAATTGTTGTCACATGACCTAAATAGACACTTTTATTCAGTGAGCATCCTCAAGTAATCTTAGAAAGTTGTGTTTGATTAATTTTGCATAACATTTCCATTCTATGCAACAGATTCATAAACTATAGAGCAGAAATAAATGTACGGTGAAAGTACAACATTCTAAATATAATTTTTTGCAATTCTGTCTTGACAAGTAATTAGCCAGGTTTTAATTAAGTGAATCAAGACTGATTACAAGTGAAAGATTCGACCCCACAGACGATCTTAACTGTGCTCCATCATCTTCAGGAAGCACAGATCGGATCGCAGGACATCTGCATTTTGGCAAATTGAAACCAGTGACGTGTGATATTTCAGTGAACGCAGTGTGTTTGCTGTGTCTGACCCGAGTTTTACATTTAGCTGTACTTTCTTTTTCTCTGTATTCTTTAGAGGATCTTATTATTAATGATGAAGTGTCTGTGTAATCTTTGACACTTTTAAACTTGACACTTACGATGATATCTGATGATATTTGAAGATGTTCTGTGTCTGGTGCATGGTATTTATTATTTTATCTGTCTATCTGCCAGTCTGTCTGTCTATCTACAGTACCTCACAAAAGTGAGTACACCCCTCACATTTCCGCAATCAATTTAGTATATCTTTTCAAAGCACAATACTATAGAAATGAAACTTGGATATATTTTAGAGTAGTCAATGTGCAACTTGTATAGCAGTAAAGATCTACTGTCCTCTGAAAATAGCTTAACACACAACCATTATTGTCAAAAAAGCTAGCAACAAAACTGAAGTGATAACAGCTATACGTCGTTTAACCATGCAAAGCCACATGTCCTATTCATCATGTTCATGTTTTGTCTGCTTGACAGGACCATATCAATTTGTGTATCTTGTTTTGGAGAAGTTAAAATGTGGTTCTTTGAGTACAATTCTCTCATACTGACCACTGGATGTTCAACATGGCACCTCATGGTAAAGAGCTCTCGGAGGATTTGAGAATTAGAATTGTTGCTTGTGCTGCGTGTCAGGTGCAGAAGCTGGATTAAAAAACAGACGTGTGAGTGTTGCATTGCTTTAGAGGTTGCAGAAGTGGAAGGTCAGCTTGTCAGTGCTCAGACCATACGCCACACACTGCAACAAGTCGGTTTGCATGGCCGTCATCCCAGAAGGAAGCCTCTTCTGAAGCTGGCTAACAAAAAGCCTGTAAACAGTTTGCTGAAGGCAACATGGCCAAGAGCATGAATTACTGGAACCATTTCCTGTGGTCTGGTGAGTCTGAGGTAAACTTGTCTGACTCAGATGGTGTCAAGAATGTGTGTCGACGACCTGGTGAGGAGTACCAATAAAATTGTGCCCTGCCTACAGACAAGCATGGTGGTGGTAGCATCATAGTCTGGTGCTGCATGACTACTGCTAGTACTGGGGAGCTGCGGTGCATTGAGGGAAACATGGATTCCAACATATACTGTGACATTCTGAAGCAGAGCATGATCCCCTCCCTTCAGAAACTGTTTTCCAACATAAACACACTGCCAAGATGACAACTGCCTTGCTGCTGAAGGTGAAGGTGTAGAGTGGCCAAGTATGTATCCAGACCTTAACCCTATTAAGCACATGTGAGGCATCCTCAAGCGGAAGGTGGAGAAACACCATGTGTCTAACATCCAGCAGCTCCGTGATGTAACTATGGAGGAGTGGAAGAGGATGCCAGCAACAACCTATGCAGCTCTGGTGAAGTCCATGCCCAGGAGGATTAAGGCAGAGCTAGATAACAATAGTGCCCCTACAAAATATTGACACTTTGGACACAGTTTTGACATGTTCACCTAGGGTGTACTCATTTTTGTTGCCAGTTATTTGGACAAAACTGGTTATATGTTGAGTTATATTTAGAGGACAGTAAAGTTGTAGTTCTATACAAGCTGCACATTGACTACTCTAAAATATTTCCAAGTTTCATTTGTGCAGTGTTGTCCCTTGAGAAATTATACTCAATTTTTTGGAGGGGTGTACTCACTTTTGTGAGTCTATCTATCTATCTATCTATCTATCTATCTATCTATCTATCTATCTATCTATCTATCTGTTTGTCTGTCTGTCGCATCTAATATATTTTAAACTTCCAGACAAGAGTATAAGCTTCTCTTCACAAACGTTCTGTCTCTAGTTAATGTTTTAATTATTTCTGCATCTTGATTTCATCTACGAACTACACACTTTCAGATCATCAGAAGCTTTTAAAGAAATTAAAAGTATTAAAAACTGAGCACCTCCACAGAAATCCCTCAGTCACAGGCCCGTTACTGACATTATAATATTAAACGTAAAACCTGCGTAGAAAACACAAGATGGACGGCTAATTTGGACCTTCAGACACAGACTATGTGGTTTCATTATCTTTCTCCTGACAGTTTATTAACCTCACAGCAGATCTCTTGATACTCTGTATGGCCAAACGTATGTGAAGACAGTAAATTTGATTGGTGTTTGAACCCCGAACGTTATCAGGAAGCCTATTCCCAGGTTTGGGAGCCAAATGCAAAAAAGATTTGCCTCCTTTAGTGGACTTTGCTATTCTAGGTACTACCAAGAGTCCAGAGTTTTGCAACCTTAGGGAGCGGGTTGGATTTTAGCATGACAGAAGACTAGTTATGTACACAGGAGCTAAACCAATAAGGGCCTTAAAAGTATGTAGTAATATTTTGTAACTGATACGAAACTTAATAGGTAGCCAGTGTAGAGACTGTAAAATTGGAGTAATATGGTCATATTTTCTTGACCTGGTAAAGACTCTAGCCGCAGCATTTTGTACTGTCTGTAGCTTGTTTATTGAAGATGCAGGACAACCACCTAGCAGTGCATTACAATAGTCCAGTCTAGAGGTCATGAATGCATGAACTAACTTTTCTGCATCAGAAACACTTAACATGTTCCGTAGCTTGGAAATGTTTCTAAGATGGAAGAATGCTGTTTTTGTAACATGATTTTCAAAAGATAAGTTGCTGTCTAATATAACACCCAGATTATTAACTGTAGAGGAAGTAACAGTACATCCGTCTAGTTGCAAATTGTGATCCATGATATTCTGTGAACTGTTTTTAGGTCCAATAAGTAATATCTCTGTCTTATCTGAATTTAATAGGAGAAAATGATTGGCTTTTATATTTTTAACACACTCTGTTAGCTTAGATAGTTTAGAAGTTTCATCTGGTCTTATTGAGATACATAGTTGAGTGTCATCAGCGTAACAATAGAAACTAATCCTGTATTTTCTAATAATATTACCAAGGGGCAACATGTATAATGAAAATAGCAGAGGACCTAGGACAGATCCTTGTGGTACTCCATACTTTACTGGTGATAATTGAGATGATTCCCCGTTTAAATAAATAGAGTGACAATGATCGGACCGGTAGGATCTGAATGCCTGTATAATTTTTTAATCGATCTATGAGTAGAAAACATATTTACGTAAATATATTTGAAATAACATTTTAAAACATATATTTTTTTTTTAAATATAAAATATATTTTATAAAAATATATTTTTTTGAAAATTGTTTGTATATATTGAAATATATAAAAAATAAATATGGTTACAAATAAATAAATAATAATAATCTAATATTGCTTATTAATATTAATTATGTCAGACTCTCTCTCTCTGTGTCTTGTGCTTCCCCTCCTCTCGTGCCCATATTTGGCTGTTCCTGTCCTCGTTTCCTCTTTATTAGTTAATTAGTTCCCAGCCCCGTGTCCTTAGTTAATTAGTCCCCAGCCCTGTGTGTTCAATTACCTAGTTTAGTTCACCCTTTAAGAACCCTGTGTTTCCCTGCATCTGTGTCCAGTATTAACGTCATTCCCTTGATGTGTGTACCTGTCTCCAGCGATCTCTATGTTTCTAATTAAAGTCTTTCAAAGAAGTTCAACGTCTCCTCGTTCCTGGTACCCCCGTACATCCGTGACAGAATACTGGACCTAAAAATACAGTGACCTCTGCGCCACTTCCATCCGGTTTTGTTTTCCTCCCGTTTTTCAAAGTTTTTTGTTTCCTGGTTTTGCTCCCGCGGCAATGCATCTCCGCCGCCCGCGGCTCGTCCGTGTTCGCCGTTCGCGGGGAATCTCCGCCGCCGTCTGCGGCTCGTCCAGCCAGCTGTTTGCGGGAGATCCGCCGCCATTCGCGGCCACCTCAAGTCCCGGACGATTCGCGTCTCACGTAAGCCCGCTGGGTTCTCTACTGGCTCCGCCCAGCTCATCTTCGTCGCCGTTGGTCCTGCCCAACCCGTCAGATCTGGCGCGAGAGCCGGCAACAATGCCCACCACGAGGGAGCCTGCCGTGGATGGTGTGAGTGCGGAGTGGAGCTCCGCCCACTGCACCACGGCGGAGATGGAGCTGATAATACAGCTGGGACTGCTGGACATGGAGGAGGATTTACTTGACTGGGAGACTGAGCTGGAGTACGAGATGCCCCCTCTCCTCTCCCCGTCGTCCCCGCTGGTCCCGTCCAGCCCTGAGGGGGCTTCAGATTCTCCGGTGCCTGATCCTCGCCAGCGCCCTCCTGTGCCTGCTCCTCGCCAGCGCCTTCCTGTGCCTGCTCCTCGCCAGCGCCCTCCAGTGTCTGCTCCTCGCCAGCGCCTTCCTGTGCCTGCTCCTCGCCAGCGCCCTCCAGTGCCTGCTCCGAGACAGTGCCCTCCAGTGCCTGCACCTCGCCAGTGCCCTCCAGTGCCTGCACCTCGCCAGCGCCCTCCAGTGCCTGCTCCGAGACAGTGCCCTCCAGTGCCTGCACCTCGCCAGTGCCCTCCAGTGCCTGCACCTCGCCAGCGCCCTCCAGTGCCTGCTCCGAGACAGTGCCCTCCAGTGCCTGCACCTCGCCAGTGCCCTCCAGTGCCTGCACCTCGCCAGTGCCCTCCAGTGCCTGCACCTCGCCAGTGCCCTCCAGTGCCTGCACCTCGCCAGTGCCCTCCAGTGCCTGCACCTCGCCAGTGCCCTCCAGTGCCTGCACCTCGCCAGTGCCCTCCAGTGCCTGCAACTCGCCAGTGCCCTCCAGTGCCTGCTCCTCGCCAGCGCCCTCCAGTGCCGGCTCCTCGTAAGTGCTCACCGATGCCTCCGCTGGTTCCGTCCAGCTCATCGATGCCTCCGCTGGTTCCGTCCAGCTCTTCAGAGCGCCACCGAGAGTCAGCGGCACCCGAGCGCCACCAAGAGTCAGCGGCACCCGAGCGCCAACGAGAGTCGGCGGCACCCGAGCGCCAACGAGAGTCGGCGGCACCCGAGCGCCCACGTGAGCCAACAGGTTCCGCTCCGGCCCGGGAGCCCACGCACTCCGCTCCGGCCCGAGAGCCCACGCACTCCGCTCCGTTCCGGGAGCCCCTGCTGGTTCCGTCCAGCTCTCCAGAGCCCCTGCTGGTTCCGTCCAGCTCTCCAGAGCCCCTGCTGGTTCCGTCCAGCTCTCCAGAGCCCCTGCTGGTTCCGTCCAGCTCTCCAGAGCCCCTGCTGGCCCCGTCCAGCTCTCCAGAGCCCCTGCTGGCCCCGTCCAGCTCTCCAGAGCCCCTGCTGGTTCCGTCCAGCTCTCCAGAGCCCCTGCTGGTTCCGTCCAGCTCTCCAGAGCCCCTGCTGGTTCCGTCCAGCTCTCCAGAGCCCCTGCTGGCCCCGTCCAGCTCTCCAGAGCCCCTGCTGGCCCCGTCCAGCTCTCCAGAGCCCCTGTTGGTTCCGTCCAGCTCTCCAGAGCCCCTGCTGGTTCCGTCCAGCTCTCCAGAGCCCCTGCTGGTTCCGTCCAGCTCTCCAGAGCCCCTGCTGGCCCCGTCCAGCTCTCCAGAGCCCCTGCTGGCCCCGTCCAGCTCTCCAGAGCCCCTGCTGGCCCCGTCCAGCTCTCCAGAGCCCCTGCTGGTTCCGTCCAGCTCTCCAGAGCCCCTGCTGGTTCCGTCCAGCTCTCCAGAGCCCCTGCTGGTTCCGTCCGGCTCTCCAGAGCCCCTGCTGTTCCCGTCCGGCTCCCCAGAGCCCCTGCTTGTATGGAATTTCCCCAAGGAAATTTTGGGGGGGGACTACCCGCCATGGCCTCCCATGCTCCCCGCTCCGCCATGGCCTCCCGAGTCCCCGGATCCACCATGGCCGCCCGAGCACCCTGACCCGCCAAGGCCTCCCGAGTCCCCGGATCCACCATGGCCTCCTGAGTCCCCTGACCCGCCAAGGCCTCCTGAGTCCTCGGATCCGCCATGGCCCCCCGAGTCCCCTGACCCGCCAAGGCCTCCTGAGTCCTCGGATCCGCCATGGCCCCCCGAGTCCCCTGACCCGCCATGGCCGCCCGAGCTCCCCGCTCCGCCATGGTTTCCGGAACGGGCGCCGCCCTGGAGGCCTCCTGTCCTGTCTCCGTGTCCCTTGAGGCCTCCAGAGCGCCCACCCCCCCTCCCCTTTCGATGTCATACGGCGCGGGACGCGCCTATTGGAAGGGGGGGGTAATGTCAGACTCTCTCTCTCTGTGTCTTGTGCTTCCCCTCCTCTCGTGCCCATATTTGGCTGTTCCTGTCCTCGTTTCCTCTTTATTAGTTAATTAGTTCCCAGCCCCGTGTCCTTAGTTAATTAGTCCCCAGCCCTGTGTGTTCAATTACCTAGTTTAGTTCACCCTTTAAGAACCCTGTGTTTCCCTGCATCTGTGTCCAGTATTAACGTCATTCCCTTGATGTGTGTACCTGTCTCCAGCGATCTCTATGTTTCTAATTAAAGTCTTTCAAAGAAGTTCAACGTCTCCTCGTTCCTGGTACCCCCGTACATCCGTGACAAATAATGTTGCTTAGTTTAACTTAACTTGAAAATACAGCAAACACAAAGTTGTAATTCAGGTAGAGATATAAACACGCTGGCAGTTTAACTTGCTATTTATGATTCTGTTTAATCACTTGTTCCAGACAGTTTAATCTTCTGTTGCAGAAATGCAGAAAATACAACATGTACTTGAGTAATGAATTGTGGTCTGTATCTGTTTATGATTGGGGTAGAGAAACCAATCATCAGTCTAGTCAAATAGACCTGCTTCACAAATAACCCCGTCTGAACTTGGGTTTAGTCTTTGAGCGCTGAATGTTTCAGTCTTATGAGACAAACATACGAAGCTCTGAGCGATTCTGCTCATCTGCAGCGAAGGCATTAGGAAATAAATTACAGTTAAGATGCACTCAGATACGCCAGCTAACCTCTATTACCCTGATTTGCATGTTTCCCCGTTGGGAAGAATGACGATGTAAATCATTCAGGTGTCGTCTCACTCATAATTAGATCACGCGCTGCTGCTCGATGAAAAGCACAAAGACAGACACTGAAAAATGAGCCAGAAATCCATGAGATAAAGACGAGTGAAAGGGCAACTTCTGCAACAAGCAATTGACAAATTATCCTGTCGCTCATCATCTCGTGTGACAGAAATCACATTTATATTCAGAGACTGAGACCCGCCACTTTACCAGCAGCATCTGGAATATTCTTAACACTTCACAACATCTGAACTGAATTGATCTGAATAATGACACTGATTTCTTCTGTAGAGCTGGAATTAAGTTTGTTTCATAACTGATAAAATGTACACCATTAACTGTTTTTTTTCCTGTTTATGAAGCTGCTTAAACAATCTGTATTTGTGACCCTGGAGCACAAAACCAGTCGTAAAGGGCCATTTTTTTTTTTTAGATTTATGCATAATCTGAAAGCTGAATAAATTTCCATTGATGTATGGTTTGTTATGATCAGACAATATTTGAAAATCTAGAGTCTGAGGGTGCAAAAAAACTAAATATTGAGAAAATGGCTTTTAAAGTTGTCCAAATGAAGTTCTTAGCAATGCATATCACTAATCAAACATTACATTTTGATATATTTATGGTAGGAAAGTTACAAAATATCTTCATGGAACACAATCTTTACTTAACATCCTAATGATTTTTGGCATAAAAGAAAAATGTATAATTTTGACCCATACAATTGCTATTGCTACAAATATAGCTGTGCTGCTTATGACTGCGTCTGTGCTCCAGGGACACGTTTTATAAAACGCCATAGAAATAAATGTTTTTGACTTGACAAATCCACAATTTCCTTTGATATAAAATGCATACATAAATACATACAAGCATACTTGAAAAAATGAAATAAAATAAAAACACATAACATCACTCAGTACCAATACCCAGAGCACAAATAAATATTTCCAAAAATATATTAAATAACATGTTGATGTCAATAATTATTCTGAAAGAAGGTTTGTTGTGAAAGTAGCTGTTTTGTCATATGCATATATATATACAGTGTTCCTGTGGCTCGGTGGTAGAGCATTCCGTTAGCAGTGCAAAAGGTTGAGGGTTCAATTCCCAGGGAACACACTTACTGACAAAAAATGTATAGCCTTTGGATAAAATCATCTGCATGCATGTATGCATGCATTTAATTTAGTGAAATATGCATAATCTGTCTGGCAATGCTCTTTAAATGCATTAATTTTTGTAACTGACATATTACAGCACATTTTTCGCTGTATTACAAAATTGATTACATTTTTGCAAATGTTTGCCATTTCTCAAGAATCAGTACTTTGTTTGTTTTATTGTGCACTGGTTTACACACTCATGTATTTCTACCACTTATCCACTCATCTGGAACATTAATAAGAGTTATGCGGGAAACACCAATTAGCCTGCAACAGTTATGACGTGAGATATTAAGACAAATGGAAATAACATCCCATCATATAATGCCAGAAAACATCTCAGTGAGAAGATTTCATTAAAAGAAAGTGCTTGTGCCCTGAGCGTTAGAGACGGACGACTCGATGTGTGACGCAAGTAAAACACATAAAAATGACCCTATTTCAAGCACGACTGCTGCGTGCGGCTCAGAAACACAGCCTCTCACTAACACAGTGATTTCTGCTTTATCAAACACTCGGATCGTCATATTAGAAGAACAACTGTGATCTGGGGTAATGTTTAACAGCCCATCATATGAAGAATATCATTAATTGTCATGGAATCAAATGCATGCCATATATGTTTGCAAAACAAAAAAAATTTGAAAAGGAAAATAAAGTATTGAGTAAAAAGTTTAGCAAACATACAAAAATGCCTAAATATTATAATAAAGCAAATATAAATAATTAACTGCAAAAAACAATGACTTGTTTAAAAGAAGCTTATAGGAAGTTTGATTATCTTTCATTATTTTTAGAGATGAGAGTTAGCTGCTGCTCAGGGAATGTTGTGCTCACTTGATCTGATTAGTTTATGATCTCTCGTCCTCTTTGAACATTAATCTAACAGTGACACAGCTCATAGAGAAAGAAAGAAAGAAAGAAAGAAAGAAAGAAAGAGAGAGAGAGAGAGAGAGAGAGAGAGAGAGAGAGAGAGAGAGAGAGAGAGAAAGAAAGGAGGCTGTTATAGACAAAACAGAGAGCAACAATGTTTCAATGGTGTTCTAAGTGGTTGCCAGGGCATTCTGACTGGTTGCTATGGCTTTGTTAAAATGTTGCAATGGTGTTCTAAGTGGTTGCTAGGGCATTGTGACTGGTTGCTATGGCTTTGCTTGAATGTTGCAATAGTGTTCTAAGTTGTTGCTAGGGCATAGTGACTGGTTGCTATGGCTTTGCTTGAATGTTGCAATGGTGTTCTAAGTGGTTGCTAGGGCATTGTGACTGGTTGCTATGGCTTTGCTTGAATGTTGCAATGGTGTTCTAAGGGGTTGCTAGGGCATTGTGACTGGTTGCTATGGCTTTGTTAAAATGTTGCAATGGTGTTCTAAGTTGTTGCTAGGGCATTGTGACTGGTTGCTATGGCTTTGTTTGAATGTTGCACTGGTGTTCTAAGTGGTTGCTAGGGCATTGTGACTGGTTGCTATGGCTTTGTTTGAATGTTGCATTGATGTTCTAAGTGGTTGCTAGGGCATTGTGACTGGTTGCTATGGCTTTGTTTGAATGTTGCATTGGTGTTCTAAGTGGTTGCTAGGGCATTGTGACTGGTTGCTATGGCTTTGTTTGAATGTTGCATTGGTGTTCTAAGTGGTTGCTAGGGCATTGTGACTGGTTGCTATGGCTTTGTTTGAATGTTGCATTGGTGTTCTAAGTGGTTGCTAGGGCATTGTGACTGGTTGCTATGGCTTTGCTTGAATGTTGCAGTGGTATTCTGACTTCTAAACCGACGAGTGAAGTCAGATGTGATGTTAAATGCATCAGCTCAGTCATCGATATTGAATTACTCTATTAATGCAGAAACACAAACACATTCTTTGAGTCGTTAGCAGAAGCCTCTGCTGTAAGTTCAGTGTCAGTGTAAGACGCTGGTCTCTTGTTCATGTCATCTGTAATCTCTGACAGCACAGAGAAGAAGGAGACTGAAGAGCCGAGTGAAGATCAGTCGTTCTCAAACAGATTTATGTACAAGCATTTTAACGAGACTTTAATGACCGATCGTTTGGCTAGATAAGACCCTTATTCATCGTCTGGTATCGTTTACAGCACTTTGAAGCTGCACTAAAACTGTCATTTTGACATTCAACCATTTGGAGTCTATAAGTCCACTATATAGAGATCATTTGTGGAATATTTTCATCAAAAACCTTGATTTATTTTCGACTGAAGAAAGAAATACATAAACATCTTGGATGACATGGGGGTGAGTAAATTATCAGGACATTTTAATTTGAAAATTAAGTAAACCTTTAAAACACTGTTCAAATGTTCAGATGATTTGTTGTTGTTGTAGTAATACATTTTTTTTATCAAGGACGCATTAAATGGATCAAAAATACCAGTAAAGACATTTATAATGTTACAAAAGTTTTATGTTTCAAATAAATGCTGTTCTTTTGAATCTGTGAATCCTGAAAAATTAAATGCATCACAGTTTCAACAAAAATATTGTGCTGCATAACTGTTTTCAACATTGATAATAATCAGAAATGTTTCTTGAGCAGCAAATCAGTATATTATTATGATTTCTGAAGATCATGTGACACTGAAGACTGGAGTAATGATGATGAAAATACACAGAAATAAATGACAGTTTAACAGATATTCACATTTAAAAAAATCTAGTTTACATTGTAATAATATTTCATATTTTCTCTGTATTTTTTATCAGATAAATGCAGCCTTGGTGAACAGAAGAGACTTACAATATATATATATATATTGAACAGTGTATATCTATATATAATTGAATTACTGTACACTGAAAAAAATGATTCATTGAATTTACTAATTTTTTTAAGGTATATGGTTGCATTCAATTTATTTTAGCTACATTTAAATAAACAAATTTAGCTAACTAACTTTCAACATCTTTGTTTTATTTTTAAAGTAGCTAAAATAAATTGTTTACGACCACTTACCTTAAAAAAATGTAGTATAATTTTTTTCAGTGTAGCTGTAACTTATTAAAGCCTATATTAACAATGAATAAAATACAGTTCAAATCTCTCTAATTCTGTTCATCCCTCTGATTATGAAATTGCATAACTTTGAGAGGAATCAGAGGAGATCAGAGCTCAGATATCTGCTGTTAGATAAAGGCGGTTTCTTCAGTTTGGTCTCAGATCACACTGCTCCGTATGGGAAATGTCAAGGATATTTCCAGCGAACACAGAGTAATTTCTCAGAGTAAATGACTCTGGCAGGTATTTGAATGAGGAGAGCAACACTCTCTTCAGAGGTCAGTCAGCCGCTCGCACCTCTCTGAATGTTAACGCTGTGATGAAACGAGTGGGATCTGGATTTATTCTGTTATCAAATGTTTTTCCTAACAGGGCCTCGAGGCTCTACAGACCTGACACCGGTGACGCTGTGTTTTTCTGTCCGCTGCAGTGATTCAGATGCGAACGCATCGATCTGTTGGTTTAATTCCTCTGAATGAGTTCAACAGTTCTGCAGAAAACAGCTGATGTGGAGGAGTGTTTTCCTCCCAGACAGTTACACTCCCAAAATAGGAGCGCTGGACATTGAGACGCTCTCGGCTCTGGTTTGTGTCGGTGAGACGAGAGTTAGAGGTTAGAAAACAACCACATCTACCTCTGTCTGCTTCTCTAACACACTCACTCACACACACACACACACACACACACACACATTTGTTTTTGTGAAAAGTGAGGACATCCCATTAGCGTAATATTTTTTTATACTGTACTGTGCTATTGCCATACACCTAAACTTAGCCCTCACAGGAGACTCTGCATTTCTACTGTCCCCCAAAAATCTCACTCTGTATGATTTATAAGCTTTTTGAAAAGTGGGGACATGGGGCAATGTCCTCATAAGTCACCTTCTCCTTGTAATACCTGTCATACCTGTGTCATTATACAAATGTATGTCCTCGTTTGTCACAAAAACTCTCACACACACACACACACACACACACACACACACACACACACACACACACACACACACACACACACACACACACACACACACACACACACACTCACACTCACTAATAACAGCACAGCAGTGTTGATTTGCTCAAGAAAAAAATCTGATTATTATCAATGTTGAAAACAGTTGTGCTGCACAATATTTTTGTGGAAACAGATTCACAGATTAATAGAAAGTTCAAAAGAACAGCATTTATTTGGAATCCTACTGACCTTAATTTATATCGATCCCTCCTCTCTGACTTATCTGCCAATGTCTCCACTGCTAAAAGGACATACTATCACGACAAAATTAACAATTCGTCTAACTCTCGAATGCTTTTAAAATATTTTCCTCCCTCCTTTCTCCTCCTCCTCCCCCTCCTTCATCAACTTTAACAGCTGACGACTTTGCCACATTCTTCATTAATAAAATTACAAACCTCACTGCACAATTCTCCACACCACAATCTGTCAAACATATCTTACCAGCAAACATAAACTCGTTCACATACTTCTCTCCACTCTTTGAGACAGAAGTCTCTAAACTCATCCTACTACTTATCTGCTTGATCCTATTCCATCTCATCTCCTTCAAGCTATTTCTCCTGCAGTTGTTCCTGCACTCACTCACATCGTTAACACATCCCTTCACACTGGTGTTTCCCCTCAGCATTTAAACAGGCTCTTATAACCCCACTTCTTAAGAAACCCACTCTTAACCCAACTCTTTTAGGGAACTATAGACCGGTTTCTCTTCTACCTTTCATTGTAAAAACACTTGAACGAGATGTGTTCAACCAAGTCACTGCCTTTCTCTCACAGAACAACCTCCTGGACAGTAACCAATCTGGCTTCAGAAGTGAACATTCCACCGAAACTGCCTTGCTTTTAGCCCTAAGACTTGCAAGAGCGGCTTCCAAGTCTTCAATACTTATCTTGTTGGATCTGTCCACTGCTTTTGATACGGTCAACCACCAGATCCTGTCAACCCTATTGAGAAAGGGCATTTTAGGAACCGCACTCCAGTGGTTTGACTCTTACCTCTCAGATAGGTCCTTCAAGGTATCTTGGATAGGACTGAATCTTGGACTGAAGCCAGACTTAAGTATCCAAGTCACAACATCTAGCTACAGGGATACCTCAGGGCTCGGTTCTTCGACCATTTCTCCTTTCTGTCTGCATGGCTTCACTAGTCATTCGGAAACAAGGTTTTTCATATCACTGCTATGCTGATGAAACTCAACTCTACCTCTCATTCATCCTGATGATCTGACGATAGCTGCTCGCATCTCAGCATGTCTACTGGATGAAGGACCATCACCTTCAACTCAACCTAGCTCAAACCCATCGTTTCATCACAATTTCATCTTCCAGTTAGGCTCATCAACCATAACTCATTCAAAAACAGCCAGCAACCTTGGAATTGTGATTGATGATCAGCTGAATTTCACAGATCACATTACTAAAACTGCCCGGTCCTGTAGATTTGCTTTATACAATATTAAGAAGATCAGGCACTTTCTCTCAGAACATGCAACACAACTTGTTCAGGCTCTTGTTCTGTCCAGACTTGACTATTGCAATGCTCTCTTGGCAGGTCTTCCAGCCAGTTCCATCAAACCTCTACAATTAATCCAAAACGCTGCTGCAAGATTAATCTTTAATGAGCCGAAAATAACGAACATCACACCTCTGTTCATCAGTTTGCACTGGATACAAGGATTCATTCGTCACATACTCAATTATACAGAATATAATCAGTAGTGAAATATAATCACTGGCTACCAATAGCTGCTCTGCATTAAATTCAAGGCATTAATATTTGCCTACAGAACCACCTCTGGCTCTGCACCCCTTTACCTAAATTCAGTTCCTATGTGCCCTATAGAAGCTGGCATTCTGCAAGTGAACGACGCATTACTGTACCATCCCAAAGAGACATAAAATCACTTTCACAGACTTATAAATGAACTATTCTCATCTGGTGACCTGCCCAACTCAATCCTAGCAGCGAAATCCTTTGCTATCTTCAAGGAACGGTTAAAAACACATCTCTCCCATCTTTATTTGACCCTCTAACTCTAGCACTTTCTATTCTAATTCTATTTTATCTATCTATCTTCTTTGTATTAATAATTGCTTTATATTAAACTATATATTAATGTGCTCCGGCAGTAAAATGACGTTTCAGCATCATCAGTTCCTCATATTTGAATGTTTATTTTGGATCATAACATGCAAATGAATGTCTAAAGAAGTGGCTCACACAGTTTGGACCCCTGCTGGTGCAGGGACGAGATAATGGCGTCTGGATGACAGATGAGCGGCGTCTGACAGAACTCAGACACATAATCAATGACAAAGTGCTGATTGCTTCTGTTCAGGAATCACAGCGAGGAGACGTGCTGCATGATGCATTAAACCTCACAAACACCTTCACAAGAGAGAAAAAACATGATGAAATGCTCAGACAAACGTGCAATTCTGTCATTATTCCTTCATGCTGTTAATATTTTGTATTATTTTCCATTCATCAACAGTTCATATAGTGACCACGACTGTCAAGCTCCAAAAAAATGACTAAAAAACACTTTATAAATGCAAGAATAGAGTAGTCCATATATTGTTTAGAACAACATGAGCATGAGTAAATAATGACAGAATTTTTATTTATTAGTGAATTATTCGTTTAAGTCAAGGTTTTCAATCTTTTAGATGCCACGGACCCCCACATACAGTAATCTTCATGTGAGTCCCCGTTCTAAAATTTAAAAGGCAGCTATAAATGTTAATCTATAAACATACAATTACTGTGGAAAAATGAATATTTAAATATGCATAATACTTAAAAATATTGAGTTTCTATTACATGATATCATTACATTTTTACACACTAGTGTTGTACTGTTTGATGTATTATTTAAATCAACGTTTAGTTTAGTAATGTATTTTTATCAACGTTTTTTTCAACTATCAATGTTATTTATTTGTATTTATTTAAATAAAAAAAGTTTATTTATTCAGTTATCAAACTTGAAATCAAATTTAATTTATTTCTAATTTCTATTTTTTTTAGTATTTTAATCAAATGTTTTGTTTATTTATTAGATTATCAATGTATTTAATTAATTTATTCATTTTTGTTTGAGTAATTCATTAGTTTTAATCAAACATTTGTATTTATTAAATTATCAATGTATTTATCCATTTGAATCAAATCGTATTTATTTCATTAATTTATTCATTTTTATTTGAGTAATTCATTTGTTTTAATCAAACATTTGTTATTCATTAATTTATTCATGTATTTATCTATTTAAATCAAATCGTATTTATTTCATTAATTTGTATTTATTTGTTTGTTTATCAATGTATTTATTTATACTGTACATTTTATTACAGCTTTTTTTCAACTGCTTACACACAAAATCTTTACTCGTCACACATTTTCATAAAACACTTTTTGCAAAACAACACGCAATTCTCTATGTAACACAAAAATCTAGCAGGAATTAATATTATGGCAAATGTTTGCTTCCGAGATGTGTTTTTCCGAGATGTATTTTGAATGCAGTGCTTCATTTTGCAAGAGATGCGAGGCATCTTGCATTTTTTGTGCAATTCTTGGATTTGTGTGTAAAGTTTTGAAAATGTGTTTAAGCATCTGAAAAAAAAACTGTAATTCATGAGTTTTTAATTAACATTCATTCATTCATTCAGTCCAGTTTTCCACCCCAAACATTTCCATGGACTCACGGACCCTGGAGCCCATGTTTTATTGTTTATTGAAGAGTTCATCAGGAGATCATGTTAGACAACATCTCTCCTGATGGCTGGACTTAATCAATGGTGGATTATGGGATTATCAAGAGCTTGTGTACACAATGATGCATTGAGTTGAGGACAAACACACATCTAGTGTGAATCTTCTCATATTGTGTTTCCAGTATCCAAACGGTGCTGTCTCATCTTCTCTCAAGGTCCAAATACTTTGTTAGGCTCTTCACAGAAAACACATTAAATAGCTTTTGCCAGAGTCCACAGAAGATGTTCATACATATTTCATCAGGGACGCCCTAATCATGACCGGAATAAGAAAAACTGCATTTGGCAAAACAAGAAGAGCAGCACGATTCCTCATGCTAATGACTCAAACACTGATGCCTTCAATACATCCCGACAACGACCGAAGAGATCCGCAAGGGCATTATTATGTCATTTATCTTATAAATTAATGACTTTGATTCTATAAGAAAACGAGGAAAGAATAGTCACTATAAACATTGAAATGGTCATCATTTGTATTAAAAAATAACCTTAATGCAAGGGTGTAGAATTTAGTAGACACTAGGATCATGTCCTTTCCCAGCTACTACTAAACTGTCCCTAGCAATAACTTTGATCAACAATTAAATATATGTGTATGTAATCACTTTTGTTGTAATGTTGGCCTCATCTGAAATAGGCTTGGTTTGCGTTTCCACTGAGTTTAGTAGTGCAGAGTGGGCGGGATTATTCACATACACAACTGTCTGTTGTAATATACCTGTCCATATTATTGTCAGTTTGTATATCACCATTCCCTATTTACTTGTTCTATTTGTATTATTTTATTATCTATTTTTGTTCTGTCAATGTCATTCTGTCACACTGTGGGAGCTTCTGTCACGAAAACAAATTCCTCATATGTGTAAACATACCTCACAATAAAGCTCGTTCTGATTTGATTCAGATTGCAAAATAATCATATGTTATATACAGACAGAAAATTAAGTTTTTCATCAAATGTGATATGTGAATGTATTTTCTTGAACTCTATGAAGGGCCAAATACATTTTTAAATGCTTTTAAAAATAAATATTTATTTTATAAAAATGCATATTCAAAAAATTCCAAAAAAAGGGCAAAAAAATATTTTTGCATTAATATATTTTTAACCCTATTTTAGAAACTATATAGTTTTTGGTAATTTTTTGTGTATTTTAAAATAGATTTGTATCAATCAATCTTTACTTTATTTGTCCTTCATAAGGGACATTTGTTTTGAGCAATACAGGTAAAAAACTTCAAAATACCACCATCAATAATAACAATCACACAGTTTTGTCCCTTGAATTAGAGTGTAACAGCCTTGTAGCCAAAGAAACAAATTAATTGTATAACGGTTATATCTAGACATTGGAGTACGAAAACGTGGACCAGATGAGAGTCATTCAAATTCTCGCTGAAGCACATGAGAAGGGTCCCGAGTCATTTTCATTGCCTGTGTAATAACCTTATTAAAGATAGACTGAAAATTGGGGTAAACCCCCAGACCCACTACTTTCATAGCAGTACACACCAGACGGCTCAACTGAGATCTCAGATTAACTTTTAAAATGACCAAACTATATTAAGATTCAATACAGGCATGATAAAACAACAACTTGACCCTTTGGGCCACCCCAAATAATCCGAGCACCCTTGTTGTACCCTTCTACACAGGTTATTCACATGCACCTCCCATCCATGAAAGACATTTCGGAGAAAGACTGCTTGATTTTAACTTGTTGAGTCCTATCCGTAAGAAATGCATGGAACCATTTAATGCTATATGGATTAACAGTCATACTATTTAGATTGGAGAGCATAAGGTGAGGCTGCACGGTATTAAAAGCAGAGCTCAGAACCTGGCCTAAGCCTTTGGATCCTCCAGATGTTTCAAAACATGATGCACCACTGTAAGGATCTCCCCTGTTTATTTGATAAGGATCAAGATGTGTTTAACCTCTTCCTTAAGCCTCCACACCATACTCCTCTCCAAACACTTCATCACAATACAAGTTAAGGCAACTGGGTGATAATCATTATGCGCCTTAGGACTAAGTCTCTTTGGAACTGGTATAATAATTTATTTTTTCCAAATAGCTGGTGTACTTTGTAGATCAATAGATTTCTGAAAAATATCCACCTATGCTGGGGCTAGTTCCTCTGCAAAAGTTTTGAAAAAAGAATCAGAAAGTCCTTTTTACTATCAAGACCTTTAAAAACCTAAACAACATCAGTCAAAGTCATTTGAGGTTTTGATTCAGAATCATCAATCCGAATATCCTCCAATGCGTCACTACAATCATAAGAATCCACATTGAACCTACGGTAAAAATGATTGAACTCATTTACCATGTTTTGCTTACTGACACTTACTTATCCTTTTAGGAGTCATATTAGTTATAATATATTTATAATAACTGTTATAATACATTAGACCACAACTTTTTTGAACTTTTACTCAGGTCACTATCAATTAAATCTCTATAATTTGTACAAGTTTCTCTTAATTTATCATTAAGCTTTTTCTGAGCCAATTTCAAAAGTTTTGGATCCCGTTGTTTAAAAGCCAGGTGTTTCTTATTAATACCCTCCTTGGTGATGTAAGGCTTAATGTTTAATCCGTTTAACTGGTATTACAGAGACTGTACAATACTTAACATATGCAGTCCTGATTTCATTGTGCCTGTCAATATCTGAATCATACAGAACCTCCCAATCCATACACAAAACACAGCCCTTTAAAATCTGACTTTTCTCCAAAGACCAAAGTCACACCACTTTATTCACAGGCTTACACGACTTCAGCAAGGTGCGATTCACAGGAATAAGCTGAACTGTATCATGGTCCGAATTTGATATATTCCCGTAACACTTGTCCAAAGTTTTTGTCTTTCTTGTGTTGCAGTTAACATGCTGTTGGAAACCAGGCAGGGACACTATTGTACACTCACTGTTGTGTCTCTCAGTAATAGCTGGCAGTAATACGCCGCGTGTGTCTCCATGACCCTCACAGGAGCTGCAGATGCTGTAAATTGGCCAGAAGGGAGACGGACGGTCACTATTTTAAAACCTGCACTGAGTTCAGCATCCCAAATGAAAAGTCTTGCTTTGCTGGATTTTGAGGCTTATATAATGCTAGACAAAAACAGAAACAATATCTGCGTTTGCATTTTCTAAGAAAAGTGCACTAGTCCCTGATTCAGACAGAAACTGATGCATGTCCTGAGAACATCATATAATCTGATGTAGAACAGAAAATGATGATATTTATATTCTATAGCAGGAATACTCAAAGTCAGGCCTGTCATGAGGTTATCACAGAGTGTTTTTTAATATTCGAGAAGCAAAATATTAATGCAAAGTGTCATTAACAAAGTGACTGCAATAGTGTCCCTGGAGCACAAAAGCAGTCATAAGCAGCACAGCTATATTTGTAGCAATAGACAACAATACATTGTATGAGTCAAAATTATAGCTTTTTTTCTTTTATGTCAAAAATCATTAGGAAATTAAGATCATGTTCCATGAAGATTTTTTTTTAATTTACTACATTGCTAATAACTTCATTTGAACAACTTTAAAGATGATTTTCTCAATATTTAGATTTTTTTTGCACCCTCAGATTCTAGATTGTCAAATATTGTCCGATCATAACAAACCATACATCAATGGAAATATTATTTATTCAGCTTTCAGATGATGCATAAATCTCTATGTTGAAAAACTGACACTTATGACTGGTTTTGTGCTCCAGGGACACATTTGAACTAGAAATCAAGACAAAAATACTGTGGACGATGTTCTTTATTAAGCAAAACCAAGTGAAATAAAAATATAAACTCTAGAAATATGTACAATTGTTGACTTTTAAACATCCTTAAATACATAAATACATTTACTTGAGAAGCAAAATGACTTAAGATCATCACTATTGTTTTCAGACAAATGCATCAAAATAAAGTAATGCTTAAAACAAGAGAAAAACAATAAAGAAAATACATTTAATTCAACTAATTTATGTTTCTGACCTAAAAACCAGACAGAAATACTGAGGAAGATATAATTATTTCGCAGCGATGGATCACTTGCCATGTGATTTGTGATAAATGCATTATTTTTCGTCTGTGAAGCATAAAGTTTTCATGTGAAGTCAGCATATCTAAGAAGTTAACACACTGGATTCATGAATTCGTCTACGCTCACACTGATCATTGATGTGGAAAATGAGCAGCACTTACTGTTCTGATGAATGAGATGAAAACATGAGCTGGTCAAACACTGAGATCAGAGATCAGATCAACTTCAGTCACAAACAACAAACCAGTGGTGGTCAAAGTACACAGATCAAGTACTTGAGTAAAAGTACAGATACGTATAATAAAATATTACTCCAGTAAAAGTAAAAGTACTGCTTTTTCAATTTTACTCGAGTGAAAGTACAAAAGTACTCAATTTTTTATGTACTTAAGTAAAAAAGTACTGATAGACAGATTTATTTTGCAATTTTATATAGACTACTTTATTTAATTTTATATTAGCACATATTTTTATAATCCTACTGCCCAAAATACCTGGGTTTTCCCAAAATAACCACTATATAGAGTCAAGATATATATTTTGTTGATATGGAATACATTGAACTTGTTGTTTTGCAGAACGTCAGTTATATATGACATGAGAATTAGGCCTGAAATTAGGAAGAACATTATATATCTAAATCTAATTATATTTTCATAATGATTTTTTTTTCTTCTCAAACCTTGTCTGTGGTGTAAAAACACCCCTGGCCCAATGCCCCCAGAGGGCATCATCACTTCCCACTCTGATCATTACTGTAGTTACTATGTTCTGAACATCACATCCTTTCTTTTTCCCTCAGATGGAATCTATCTAGGTGGCTGAATAAAGATATTTGGACTTTATATCTAAACATTTCCTCAACTTAGCACCAGCAAGCTTGTTAGCTAGACAGTTAGCATCAGCTAACAATATTTACTTATTTTCAGTATGGTTATGAATAAACATTCATATCTGTCTACTCGGCTAGTTGATCTAAACAATATAAAAATGTATACTGTTGATAAACAATATAAAAACAGACGTCACATAGGTCTAAATGCATAGCATTTTAATAAAACTGCTAACGTTACAGCAGCGGGGAATATGAACGTGCATGAGTTATTTTATTTAATCGGTGTTATTTTAATGTTTTGTTTTTTGACCTAAAACATAACGTTAGAGACACTGATGTTGATCTGTCTGCATTCAAGCATTTCAGTGGGCTTAAATAGATCACCCTTTACAGCAGATTTAGTTCACAAACAACTGACAGTTTTGACCTAAATATTATTTTCAGTTACAATAATGAATCCTAAAATTCGACATTAGTAACGTACTTTTCACAGCATCAGTAGCGCGCGCGCGCTCACGAGATCTCCCGGTTCTTTACTTGTGAGTTCAGTTCACTGAAGAAGACTCGCTCTAAACGGATCATTTGAATCAGTGAGTTTTCGACTCGAGAACAGCTGCAATCGGGTGAATGAATCGTTTGTTGCGATTTGCGAACCGAGGTTCATTGAAAAGAATCAGTTTGTTCATGAATCATACACCGCTTCTGCGTCTCGGAGCACGTGATGTATCACGTGAGTAACGATATGTTTTTGTAGTGAAGTAAAAAGTACGATCTTATGCTTTGGAATGTAGTGAAGTAAAAGTAAAAGTTACTCAAAATAAAACTACTCCAGTAAAGTACAGATACTTGAAAAATGTACTTAAGTACAGTAACGAAGTAGTTTTACTTCGTTACTGACCACCACTGCAACAAACCAACCAATCGTCTAGAATGATCAAATGATCAAACTGAGCTGAATAGATTGATCCAAAAGAATGAATGTTTTAGAGAAACACTAACATAAAAAACATCACAGACAGAATTCATCAGATCTATTGATGATACTCACTGATGTTTGAGCTCCGATCATGATGTCACTTCCTGTGGGATGATGTCATTCAGGAAATGACTTTTATTAGCTGTAGGGGTTTCACAAAGACTAACAGAAGAAGGTCATTTTATTTCAGCTATTCTCATTTCCCCATATTTTAACATTCTGTACTAAAAAAACTAAAACTAAATAAACTAAGACTAATAAATAACAATTAATCTAAACAAATATTGACAAAAACTATAACAGTATATCAATGATACTAAAATAACATGACAAAACTGAACATTTAGATTTCAAATTCACCCCATGTCCACTTTATTATGATTTTGTAATAAAAGAAACTAACTATGAATTAATACTTTTACTTCTCATTTCTTGTGAGTTTTTTTCCCATTTACATTAACATATGAACATTTAAACTAATTGAATAGCATCAAGAGAAAAAACAAGGAAAATGTGCACAATTCAAAACACAGGTCAAATACCTGAAAAAATCGATGCAGAAATTCCTTTATATTAGTATATTGTGTCCTATTTAAATGTTTTAATTTTTTTTAACAGTGCAGTACTGAATCACATGCTGGAACCTCTAAATAAAATGGTGCTATATCGCACTAAAAGTGGTTCTTTGGCTCGTAATCATAGGAGAACCACTGTTGGTGCTGCATGGCACCAAATCTTGGTGCTTCAGTGGTTCTTCAGCGGTTCTTTGGGGGGGATTAAAGTGCTTCTTAGCACTGCTACCATAGAAAGAACCTGTTAAGCTCCTTTAAAGGATCTTTACGAGCCAAAGAACCACTGTTGGTGCTGTTTAGCATCATTTTTGTTGAAGAAATACAATGCAATATGGCACCTCTTAAGGTTCTACATAGCACCATTTGACAAAGGTGCTTTGTAGCACATTTAAAGATATGGAACTATATAGCACCAAAAGTGGTTCCCCTATGATTACTTTAAGTGCTATATAGCACCCTTTTTTTAGAGTGTATTGTACAATCACCCACTATGTTTTCAAGCTCCTATTACAACCCCTCCGAGGTGTTTATGTGTCTGTGGTCCATGAGTGACCACAGATGGTTGTGGTGCCACAGACTGAGCGAGTGCAGTTACTGCTCATGTCACCGGAGAAGCTGCAGCTCCACCATCTGTCTCTCAGATGAGAGTCAGGAGCTCAGAGTCTCTACAGCAGAGCACGTGATGGATCAACACTTACCTGCACAAACACATCCGCCTGCTTTCTCCTGTCAACGCGTTTCAGCTTCTTAGACTTATAACTCAAAAACAGATTAGTTATAACTATTAGTTATAAACGTCTTAATGCTGGATTTGTTTCATATTTTGTCTTCTCCAGATGTTAACTGATGGACTGCTGTGGATTATTGTGATGCTTTTATCAGACTCTCATTCTGACGGCACCCATTCACTGCAGAGCATCCATTGCTGAGACATTTCTACAAACCTGATGAAGAAACAAACTCGTCCTGATCTCAGATGAACTGGGGGGGGGGCACATTTTCAACTAGTCTTTTAACATATCACACACACATTAAACATTATGAAATATAAAAACAAGTAAATGAGCAAATGAGTAAAATCTAAGTTTATTTAATTTTAGAAAAAGCAGCAAAAATCTCTTACATATACAGTATCCATCAATAAGCCTTTCAATGAGGCAAAACCAAATCATATTCATACAGCGTAAAGCATGAGGAAAGATTTAAAGAAGCGACATGATTCAGAGCAAGACCGAAACATGTAAATGTCCATCAGTACCCTGTTAGGCAAACGACTGATTAATATATATTAACAAATGATAATTCATTAATACAGCGCTGTGGAACTGTTGTGAAGCTTCTGTTACAGGAACAGTAACAAATATTGTCTGAGTACATCATTTAATGCTCAAAAAATATACTGAAAAAGCAGACCACAAATGAGCAAAAATAAGCATTCAAAAATATTTATCAGGATTTATAAATCATTATGCAAATGGCCATACTTATAGGAACTGAGCTATAGTTAGAGAAACATTATTATATAGAAATATGAAACAGTATGCAAACTTCCCGTTTACAGATTACAATCACGGGACGTTAAACTTTCAGCTCCTCTCATATTTCTGGAAAACAACAAAAACATTTTAATATCGATGTACTTCATTTATTGGTGGCCTGACATGTCAACTTCTGACTCGGCCAATGGCATGATTTTGGGGGTGGGGCTATCTGTGTGACTGACCAATGGGAAAGTGTGTTCAGAAAACCAGTACATTTGCTGTTCAATTAATCAGGTTTAACGCAGAAGGATACAATATATGGATTTAATATGCAAGGTTTTTATAAAAAAAATCATATTATGCAATAACTGATTGAAATGAGGACTAGACAATCTGAAATGGTCAAACATGGAGGGATGAAGATGGCAAGCGTACATTCAGAACTGTACTCGAGCAAATGAAAACAAGACAGTTTTATTGAAAGCAATACTACAAGCTGCAGATTATCTTTTTACAATTTATTCTATATGCTATATACACTAAAATAACACTATTCAGGCTGAGAGAAAGATTACTGTCAGATAAAGGACATCGACACACTGTTCTTAAAGGTGCTGCAAGCAATAGTTTTATCAGAACAATACATATAAAATCTCACTACAACTTAAGAGATATCTGTGAAACATTGTTAGACTGCAAAAAATACAGAAAGGAGTTTAGCCAATCAGAAACACTCATATCTTTGGAGGGCGGGGTTTAAAGGGGCTAAAATCACGTCCAGCACCTTTAAGATCCGACAGCAGATCCTCTCAGATGGCACACGAGTTTCTCACTGCAACCCGATCTCCTGTTTAAAATGTAAGAACGTGTGACGTTTTTTTCTTGAATTCGTTAGATTACACATTTACAGAGACACTGGGAATATGATTAATTAAAGTTAAATTTGGCACAGAGATTAAATGTTTTCAGAAACCAGCCATGGTTACCAGTGCTACAGCTGGTTATGGCTGCGAAATAGACACAATGAACTCCCATAAAGCACTGCTGTACATGGTATAGATAGATAGATAGATAGATAGATAGATAGATAGATAGATAGATAGATAGATAGATAGATAGATAGATAGATAGATAGATAGCCTTTGTGACTGCCAAGCAACACTCTAACATCAACTTAAAACACCCAAGTAATTGCCAAAGAAATCCCTAACAACTGCATAGCAACAACCTACAGCATCCTAGCAACTTCCAAGCAAAACCCTAGCAACTACATAGTAACCTAGAACCTCCTAGCAACTGCACAGCAACACTCTATTAACCACCTAAAACATCCAAACAAAAAACCCTTGTATTGCTCTAGCAACTGAATAACAACAACCTAGAAGATTCTAGCAGTACAGTAGCAACTGCATAGCAACACTCTAGCAACACCTAAAACACCATAGCTACTGCCAAGAAAATGTGATGTTACTTTCACCTGCCTAGGAACATCCTTGCAACTGCATAGCAACACTCTAGCAACCACCCAGAATACCCTAACAACTGCCTAGCAACACCATATCAACAAAACATAGTTGAAAGCAGCAATTAAAGGGTCAACTAGTGATATTACTTTCGACTGCCTTGCAACACTCTAGCAACTACCTAGAATACCCTAGCAACGAACGGCATAGGAACCTAGAACATCCTAGCAACCGACTAGCAACACTCTAGCAACTGCCTTAAACACCCTAGCTACTGCCAAAAAATGGCAGTTACTTTGAAAGTACAGTTACTTTCGACTGCCTAGCAACAATCCAGTAACCACCCAAAATACACTAACAACTGCCAATCAACACCATAGCAACAAAAATAGTTGAAAGTAGCAATTAAATGGTTAATTAGTGATGTTAATTTTGACTGCCTTGCTTGATCTGATCTATCTATCTGATCTGATCTGATCTATCTATCTATCTATCTATCTATCTATCTATCTATCTATCTATCTATCTATCTATCTATCTATCTATCTATCTATCTATCTATCTATCTATCTGACAGCATGGCCATAAACCTTAAAATTCCAAGTTTTCAGTCATAAAATCGTTAAATTTCAAGCTATTAAAGCCATTTCAGTCTGAATGGCCATGATTTCTGCAGCCAACATAATTATGAATATCTGGTTGTAGCAAAATCATTTAACATGTATTTGTGCTGCAGTGCAAGTGTTTAGTGATTAATCGACTCGCACATTAACCAGGAAATCAGGATGCAAAAAATACTTCTTCATTTACGTAATCATATTTTTTTTGAAGCCGCTGTACCATGAATGCCAAAATGATTACATTCACTGATCACATTATACAGGTTAATAAGTGTAACGTTACTTGTTCATAAAAGAGTCTGTAACAAAATAACACCCTCAGTATTTGTGTTCGAGCACCCGGGTGCGCATCTATGTAGTTCGTCGACTTACGCCGAGTTATACTCGCGTCGTGGAGTGTCCATGCGGGAGGCCCGTGCTGCTCGGAGTGCTGTTCCCGAATGCATTGAACGGATTGTGATATGATGGTTGCATGCCGGCGAAAGAGCTAGGAATCATAGTGATGGTGTTTGGCGTCATCAGCGGTATGTCGTCGGGCGAACGGCGCAACGTTAGCGCGTAATCCGGAGGACAGGCCAGCCGAATCATATCGTGGTGGCCTTGCAGCGAATCGCAATCGTGATCGTGCTCCAGTTGCTTCATCTGCAGGGACATCAATTCTTCGCTCGGCACACGGGGAATGTCGTTCGCAAGATTTCTTGGTGGACTGTGCCTGCGACTCGACTCTAGCCGGTGTTTGTCCTTCTTGTAGTAGAGCGCCGCGAACGCTAGGATGTTTAAGAAGAGCAGAGATGCGCCGACTGCGATCGTTACGCTCAGCTCGGTCGAATAATCTCGCGCTTCTATGATAACCGTTCCATCGGCGTGCTCGGATGTCTTCTGCTGATCCGACATCTGTTTGGTGTTAGCCGGAGGAGCAGGCGGATGTCGGGTGGTCGACGGCCAGAGTTTGTTGGACAGGCGTTTGGTGTAGGAGAACGGCGTTGTGTCCTGCGGTGGGATTCTGGTCGTTGTTGAAACGTACTGGAAGAGTTCGTTGATGTTGTGTAAATGCGGCACTAACTCCAGCCAGAAGGCGATCTTGGTGGCTCTGTAGTGGTCGCGGACGCGAGGCTTCAGGCCGATGTGCAGGTACAGCTGTTCTTTAGGGTTATACTTAGACCAGGCCACCTCCTCAAAGCGGTTCGGTTTTGTGTGGATGAATTTAGTGTCTTGAGGAACCGGCTGATTTGGGTCTCTGTGCAGTAAAACAAAACATGTTAAGTTAGTAACATCTGTACAATTGTTGATGCTTTAATTTGCATTTTTTTTAATTTGAAATTAACTTGTATAAATAAAGTGAAATGTCAGAATCTAAAGGTCAGATTCAGGAATTAAGATGAAAGTCTGAACAGCCAGGAATTAAAGGGTTCAGTAATAGATGAAGTTAAGGATTCGACTGACAATTGGCAACACACCTCTCACTGAAATAGCAACACCTAAAATACCCACCCAGAATACCTTAGCAACACCCTAGCAGCTAAAAAAATAATGAAATCAGGAACTGAAGGGTCAATTAGTCATATTCCATTTGATTGCCTAGCAATGCCCTAGCAACACTCTAACAACAACCTAGAATACCCTGGCAACAGACTAGCAACAAAAAATAACAATGCAGCAATGCATTTTACTTTCGACTGCCTAGCAACCACCCAGAACACCCTAAGAATAATCCTAACAACCAAAAAGCTGAAAGCAGCAATTGAAGGGTCAATTAGTGATGTTACATTTGATTGCCTAGCAATACTCTAGCAACCACCCAGGCTACCCTAGCAACTGCCTAACAACACCCTAGCAATACAAATATATCAAAGCAGCAATTAAAGGGTCAATTAGTGATGTTACTATTGGCTACCTAGCAACGCCCTAGCCACTGCATAGCAACACTCAGGCAACCACCCAGACTACTATAGCAACTGCCTAACAACACCCTAGCAATAAAAATATATCAAAGCAGCAATTAAAGGGTCAATTAGTGATGTTACTTTTGACTACCTAGCATTGCCTTAGCAACAGCATAGCAACACTCAGGCAACCACCCAGACTGCCCTAGCAACTGCCTAGCAACACTCTAGCAACCACTCAGAATACCCTAACAACTGCCTAGCAACACCCTAGCAACAAAAACATAGCTGAAAGCCGCAATTAAAAGGTCAGTTAGTGATGTTACGTTTGATTGATTAGCAAACCCCTAGCAACTGCACATAGCAACATTCCAACAACCACCCAGAATACCTTAGCAACTGCCTAGCAACACCCTAGTAACAAAAAAAATAGCGGAAAGCATCATTTAATGCTTTATACATTTTGCCAGCTTTTATTAGCAGTTTATGTAAACATATGCGTCCTACTCACCCAGTTTTGGCAAAGTTTGTCCAGTATGTCATGACCACGGCGCTCAACATGATGTCGTTCTTAGAGAAGTTGCAGTTGAAGAGATCTGTGGGGCCGATCATGGGAATACCGAAAACATACGGAAGCTCGTCTCCGTGTGCCGAATCGGCCCAGGCGGGCTTCATGTCGCTCTGGCAGTGGTGATAAAAGGCGTAAAAGTATGTGGGAGATCCGTATTGCGCATGCAGGTCCGCTGTCGCAATGGCTGGCGCCACCCACTGGTGATCCGTGAAAAGCGCGACCAGTGTTTTTCTTCGCATCTCTGGGTTTTCCCTATCGGCCCAGTCCGTGTACATGAACTTTATGGTTTCCCGCAGGGTGTCCTTTCCTTCCGGATAGCCATACAAGTGGTCAACAAATTCTGATATTGCGAACTCGAAGTCGTTGCTCGTTACTCTATCCTCGCTGTCTAAAATCCCATCTACAAACTTGTAGCCTTCGCCCTGGTTTACTCCTAGCATTATATCATAGTTGAGGAACTCTCCCTGCTCCATGAGGATCTGTGGGTCGTCCGGAATCACGTCTCCGTCGATCACGGGTCCGAAGGCGATGTGGTATTTGGCGGGGGTGATGTTCTGCTCAATCAGCTCCTTGTAGTTTTTGTTTTGGAGGCACTCGATCAGCTCGACCGTGTCATCTTCGTTGCAGCCCACCTTCTCGGCCAGCATGCGCGTGTACTTGGCCGGCTGGTAGTTGACGGCCCAGCTGGAGAGAGCCGTCCCGCTCTGGATGATCGCTTTCTGAAACAGATCTGGAACACAAACACTTGCTGTCAGAGTAATTCAACATTGAAAATATCGAGGGTTTTGACTGTTCATGTTCACCATTAGCAATGTTAAGAAATATAAGTGTAAATTGATATTGCAGTATCCTTTGAATACTAAAAAAAAATTATTACAAAATTAAATAAACATTATTATTCAATAGGACTGGAAAAATCTATTCTGATAAATGTAAAAGAAATCCAGGTTTGCAATGTAAATTATAATAAATTATAATGTCAATAATTTAGTGATTATATATAAATATGGCTACAAAATAATACAAATAATAATAATAATGAATCCTAAAATATTATTAAAATAATAAATTATATTAACAAATATTACATTTAACTATAAATCAAGTGTTTTTCTGATAAATAATTGTGATTGCAAAAAATACAGGTTTGTAGTGCATGTTATTTTGTCACTTATAAAATCAATAATTTTGTGATTGTATATAAATATGGTTAGAAAATACTACTACTAATAATATTATTAGTATTACTATTAAACATAAAAAGATTAATAAAATAATGAATTATCCAAAAACAATAAGAAATATGAATTGTAATATTTCACTGTAAAAATGAAAACTTTTTCTGATAAAAAAAAATGTGATTGCGATTTAAAAAAAATCCATGTTTGTTGTGATTATATATAAATTATAATATTAATAATTTTGCGATTATATATCTATATGTCTACATAATAATAGTAATAATAATAATAATTATTATTTTTAGGTATTATTACTACTGAAATATTTCACTGAAATTAACAAATTCTATAATAATAATAATAATAATAATAATAATAATTGTATTTTACATACATACATACTGTAATATATATATACATACAACACTATTACAATATTTATGGCTGTATTCATTTCTTAATTGAAAAAAAAATTAAACCATCAGACTTTTATTTTGATGGAAACCCTCCCTGTTCTAGCTTATACTATTCTGAACAATATTTGAAACGTTGTAATGCTAGCAGTTCTCATGGGTATTGTATGGAAGCCCATTTCCGCAACTGAATAATACATTTAAAAAAGGTTATTGCGACTTTTTATCTCACAGTTGTGACATTTTTTCTCAGAATTGTTAGATATAAAGTAAATTTTTAAGGGGAGACATAAAGTCATAATTCTGAGAAAAAAAATCTGAATTGTGAGTTTATATTTATTTATTTTTATTTTTTATTTAGTTTATTTCTCAGAATTATGACTTTTTTACTCACAATTACAAGTTTGTATCATGCAATTCAGAATGGTGAGATAATAACCATTTTATGAATTCTTGTAAAATAGTGAAATGTCGATCTGATCAGATTCAGGAATAAAAAAGTTGAAAGCAGGAATTAAAGGGTCAGTTAATGAAGTTAAGATCGACTGCTTGGCAACACCCTTGCCACTGCATAGCAACACTCTAGAAACCACCCAGAATACCTTAGCAACACCCTAGCAGCAAAAAAAATAATGAAATCAGGAACTGAATGGTCACTTAGTCATATTCCAGTTGATTGCCTAGCAATACCCTAGCAACACTCTAACAACAACCTAGAATACCCTGGCAACAGACTAGCAACAAAAAATAACAATGCAGCAATGCATTTTACTTTCGACTGCCTAGCAACCACCCAGAACACCCTAAGAATAATCATAACAACCAAAAAGCTGAAAGCAGCAATTGAAGGGTCAATTAGTGATGTTACATTTGATTGCCTAGCAATACTCTAGCAACCACCCAGGCTACCCTAGCAACTGCCTAACAACACCCTAGCAATAAAAATATATCAAAGCAGCAATTAAAGGGTCAATTAGTGATGTTACTATTGGCTACCTAGCAACGCCCTAGCCACTGCATAGCAACACTCAGGCAACCACCCAGACTACTATAGCAACTGCCTAACAACACCCTAGCAATAAAAATATATCAAAGCAGCAATTAAAGGGTCAATTAGTGATGTTACTTTTGACTACCTAGCATTGCCTTAGCAACAGCATAGCAACACTCAGGCAACCACCCAGACTGCCCTAGCAACTGCCTAGCAACACTCTAGCAACCACTCAGAATACCCTAACAACTGCCTAGCAACACCCTAGCAACAAAACCATAGCTGAAAGCCGCAATTAAAAGGTCAGTTAGTGATGTTACGTTTGATTGATTAGTAAACCCCTAGCTATGTTGCACATAGCAACATTCCAACAACCACCCAGAATACCTTAGCAACTGCCTAGCAACACCTTAGTAACAAAAAAATAGCGGAAAGCATCATTTAATGCTTTATACATTTTGCCAGCTTTTATTAGCAGTTTATGTAAACATATGCGTCCTACTCACCCAGTTTTGGCAAAGTTTGTCCAGTATGTCATGACCACGGCGCTCAACATGATGTCGTTCTTAGAGAAGTTGCAGTTGAAGAGATCTGTGGGGCCGATCATGGGAATACCGAAAACATACGGAAGCTCGTCTCCGTGTGCCGAATCGGCCCAGGCGGGCTTCATGTCGCTCTGGCAGTGGTGATAAAAGGCGTAAAAGTATGTGGGCGATCCGTATTGCGCATGCAGGTCCGCTGTAGCAATGGCTGGCGCCACCCACTGGTGATCAGTGAAAAGCGCGACCAGCGTTTTTCTTCGCATCTCTGGGTTTTCCCTATCGGCCCAGTCCGTGTACATGAACTTTATGGTTTCCCGCAGGGTGTCCTTTCCTTCCGGATAGCCATACAAGTGGTCAACAAATTCTGATATTGCGAACTCGAAGTCGTTGCTCGTTACTCTATCCTCGCTGTCTAAAATCCCATCTACAAACTTGTAGCCTTCACCCTGGTTTACTCCTAGCATTATATCATAGTTGAGGAACTCTCCCTGCTCCATGAGGATCTGTGGGTCGTCCGGAATCACGTCTCCGTCGATCACGGGTCCGAAGGCGATGTGGTATTTGGCGGGGGTGATGTTCTGCTCAATCAGCTCCTTGTAGTTTTTGTTTTGGAGGCACTCGATCAGCTCGACCGTGTCGTCTTCGTTGCAGCCCACCTTCTCGGCCAGCATGCGCGTGTACTTGGCCGGCTGGTAGTTGACGGCCCAGCTGGAGAGAGCCGTCCCGCTCTGGATGATCGCTTTCTGAAACAGATCTGGGACACAAACACTTGCTGTCAGAGTAATTCAACATTGAAAATATCGAGGGTTTTGACTGTTCATGTTCACCATTAGCAATGTTAAGAAATAAGTGTAAATTGATATTGCAGTATCCTTTGAATACTAAAAAAAAATTATTACAAAATTAAATAAACATTATTATTCAATAGGACTGGAAAAATCTATTCTGATTAAAAACTGCAATTGCTATTTAAAAGAAATCCAGGTTTGCAATGTAAATTATAATAAATTATAATGTCAATAATTTAGTGATTATAAATAAATATGGCTAAAATAATAATAATAATAATAATTAATCCTAAAATATTATTAAAATAATAAATTATATATAAAAAATATTACATTTAACTATAAATCAAGTGTTTTTCTGATAAATAATTGTAAGTAAAAAAAAAATCCAGGTTTGTAGTGCATGTTATTCTGTCAATTATAATATAAATAATTTTGTAATAGTATATAAATATGGCAAAAAAATAATAATACTAATAATAATATTGTTATTACTATTAAACATAAAACGATTAATAAAATAATGCGTTATACAAAACCAATGAGAAATATTAATTGTAATATTTTACTTTAAAATGAAAGCTTTTTCTGATAAAATAAAATGTGATTGCGATTTAAAAAAAATCCATGTTTGCTGTGTTTGATTTTGTGATTATATAAGAATTATAATATTAATAATTTTGCGATTACATATCTATGTGTCTACAAAATAATAATAATAATTATTAATAATTATTATTATTTTTATGTATTATCACTACTGCAATATTTCACTGAAATTAACCAATGATATAATAATAATAATAATAATAATAATAATAATTGTATTTTACATACATACATACTGTAATATATATATACATACAACACTATTACAATATTTATGGCTGTATTCATTTCTTAATTGAAAAAAAAATTAAACCATCAGACTTTTATTTTGATGGAAACCCTCCCTGTTCTAGCTTATACTATTCTGAACAATATTTGAAACGTTGTAATGCTAGCAGTTCTCATGGGTATTGTATGGAAGCCCATTTCCGCAACTGAATAATACATTTAAAAAAGGTTATTGCGACTTTTTATCTCACAGTTGTGACATTTTTTCTCAGAATTGTTAGATATAAAGTAAATTTTTAAGGGGAGACATAAAGTCATAATTCTGAGAAAAAAAATCTGAATTGTGAGTTTATATTTATTTATTTTTATTTTTTATTTAGTTTATTTCTCAGAATTATGACTTTTTTACTCACAATTACAAGTTTGTATCATGCAATTCAGAATGGTGAGATAATAACCATTTTAAAATTGTGATTCTGTGACGGAAAGGGGCTTCCATAGTATTGCCTCCTTAAATGATGGCTTGTTTTATTTTTAATTTGCAAGGCACTTTAGATCAAATAAAATGAAATGAAACACTACAGGGAGCCATTAAAGCTTCTCTTTTGTTGATCAGCGCTTCTCATTACACGTTTGGGAAGATGTTTTGCGTTTGCTGGGTTCTCAAATGCATGTTATAAATGACCAAAACACAAGTTTTGACAAGTTTGTGCATTTACTCTGCAAATAATTGAGTGTGATTTCAGTATTTGGATTAATCATGCAGTACTATATATTCATGCACTTCATCATAAGATCTCCAGCAGACCTTCAGAGTAGTGTGAGAGGGTCAGCAGACTGACGCAGGAGGCTCCTGCTCCGGAGCCGAAGATGGTCACTCGCTCCGGATCGCCGTTAAACGCCTGGATGTTCTCCTTCACCCAGCGCAGAGCCTGGATCTGATCCAGCAGACCGTAATTCCCTTTGGCTGCTTGATCTCCAGTGCTGAGAAAACCTGAACCACAGAGACGGATGAGAGATCGGGAAACACTGTTGGACACATACAGACATCCATAACAGATTTATGTGGATTATGAACACGTCGATACTGGTTTAGAGTCACTGAATTAACTCAAACAAACAAACAAACAATAAATACAAGTGTGTGTCTATTTGTTAACTGAAATAAAAGACAATATGTATAAAAAAAACTTTAACTTGAAGTACTTAAATAAAAAAAAAAAAATTCAGTTCGTTTACAAGGCACACACTCACTCACACACACACACACACACACACACACACACACACACACACACTCTCTCTCTCACACACACACACACACACACACACACACACACTCTCTCTCTCTCTCCACACACACACACACACACACACACACACACACACACACACATGCACACACACACACACACACACACTCTCTCTCTCTCTCTCTCTCTCTCTCTCTCTCTCTCTCTCTCTCTCTCTCTCTCTCTCTCTCTCTCTCTCTCTCTCTCTCTCACACACACACCAAAAGTTCCTTTTAGAGTTTAATTTAACAAAGTAGTAAACAGACTAAAACCAAAATAAAAATTATATAAAAAATTATATAATATATAATAAGTAAATCAATAAATATGCCTAAAAACAGAAAATTACTAAAACTTTTAAATTAAAATGAAAAACATAAAAACTAAAACTAAATCAGAATATTTATTTTAAAAACTATATTAGGATATCAATGATATTATAATATATATTTCATATACAATTTGAAACTGAAATAATTTATATTAGTTTTCAAGGCAACATTTCTCACTTACATTTAAATGAGCTTGAAGTACTTCAATAACTAAAACCAAAACTAAAATGTAATACTGATTGTGTCTTGACTGTCCAAAAATATTTTTTTTCCATTTCATATATATTGTTATCATATACAGTATTTCATGTACTTGCATATTAAATTTAGAAATGCACAAAAATCACATTTTGCTGCACTAGCTTGTGCAATAAAAATGATGCAGGTATTTCTTCAAACAAAACATGGAAAATATTTATATTTAACATTAACTCTTTAATTGTCTGTTCATTTCACTGGTCTTCAGCGGTCACGTCACATCACGTCTGACCCCCCCCCCCCCCACACACACACACACACACACACACACACACACACACACCACACACACACTCGCTCTCAGTGTGAGTATCACGAGCAGCTCGAGATATGAAACAGAAAACTCAGCTCCCCTTCATTCTGCCCTGCAGGATCAACACTATCATCTGTCACAAGCGTGTTCATGTGAGGAGATGTTTGGTGGATTAGTGCAACACTAAACACCTGTTAATGCATTTAGCTCAAGTGCTTTCACCTGGGAAAACTAAAGTGCAGCGGACACACAAGAGCTTGATTTCTGTATGTTATTTATTGATGAGCTTCATCCATCATGCTTGAGCATCTCTGAGGACGCTGCATTATTCATTCTAGGGCCGTGGTGCACAAATAAAAAGCACTTTGGCTGACCTTCACCTGCGATGCATATATATCTCCTGACTCCAGGCCAGCGCTTGAGAAAGGTTAATTGAAGTCCTCATCGGTGATGTAGGACTTTCAACAGGGCGATTTATTCCTGAGCTATAAACACTGGAGTCCTTCAATGAGCCATGCAGCCATTACCACAAAGACTGGGCTGTTCTACGCCTCCAAACGTGCCTGCTTATCTATGACGGCGAAGCAGCTAAACGAGCTCTTTAACATCTGAAGTCTAATGAGATGGATTCTGAAGTCATCTGTTTATTCTGTGGCAAAATGCCGAGAGGAAAGCAGCATTCATCACGCGCTAAACACGCCTCGTGCTGCTTGTTTTCTCAACGCAGAGACGTGCAGAGGAGAAGATGAAGTATTTACACTCTAAAACTATTCAAAATTGTGCATATTCACCATAAAAATATCAAATATTAAATACTAAGCTTATTTTAGTATAAATTAAAATGATAATATAATGAAAACAAAAACTAATAAATCAATAAAAAATATGTATTAAGTATATTAATTCATTAATCAAAATTCACAAATACCAAACAATATATACTTCACGATTTACATAAATTGTAGAAAATACAAATACAGAGAATACTTGCAATGTGCACTCTTAAAATAAAGGTGCTTCACGATGCCACTGAAGAACCTTTCTGTCTTAATATTCACATAAAGAAACTTTAACATCTGAAGAACCGTTCTGTGTCACTAAATGCTCTTTGTACTGAAAGAAGGTTCTTCAATTATAAAATAGAAAGAGAATGGACCTTTACGAATGTTCTTAATATTTCTATTTCAATAAATGCTGTTCTTTTGAACTATCTGATATCCGTGAATCCTGAAAAATAAAATGTATACGTTTCACATAAAAATATAACTGTTTTAACATCTGATAATCAGAAACGTTCTGATCTTAATATTCATGATAAATGAAGATCTGTTAACACTGAAGAACTCGTTATCTGAATTCACAAAATAATCTTTGTGTGAAAAAGGTTCTTCAGATTATTAAAAGATAAGAAAGAGAAAATGGGTTGACCTTTAACTGAATGTTACAAAATATTTCTATTTCAAATAAATGCTGTTCTTTTGAACTTTATATTCATCTGTGAATCCTGAAAAACAAAATGTATGACGGTTTCCATAAAAATATGAACTGTTTTCAACATTGATAATCAGAAATATTTCTCGAGCAGTAAATCAGCATATTATTATGATTTCTGAAGATCATGTGACACTGAAGACTGCAGTAATGATGCTGAAAATACAGAAATAAATTACAGTTTAACACATATTCACATAGAAAACAGCTGTTTTAAATTCTAATAATAATTCACAATTTGTACTGTATTTTTGATCAAATTGGTGAGCAGAAGAGATGTCTTTAAACTCGAGTGTATTTCAGTTAAATTCAGGATCTGTCCAGTTTTTACTCCAAAGCAGCGTTTTAGAGAATATAACATAAGAAAGATGAAAAGGATTGTAAAAGCTCAAACGAGCTCTGTTATCTGCAATCGCCAACATCTTCTGAGTACATCAGTCACTTACAACAGAAACATTTATCCTTGAGATTACATGAAACGTCATCTGAAAGGCTCAGACGCTGCAGGAGGATCATGAGACCGACGCTCGCTCAAACAGACGCTTCAGGCGCCGTCGGCTTTATGTGACTGTGTCTGGTGTCGTTTCACCTCGGACCATCCGTCCCTGCTGGATCGCTTCATCCATAAAAACACTGTGACCCTCTCTGAAGTACTGGAGCCAGAGAGAGGAGACGAGGATTTCCTTATCCATCACACATCCATAAGCCCTCTAAAATCAGTCACATCTACGTTCATATACAACACTGCTTTTCCTCTTCTGCTCAACACGGCTGCATTTATTTGATCAAAAATACAGTCAAAATTGTGAAATATTATTATAATATAAAACAGCTGTTTCTATGTGATTATGTGTTAAACTGTAATTTATTTCTGTTATCAAATCTGTATTTTCAGTGTCACATGATCTTCAGAAATCATAATAATATGCTGATTTGCTGCTCAACAAAGATTTTTGCTACTTTAAATAGAATGAACATTAACTAAATAAAATCAAATGTAACAAAAAATTAACTTATTTTATTTTAGTTAGCTTCTGGGGCAACATTTTTCATTTTCATTGCATTGAGAATAACTAAAATAAAAAAATATAAAACATAGACATATTTATAAAGTAATAAAAATGACAAACACACAAAATAAAATGACAAAAGTTTTAACGAAAATAAATAAATAAATATTTCAAAATACTAATAAAAACTATACTAGTATCTCTCCTTCTGCTCACCAAGGCTGCATTCATTTGATCCAAAAATGTAGTAAAAACTATAAAATTGTGAAATATTATTACAGCTGTTTTTATGTGAATATCTGTTAAACTGTATTTATTTCTGTGTATTTCATCATCATTACTCCAGTCTTCAGTGTCACATGATCTTCAGAAATCACTCTAAAAGAAACGTTTCTGATTATTATTGATCATAATTATTCCAGACCTTAGATTAGTATAGTGTATTGTTTGACTACATTTGGTTGTCATTATTTTATTATTATGAATGTGAATGTAATGCTTCCAGCTCGTTCTGAGCAGAACTCAATAATAAGATGCTTTGTTCGAAACATCAAAAGATCTGATGATAATGCTGCATTCGGTCTGAATCTGAAGGCTTCTGGGAAGAGTCTGGAGGAAAGAACACACTCTCTTCTTCTTCTTAAAAGAGGGATGTTGTTAAAAGCAGCCTTTTCGTCTCTAATTCAGTGCCAAGAACGTCAGGACCTTCAAACGAAACTGCTTCGATATCTTGATGAGAAAGAGAGCCGGTAACAGCTTGACCGGTTGCTGAATTCATCATTCAGAACTCACTAACGACAGAAAATATCCTCAAAGACAGAGAAAGAAACATTAATAATATAAACTGGATGTGTGCATGCAAAGTCAATGAAGCATAAATCTGCAATTAAAACCCTTTGAGTGCGAGAGCTGCTTTGTGTTCGTGTTTATGAGTATTCTTTGTGTTTAATAAGCTTTCAAATCCTTCTGTTCAAAGAAATGACAAAAGCTTTATTTTATAGAGAGGAGGCTATTTTCGGCAGAACTGGTAATAGCCAACAACCTTCATTATGAAAACGAATAAAAGATCCTTTAATGAACATCTGAAGGCTTTCTAATATCATCTCTTATGTGCTGTGAGTAAAAGAAAAGCTTCTACAGCTTTCATTATCTTTAGTTTATATGCAAAGATACAAAAAATGATAAATAAAGACGTCTCTTTTGCTTACCAAGGATGGATTTATTTGATCATAAATATTGTAATAAAAATTGAAATGTTATTATGATTTTAAACAGCTGTTTTCTATGTGAATATGTGTTAAACTGTAATTTATTTCTGTGTATTTTCAGCATCATTACTGCAGTCTTCAGTGTCACATGATCTTCAGAAATCATAATAATCAGGGTTAATTATAGTTAATTTACTAAAACTAAAAACATTTTTAAAAAATCATTACTTGAAATTAAATAACAATTAACTAAAATAAAACACTAAACATATAAAATAAAGAAATATTTTAACAAAAAAAATAAAATAAATTGTTACTTGAAATGAAATAGATAAAAAAAAAAAAAAAACAATGTATGGAAAATATTTTAACCAAAAATTAAAAACATCAATTTTTTGTTACTTGAAATAAAATAACCACTAACTGAAATACACATTTAAATATAGATATATGTAAATATATATATATATATATATATATATAACAATAGTTAAAGGTGCAGTACGTAACTTTGGTTAAAAATGATCCAAAATCAATATTTGAGCAAGTACATAACCAGTCAATGTTCAGAACTATCTCCTTACTTTAGCCCGATTCATAACGGTTCTCTTATAACAATGTTTTATCATTTGAGTGGCACTGATTCGAGTCTGGCACTGCGTCATCACGTCACGTCAGTAAACATGAAGAAGTTGTCCCGGCTAGTATCTCATGTGAGGATCCTGCAGATCGTTTAGTCTTTTCTCACAGCAGCTGGAGTTATTACATTATCATTTTGATGGCGGATTGTAATCCAGAAAGGATTATGTGTTTATGAAACACATGTGAATCAAATTAAATAATTCCAGTTTTAAACGTGCTTCTGATTACAGAGAAATACACAAGCTTTGTATTTTAAAGAAAAACAGTTTGAAGGAAGCATAGTTTGCCTTTTGGGTAAAATAATTTCTAATATATGAAATTCGAATGGTATGATAATTAGACTGTACAGAAATGTAAATCTACACGCTAATACACACTATAGTCATAGTCAGGGGTGGACTTAGTGATTTGGGGGTGATTTAGTGATAAAAGGACACAATAACTATGTGTCTTTTATGCTTAACCCTTATTTTGCTCGCTCACTCTAGTTTATATTTTATTTATCCCTTTACAGCCAGTAATTAATCAACCTGATGCTGTTCGAAAGCCAAATTAGGCTACTTTGTTTTTTTTGCAGGTCACAAAAGGAAGACATTATTAAAAAAAATAAAACTTGAACTTGTCCATTTAATAAATTGTAAATTTTTCCAATCTTTTTACAAACATAAAACTATCCCATGCAACCCATTCCATATCCCAAGTGTTCTGAAGGCATACTGTAGAGTTTGCTGAGAAACAAATCGAAAATGAAACCTATTATTAAGGGAAAATCTTCAGTCATTGTATTCTTATACAAGTACGTGGCAGTTTGCGCCGGTGCGCCTTGGAGAAGCACACAAAAGAGTCATTTGGAAACATCAAGATAAATAAAATTGTGACACAACGAATCTCTTATTTACATCGTATCTACACTTTGTTATAATGATCTGATTCCCGACCTTGCAGAACTCAGCACTTGACAAAAACTCGTCATTTTGATCAGTAAGTGGATTCTAGCTTAAACACTTCTGGTCACTGCGTTCAAGAAATCAGCGGATATGTCTGTGAACGGCTACATTGCTCAACGCTGCAAATATGATTAGCCAATATCAGATGGGGCCGCCTGATTCCCCGGGGCCCTAAGCGCCCGTTTACCTCGCTTATTAGTTAAGTCCGCCCCTGCTCATAGTCACGCAATGCTGATGTTGTTAACATTAATAGTTTAAGAACAAAGAATAACAATGAAGATAATTTGCACGGTTAGATGTGATATGAGCTAACAGATCGTTAGATTTAATCACCATTGGTAGCGTGATTTATTGTAACTGCTTTCTTCCTCAATTGGTCAGAACAAACGTGGCAGACTTGTTACTTGTTCAGATGACAATATCCGGTGAAAATTCAGATTTGGGTCATATTTTCCAAAACGTAGACTAATCTGTGATTCCTAAATACAGTATCCACACCGGTGTGGTGACTGAGACACACATACTCCTCAAAACATTAGATTCATCCGCGCCGGAGATGTGCCGACTCACTAACCCACACACGGAAGATAATTATGCAAAAAGCTGCAATTCCCGGTTTTCAAACAGAGATGGCGACAAAGAGGCTAAACTTACAGACTGCTGCTTTAACTAAAACTAAAATCATAAATTGCAATTTGTTACCTGAAATAAAATAACTAAAATAAAATATACAAATAAAAGAACCAATACAAATGACAAACACACCAAAATGACAAAAAAAATTAAAATTATAAAATAATATAAAAATATTACTAAAAACTATATCTCAGTGATACTAAAATAACACTTATTCTGATATGCTGACTTGCGTCTCAAGAAACATTTCTGATTATTATCAATGTTGAAAACACTTGTGCTGTTATTTTTCAGGATTCACAGATGAACAGAAAGTTCAAAAGAACAGCATTTATTTGAAACAGAAATATTTTGCAGCATGTATTTACTGTCAATGTAATGCACCATTGATGAATGAATGAATTAGCATGCATTGCTGTGTTTGGAGGGACTCACCTAGCACTCCTAACCGGTAGTTGACGGTGACGACGATCACGTTCCCGTAGCTGGCGAGGATGCTGCCGTCGATCATGTTCGCCGTTCCCTCGACGTACGAGCCGCCGTGAATATAAACCATGACCGGCGTCAAGCCCGTGTCGTCACGAGCATCTGAAACAACCAACAAACACAGCTCAGACAGAAGTGAAAACTCTCGATTCCTCTCAGTCCGTGTGCATTCAGAGAAACTATATTCAAGTGTTTGTGCTTTATAGAGTCGACTGAGGTCGTTTCTGTCCGTTTCCTCGCAAGCTTTTATATCACGTCCATTAAGTCATTATGTTCTCCATTAGACACCAGATTTAAAACAGAAAACACTGGAAAACTGGCTGTTTTCATTCATTATCGAGGGCAGGACAAACCCCGGCCAATTATGAAAAACTGCTGATGTTTCCATTAAGTATGAAATATGAAACAGTGTTTAATGAGAACGAGGATGTTTACTGTTATAAGTTACCGTGTTTCCCAGGAGCGTAAAAAAAGCTGTTTATGAAAAACTAATTTCATCAAACCACTCTCATGTTAATTAAAATCAACTTAAGCAAAGATTATCTTCACATAAATACAGCATTAGAGGAAACATTTATATAACTGCTGGTGTGAGCGTCTCATGTAAACCATGTAAAGGGCTCTAAATCATCAAAACATTGCTTTTAAACCGGTTTCACACTCAATCACTCAAGTGTAATTGTAGAAACGCTTCAGTGTCAAATCTGGACTGATTTTGATCAAGTAAGCGTCAGAATAACTGCAGTCATATCTCCAGATGAACACTTTCTGAAGCAGCTCAGCTTTACTTGATTCTCCATCAATCATGATTCAGTCTCAAATCTGATCATCAGGATCTTCTGAGGAGCTTTACTTTCACTGAATGATCTTCTGAGGAGCTTTACTTTCACCGAATGATCTTCTGAGGAGCTTTACTTTCACCGAATGATCTTCTGAGGAGCTTTACTTTCACCGAATGATCTTCTGAGGAGCTTTACTTTCACCGAATGATCTTCTGAGGAGCTTTACTTTCACCGAATGATCTTCTGAGGAGCTTTACTTTCACCGAATGATCTTCTGAGGAGCTTTACTTTCACTGAATGATCTTCTGAGGAGCTTTACTTTCACCGAATGATCTTCTGAGAGCTTTACTTTCACCGAATGATCTTCTGAGGAGCTTTACTTTCACCGAATGATCTTCTGAGGAGCTTTACTTTCACCGAATGATCTTCTGAGGAGCTTTACTTTCACCGAATGATCTTCTGAGGAGCTTTACTTTCACCGAATGATCTTCTGAGGAGCTTTACTTTCACCGAATGATCTTCTGAGGAGCTTTACTTTCACCGAATGATCTTCTGAGGAGCTTTACTTTCACCGAATGATCTTCTGAGGAGCTTTACTTTCACCGAATGATCTTCTGAGGAGCTTTACTTTCACTGAATGATCTTCTGAGGAGCTTTACTTTCACCGAATGATCTTCTGAGGAGCTTTACTTTCACCGAATGATCTTCTGAGGAGCTTTACTTTCACCGAATGATCTTCTGAGGAGCTTTACTTTCACCGAATGATCTTCTGAGGAGCTTTACTTTCACCGAATGATCTTCTGAGGAGCTTTACTTTCACCGAATGATCTTCTGAGGAGCTTTACTTTCACCGAATGATCTTCTGAGGAGGTTTACTTTCACCGAATGATCTTCTGAGGAGCTTTACTTTCACCGAATGATCTTCTGAGGAGCTTTACTTTCACTGAAAAAAAATATATCGGCATCTGCATCAAATTCATATTTATGCTCAGTTTGTGTCTCTGAATAAAACTGAGCTGTTTTTCCTCCATATTCTTACTTTATCAGACTATATTAGCCATAAAAGCCTGATGCACCAAATATGATAACAATAAAACACAATGACACAAATTTAGTCTAAAGCTCAATTAAATATAAATTAAAAAAAATATACATATATATATATAAATGTTAGCTTTGTCGATTATGATAAATAATATCTGTCTTCAGTTTTTAGTGAATTTGGAGCATGCATTATGAAAAAAATATCTATATCGTGATAAGTCAGTTGTATTAATTATGTATAATAAAGTGCATAACAGATGCTTTATAGATATCAAAATCCATTAGTTAACCACTATTACACAAACTTGAATACAAATATATTAAAAAAATCACTAAAAATATAAATAAATCTATCAAAAGTCAGCGACTAGCATGAGATTTGATCATTGTCTTACAACGTCAGTGTTACTTTAATATAATTGAGATACTATTATGGTTTTTGTTAAGCTTTTTTATTAGATTTTATTTGTATATATTTTTTGTTTTCACTTTAAATTTAGTTCACTTTTAAAATGTCAGTAATTTTTTGCGAATCTGTCATTATTATTCATTTTTTTTAATGTCTATGTTTTTTTTGTTTTTTTTTTGTTTTTATTTATTAGTTTTAGTTATTTTATTATTTCAAGTTAAACCAAATTATTATTTTTTGCTTTGGCCACCTCTTGATAAATAAATAAATAATAAATAAATAATATTTTATTTTATTTAGCATTTAAATAATTATTATGATATATTTTTTAGTTTATTTTAAAGTTAGTTAACCACAATAACCCTGGGAAGACCTAAATCCTGAGACGGTGTCACTGAGAACAGGGAGCATCACTCTTGAGTTCTGCATCTAATGTTCTGTTTTCTGCCTCCGTTCATCACACGTTATGTTCTGCTCCTCGAGACGATGCGCTGCGTTACTGATCAATCTACTGTACATCAACTGCTAAATCATAAATCCATCTCCTTAGGGAATAAACAGCATATTTAGTTTCTGTCTATATGAGAAACAAGAAGTGACACGCGGAAATAAGATCATGGCATTCTCATGAATACATGGATATAATGATAAAACGGCTCTGTTCCAACAGATAGTGTGCTGCCTCAGTAGACAGCATGTTAATGCATTCTGTTCCACATATTACATGCATCCTTTGTCAAGAAGTGGCATGAGAGCCAGTGGTTATAAAAATAAGTCATTCAGTACCAAGAAATATGCATAAATGAAAATAAAGGTATTAGTATTTTATACAACATATATTATCCATATCATCATCATCAAGAATTAATTTTGTTCCTGTTTATAATTTCATAGTAATAATGCATAATGTTATATATTAACTAAAAAAAGGTTCATATGTAAAATTATGCAACCTATTTTGTCATAGTCATCACTACTTCCACGTCCACTATCAGTTACTCAAGACAAATGTGTTTAAGACCTTTATACATCAATGAAAATTAGGAAACGAGGCAGAAACGAGGTGAAACCTTTTCAGTAAATTTCCAGATTATTTTTTTGGTAAACTTTTGGAAAGTTTCTGCCCCTTTTGCAACCCCACAGAAAACTACAACTTTCATAAATTAATACAGTAGTATTTATTATTAAGAATTTCATATACAAATAATTCATTCTGAGTTATATATGTTGAGTTTGAGTGTATATATCGCTGTGCGTGTTCTATCTAGTTCAAAAGTTTGGGGTAAGATTTATTTTTTAAGAAACGTATACTTTTATTCATCAAGGATGCATTAAATTGATCAAACGTGACAGTAACGGCATTTCTAATGTTAGATTTCTGTTTCAAATAAATGCTGTTCTTTTGAACTTTCTATTTATCTGTGAATCCTGAAGAATAAAATACATCACAGTTTCCATAAAAATATGAACTGTTTTCAACATTAATAATTATCAGAATTGTTTCTTAAGCAGTAAATCAGTATATTATTATGATTTCTGAAGATCACGTGACACTGAAGACTGGAGTAATTTAGATTTGATCACAGAAATAAATTACAGTTTAACATATATTCACATATTAATAATATTTCACCATTTTTACTGTATTTTTGGTGAGCATTAAAGACTTCTTTGTAAAACATTAATAGAAAATCTTATCAACCCCAAACTTTTGAATGGTGTATATAAGCAAAAGGAATGTATTTGAATGTATTTACCGTCCTCGGTGGGCACGTAGATGTTGAGGAACAGACAGTCTTCGCTCTGCTCGTGTATGTAAGTCGCGACCGTGTCCAGGTTTGCGGTAAACCACACCGGTAACATGTCCGTGAGCAGCAGCCGGTCCTCCAGAAACTGTGGACACACCGGAGCGAACTGTGTGGCGTTCCTGATGCCGGGCCACGACGCCGGCGGCTCCGGGGCCTGAAAGCGGCGCTGTCCAATCGGGGCCATAGCATACGGGACCCCCAGATACTGCTCCACGGGGCCCAGGATCTCATTGGGCAGAGCCACACGCAATCCACGCAGCTTCCCGTAGTTTGTGGTGACGGTGGTGAACTGTGCTTGCTGACAAACCACCAGCGTAACTCCCCAAACCACAGAGACCACCTGAAGCATCATTCTCACACAAAACATGGCAAAGCAAAGGCGTAATCCTCACAAATGAGCAGAGCTGTTAATCCAAAGAGCCACGGATCCTCAGACGAGCTCCTTCCGCTGCTTCGGCCCTCGAGTCGACGGAGACGCTGCCTGCCATGTTTCAGAAACACAAGAATATCCTGATTTAGTTCCAGTCAGATTGAGCCGCCTGTGAGAGAGAGAGGAGCACACGGAAATCATCATTTACACCAGAAATATACTCGATACAGCTGGACAAGAGACATTTTCATGCATTTTCATGCATCAAAACAATAAAATGTAATAAAAATTTCTGAGCAAAAAATTATGATTCATACATTTTTGCCATGATACACACACAAAAAAGTTATTGAAACCAAAACTTTCTTATCAGTCATATTTAGAAGCAGATTTAATATTTAAGGATCACAGTTCAGCCCCTAAAATACTAATAAATTAATTTAAAATCTTTGATACCGTCCTTCAAACAAAGGTTTCAGCCATTAATCAACAATAAGTGTTTAATCATTTAATATTTATAATAAAATGATCACTTATCTTGTAAGAACAGGTCATAATAAGTATGTTCAATTTGCGAACATGTATATGTATTTAATATGCTTTCTGTGTGTTTATAAAATCCCTTTTGTAAATCTAATTTGATGTCAGAATTATGAGAAATATTGTCTGAAGTCAGAATTGTGCAACATAAAGAAAATAATCTGACATTTTTCAACATTCAGAGTTTACATCTCACGATTCAGTATTTTATAAGTCCAAATTGTGAGATAAAATATGGCTTTTTATTTCACTTAAAAAACTACAACTTCATGCTTCATGCTGCGTATACTTCAAAGCATTAAAACACTTTACAACAATTTAAGTGTGAAAACATTACTTCAAAATATTAAAGTTATGCGATATTAACACACTGCTCAGCCTAGAATCGGCAAACATCACAAGGATTTGAATGCTTTCATTTGGCCTTCCTTGTGTTCATTTTAAGTGTCTCAGTAGTGATTGGTAGCTGTTTTGTCAGTTTGCACACAAGATTAAGTTTATTTACTCTGAGAATTTCTTCTAATCACCTGAAAACCATCATCTCATCTCTTGATTATCAAAACATATTATTGGTTCAACACATTGAACTGGACAGACTGACTAAAATGCTGTCTGTGATCAATAAATATAATCTCTTTTACTCAAAAAATGAGTTTTTCCTTTTTATGTTGGTACTCATCACTCTCTCTTAGGAACAAGAATCGTTTGCAGACCTTAGTTAGGACTTGCTCAAAAATTATTGGTGTGCCTTTACGGTGTCTAGCAGAATTCTACAAGCAACAAATGTTAAGGAAAACTCGGAGTATCACGGGAGATGACTCTCATCCCTTGAAGGTTTTTTTTGAAGTACTGCCCTCTGGAAGAAGATTTAGAAGCATTAAATGCTCATCTAATAGATATAAATGTACCTTTGTTCCAGAGGCTATTCGTTTTTGCAATTCAAAGTCTTAAGTGTATCTTTTTTATATGTTATTTTTTTATGAATTTATTTATGAAGCATTGTGTTGTGTTGTGACTTATAAATCTTAATTGTTTTTTTTTTTTTTTTTTTCTCTATGTGATGTTTTGTGTCTACTATATGATGCTGCTACCCTGCTTGAATTTAACTTAACTTAAAAACACCAACCAGGTTAAATTGCAAGCATTCTGTAGGAATGATAACTCAAGTATGATTGCTTTGATATTCACGAGTGACTCAAAAGCATGATTTAGCAGATTCACCCATGCATTCGTTGAAAAAACAGCGTTTAACAGTAACACCAAACCACTGCAGCTCTAATGGCGTTTTTGTGCCCATGGAGCGGCTGTGAAAAACACACTCAGCTTTGTATTTCCCATCCATTGAAATGAATGAAGTGTTCAGTGGCTTCGCTGGCAGGGGGAAAAGTCCTGGCTCTCTAATAACGTGGGCCGTATAAATCTGGCACATTCATTCAGCAGTCATCTGAACGCTCAGAGCCGTTAACAAAGCTGTCAGCCAGACATCTGCAGCGCTCAGCACATCTCATGTGTGACCGTCCACTTACGTAATGTTGAGCAACAGCTAAATATATCATTGATGAGGATCCTCGGCTCCTTTAACATCCGTATAAAGCAGGAAACATTTACCTGCAAACAACACTTGTTTTCATATTGTGAATGTAAAATATTGATCATTAATCAGTAAAATAAATATTTATAAATATATAAACATTAATAAATAAATAACTATTCATAAATTAATAAATAATTAATTAATTAATTATATATATATATAATTATATAAGTAAAATAAATGTATACATATTTATAAAATAAATAAATAATATTTATAAATATATAATTATAAATATATAAACATTAATAAATAAATAACATTTATATCTATAAATAAATAATTATATATATGTAATTATTATAATTATATAAATAAAATAAATGAATAAATATTTATAAAATAAATACATATTTATAAATTATTTTTTTAAATACATATTTAAATAAATAAATAAATATGAATAAATAAATAAACAAATAATTACATATTTATAAATGAATAAATAAACAAAGATATACATATTTATATATGAATAAAGAAATAAATATGTATACATTTTTAAATACATATTTAAATAAATAAAATATGAATAAATAAATATGTATAAATAAATAAACTAATAATTACATATTTATAAATGAATAAATAAATAAATATTCATAAAATAAATAAATACATAAACATTTATAAATAAAAAAATACATATTTCAATACATAAATAAACAGTTAAATATATAAATACATATTTATATATAAATAAGAAAAAAATGAATAAATAAATAATAAACAAATAAATAAAAATAAATAAATAAATAAATAAAGTGCAAAGACAAAATACACATATACTCCAGATGGATTCTCTGACAGCAAGGCTTAAATTAATATTGGCATCTCTGGTAAATATTGTTCCATATTTTGATATTTGTATGAAGTAAGAATAAAATTGTAAATGCTTGCACTGTAAATAAGCTAAAGCTAAATAAGAGTAACTTTTAATTTGTTATAAATTACAGAAACTTTGAGTTGTGCATTTGTACTGCTTTTTTTCAGAGAAACTATCTTGAATATAAAGATATTAAGCATAAACAAGATAAATAAAAAGTCTAAATATCAAGTTTACTTCATGTTGCAATATTTAATATATAAAATGCATATTTTTATACATATTATACATATATGCATATAATACATAAAAATAAAAAAGAGTCACTATTAATTTGTTATAAATTACATAAAGTGTGAGTCTACATTTGTATTACTGCTTTTTCAGAGAATGTAGTATTTTGAATAAAGATATTAAGCATAAACAAGATAAATATAACTCCAAAAATACAAAGACAAAATACACTTATATTCCAGAGATTCTCTGACAACAAGCTTTAATATCAAATGCACTTCTTGCTGTAAGGATGTTTAGATATTTGTAATGAAAAAGACAGAAAAAAGCTTATTGTTAAGATTGTGACCTTTTGCAGCGTAAACAAGCTGAAGCAAAAATTCAGAAGAGTAACTATTAATTTGTAATAAATCAGTTTGCATTTGCATTGCTGTGTTTTCATATAATCTGGAGAATAAAGATATTAACCACAAATGAGAAAAAATGAATACAAATAAAATAAAATAAAATACAAAGACAAAATACACTAATATTTCATTCTCTGACAACAAGCCAAAAATATCAAATTAGCTTCTTACTTTAAGGATATTTAGATATTTGTACAGGACAAGAACAAAATTACAGATTAAATAGTTAATGTATATTTGTTGCAGTGTAAGCTGAATAAGAAGACTAACTTTTAATTAGTTATAAATTACATAAAGTTGAAATGATGCATTACATAAACTATACTGAGCTTAAATGAGTCAAATCAAGGCTCATAAGGAATCTAATGAAAGCTGCTGTATATCGTGTCTCTGTTAGCTGCTGTCAACGCATCAAGCTGTGTGCAAATGTGATTCTCAGGACCAACAAACAAAGAACGTTTAATTAGTTTCACACAAAACCTTGACAATCACAACCACACAGTTCTTGGCAGGTTTGGACGTGTCGCTGTTCTCACATCGTTTTTCTCAACCTACGGATTGCCTTCAAAACTAACAACGCTGCTTATTTAATTACAGTCACGGTTAAACCTGCTCAGCTTTAACTAGACCATGTTTAATCAGGTTGTTTTTGTGTTTCACGCACTCCTGTAGACCATGGCGCTCGCAACATCAAGGTCATGGGTTTGTTTCTCAGCTAATGAATGGCTCGAATGCAACGCAAGTCACTTTGGATAAATGCAGAAATGTAAACGTGTTCCGTAGATTGAGATGCAGTGAAGAATTTGGGATTTAAATGTAAGATTAATATCAATGTCCATTATTTTTCCACTTGTTTGTGATTAAAGTCATAGCTCAGCCAAAAATGAACATTTGCTGCGAATGTGCTCAATCTCAGGACATCCAAGATCAGGATGAGTTTGTTTCTTCATCAGGTTTGTAGATATGTGTCTCAGCAATGGATGCTCTGCAGTGAATGGGTGCCGTCAGAAAGAGAGTCCGATAAAAACATCACAATAATTCACACCACTCCAGTCCATCAGTTAACATCTGGAGAAGATATAATCCAGCATTAAGACGCTTTTAACTCAAATATGAGTCCATGATGCATAATAACTCTTCCTCCAGTGAAAAAGTGCATCTGCTGTTGTCTCTCACATCAAAATTTAGCCACATATTTGTTGTTTTGTCTTGTAAACGCTGCTTGATCTGCAGATTTCTCTCCTGATTCAGACCAGAACACTTCTTCACTGGAGGAAGAGTTATTATGGATTATGGACTCGAGTTTTAGTTAAAAATGTCTTGATGGATTTGCTTCAGCTTTTGTCTTCTGACGGCACCCATTCACTGCAGAGCATCCATTGCTGAGACACTGATGCAGAGACACATTTCTACAAACCTGACGGAGAAACAAACTCATCCTGATCTTGGATGTCCTGAGGATGAGCACATTTGCAGCACATATTCATTTTAGAGTGAATTATTAGTATTTGTACTATGCATTTATACTGCACTCATGATGAGTCATTTCTAGCCAAAGCTGGTGCACGATCTGCATGCTGCCATCTTTTCTCCTGGACGCTCACAGAGTCCAGCACCTGAGGTATGAAGGCCAGTTAGCACAGGTGTAGTTACAGCACCAACCAGCAGGGGACCTCTAATGAACCAGCCGAACCCTGAGCATAACTCCATTATACTGCCTGCAGAAATGTCCAAGAGCTCTGGACAGCATTGAATGTTATTACATGTCTCCAATAACTGGTTGTGTGCATGAATGATCATATTATGAGAGATGCATGCAATATAGATTAATATGCATTTGCTTAAACATCATATACTATAATACACAGGAAATTGTTTTTGCAAAAAAATAAATAATTTACACCTATAAAACCTGCTTTATGAAGATTATAATATAATGTGTGTTTAAAGGAAAGGAACTATTCATCCAAAAACTTGTATAAATGTTTTCCTGTGGAACACAAAAAGAGAAATTCTTTATCAACAAGGCTCTCAAATTAAGTTATTCATAATTTCAGTCAAGCCCTGAAACAATGGCATAGGATTTACTTTGAAACAGTGTTGTTTTAGTTTCATTAAGATACTATATTTTTATTAATATTTCAAATCAGTTTTTATTTTGTTTTTATTTTCATTTTAGCTAGTTGTTTAGCTAATTTTGTTGTGTTTTTGTCATTTTTAGTATTTAGTATTAAATATTTGCCTTCTATTTCAGTTATATTCAGCTATTGTAGTACATTAAAATGAGTTAAATAAGAAATCTTTCTCACAACTCGCTGATTTTTAAAAATTTTTTTTTTAGATTTTATTTTGCTTTGTGTTTATTTTATTTGAAGTATCATTTATTTGAAATATGTGTAGATTATAAATAAATGTATTTAATTTTCGTTCCAGTTTGTTACCTGTAACAACCCTGCTTTGAAACTGTATTTACCTTGAAATTACTAGTAAAATTCACAAAGAATTACAAAGAAATGGCAAGTAACACACTGGAATAAACCTGAAATCTTGAAGTAGAAATACTGAAGTGTCTTATATATATATATATACACACTATATTGCCAAAAGTATTGGCACCCCTTCTAATGAAAGGTTTGACTACTTTAGTCATTTCCATGAGTACAAATCTTAATGCTCTTTAGAAGAGAAAAAGCACTTCCAAACTGTGGCAACAAAGAAATGAATGTACTTAAAAATTGTATTTCCACCTCTGTTGCATCAGTTTTGAAGTGTATGAAATGACGGTACCCATATGTACAAGTCATTGGTGTTTGGTGATGAGTTTGTGTCTCATTTAAAGTCACACCAGAGGTGTTCAGCTGCTTTCTGCAGACCAGTCAAGTTCTTCCACACTGACTGAATCATCATTTCTCTTTGATTCTTGTCTTATACACAGAGACACTGTCATGTTAGAATAGAAAAGAGTTCTGTCCAAACTGTTGCTATACAATTAGATTCCCTACAATATCATTATATGCTTAAACATTAAGATTTGTACTCATGGAAATTACTAAAGTAGTCAAACCTTTCATTAGAAGGGGTGCCAATACTTTTGGCAATAAAGTGTATGTGTGTTCTAATGATCTTTAAAAAAAAAAGCTTGAACAGGTAAATAAAACAGTGTATTTAAAGCTTGACAGACGTACATGGTCACTTTGGAAAAATACTGTGTGGAGACATGATGATGATGATGTGTGAAAAATGACAAAAACTTTGATTTATTGTCTGAACAATCCTTTCACACCTAAAGTAATGCTCCCGATCTGAAGTGGTGTTCAACTCTCCTCCTGTCTTTCCTCTCGACACAGTTAATAATGATGCACCTGTAATTCACACACTCACCCTGCAATGCAAATCATCAGACCTCGTTTACTGCTGACAAACGCTGTTGATTTGCAATCAAATGAATGCATCTCATCTATTTTAAAGGTGATTTAGTCCTCGTTCACAGTGCATCTCCATACATGCACCATGTAGATGTACATACTATCACCTGGTGGTTTAGAGATCTCATGTTGAGAATATAAAGTTATACTTTATCTAATCACTGATGACCACATGTACTAATTAATAATAGCAACATTCATGGCAGTGCAAGCAAACTAAAACCTGTCAACTGTTTAACCCTTTGATGCAAATGGTCAGATGCTGGCTTCAAACACCACTATAATCATCTAAACCTCTCTTTATTACATACGGCTGTCTTCTTTATATTGAGTTTAAAAATACAATAAAAACATAGCTGAAAAGTGGCGATGCAACAAGAACCTCTGAAATATTTAACATTATTTTCAAATCCAGAACGTTATTCTCTCAAAACCATAATTTTTGAAATGGAAACACATTAAGATACTAATATTAATGGCAATACAAACAAACCAAAACCTGTTTATATGATCAACTGTCTATTTGAACCCTTTGATGCAAATGTATACTACAATGGTCAGATCTTCAAAAGTCATTTTAATAATCTAAACCATAATAACACATTACTGTCCTCTTTATAATGTGTTTTATTTATAAAACATGGCTGAAAGTGGCGATGCACCAATAACCTCTGGAATATTAAACATTATTTTCAATTGCAGAATGTCATTCTCTTAAAATCATAATTTTAAAAGGGAAAAATGGGAATTATTATATTCTCAGTTTGATGAAGCGTACTTTTTGGGAATATTAATAATAATACAAACATTAATGGCAATGCAAGCAAACTAAAACCTATACACATTAACCCCTTGACTCCCACTGCAATGGTTCGATCTTAAAAAGGCATTTGAATCATCTAAACCACTCGTTCCCATAATTACATCATAATTACATACGGCTGTCCTCTTTAAAGTGTGTTTTATTTATAAAAGCATGGCTAAAAAGTGATGATGCACCAAGAACCTATTGAATATTTAATATTATGTTCAATTTCAGGTTGTAATAGATGTGCAACTCTCTCAAAATCGTCATTTTGAAAGGAAGAAATATTAGCATTGA
>CM049827.1:907310-922310 GCA_027422435.1 Schizopygopsis pylzovi | reverse complement strand
TCTGTATGAACACAGCCTGTATTACATATTACATAGACAAATTTTACAATATTATTGGTGCGATTTTACTGTTTATCCCTATGAAGCTGCTTTAAACCTATATGCATTGTATAAAGCACTGCCAAATAAATGTATTCCAAATGCAAACTCACTAATCTGACATGCCGTTGTCTCCTCACAGATGTGATTCTTTTCATCTTGACATCTAGATTATTCTGCATGTCTTTGCATCACTGATAGCTCCTGAATTCAAAGATGCTGCCGGTATTTTTGACATGCGCTTTGTATTCCCTCAGAAGTCTGCTTTAACACAGACAAACAAAGCACACTTCAGTTCAGTCTTAAAAGCCGAGGCTGTCTGCACACAGTCAGAGCTCTTATTGATCAAGTGCATCATTTATAAACTCTTAATCACACGTCTCTCGTCCTCCGGACGCCATGTTTTCTGGCTCGGCTGATCAGTAGTCTGAACACACGGCGAGTCCAAGGTGCCTTTACTCATGTACAGAATACAACGCTGCTGCTTTAACTGATGCTTCAGGCCGCTGACAGCTTCACTGCATCACACACATTAAACATTATATTTACTGTATGTGTACTTCACACAGATTCACAAACAGAGACGTCATCAACACTCACACTTCAAATGAACTCTAACATCAGAGACGATTAGAAAGCACTTATTTGACATGTCCAGGGCTGGAGCGTGTTGGGCTTTGGCTTCAAAGGCTGTATGTATATTGTTGAACTGTTGTTTTACAGCGAATAAAGACACAACAAGCCTGTGAGGTATTATGAACGTGCTCGTGGTATTTTCATACGGACGAACGGTCTCATTAAGAAACATGAATTCACCTGGAAATGATTTTCTGGGGCAGTTTCACAACATCAGAGACTAAAGGAGCTGTAAATCATGATATCAGAACACAATAACTACTCTGCTATGACATAGTTACGTAATACATAATAATACATTGATATTATATATTTAACATGATATTATGGTGATGGTTATGCAGTTCCACTGGAAGTATTTACTTAATCCATAAAAATAAATATCTGCGTAATATTGGATCTAGTATAAATATGAGTTATGAATATAGTGATGCAGAACACAGTCTTACAACTGCATTGAAGCATTTTTTATCGTTGAAGCACTGAAACTCAACCGACATGTCACAACAATTCATCCGGAGCATGCAAATAGGGGGGGGGTCTCCTCAACTACCACCATGTCAGTATCTGCAGCAAATGCATATTTTTGCTCAGTTTGGGTCTCTGAATAAAACTGAGCTTCATATTTTCACTGTGACTATGAGAGCAATACAATCCTAATGGAGCAAATATGATACAAAATAAAACACATCCCTAAACTATTATACATTCACTGTTCCATTTAAACATTTTGTGGACTATTATTTGATAGCTTTAGGGGGTTAAATGGTGAATTCTCTACTGTCTCTCTATGGGTGATAGTGAAGGGTAAACTGTGATGCACTTGGAATGAGCCCCGAGCAGCACATGAAGACAGAAACGGATGGATTTGTCATCGCTGACATCAGGCAGGAGGTTAAATTAGTTATTGAACCAGCTGCGGCCGATATCATCTGTTTAACAGTCTGGACAGGCAAACACATTATTGCATAAATCATCATGTGCAATGATCAAACCCAACCGATCAGCACGGGAATATGCTTTGGCATGAGCTTGGGCAGAAATCACTTGATCTTATATTTATTATTATATTAATAATATGAAAATGTGTTTGTGTAAATGTTGGAGGTCAGTGTGGATAACACATCTGATATTTTACAGCATGTAAGAGAAGCTGTGTCTCTGTAAGAACAAAGATACATTATACATAAAAGTACAGCTTTAAGAAATAAAGATAAATGACAAAATGTAATATATAAATTGAAAAAGATAAATTACAACTATAATAAAAAGAAAATACAATTTTTAAAACATTTAAAATATATTAAATTAGATAAAAATATAATAAATAAAGGTATATTACAAAAATTACAAGATTACTTCTCAGAGAAATGACAATAAATGATAAAAAATGCATTACGAAATTTAAAATATGTACACAATACATTTACAAAGATAAAAGCATAAAAACAGTTTTGTTGCAAAAAATAAGTAAATCAAATATATAGTATATAATGTGTGTGTATATTTATATATGTATATATATATATATATATATATATATATATATAGAGAGAGAGAGAGAGAGAGAGAGAGAGAGATTTTACTAGAATAACTAAAATTGAAACAGAAATAAAAATAAATAAAACTTAAAGACATATTTAATAAATAATTACTAAATAAAAAAAATGACAAAAACACACAACAAAACTTAAAATAACTCAAATTAAATCACAAATAAACATGAATACAACTATAGGCATTTAATAATAATAATAAAAAGGCAAAAAAAACAGCTAAATTACTAATATTTTTAACTACAATTTAAATTAAAACAGAAAACATATATAAACAATAGTTTCTCAATTTATATACCAAAATAGCAAAAAATGAAAGTAATCCTCTGTGTCTTCAGCGGCTCAGATGTCGGGAGTAAATAACGACTGCTATGTTCATTATTACATCAACAATGGAGGATTGATGACGGATCACTCTGGGCGGAGCTTAGGTAAAACACTAGTGTCAATCAACTCTCGTGGGAGGGGCCTGTGTCTGTGTGACATCACACTGCCAAGAATCTGAGATCGGCTTGATTTGAGAAAGAGGTTATCATTTATCAGGATAAAAAAAAACACGGTGGATTTCTACCATTATAGAGTGGATGTGTACAAACACTGCCAACACACATTTATGTTCAAACAACATGTAAAAGTGAATTTTGCATCCAATGATCTCCTTAAAACTAGGAATCAGAGGCTGTTAAGAGTCTTGCAGTTCCATACCATTAAAAGAAATCCGGCGTGCTGTAAGTCCCAATGTGATAAGTGTCCACCGGTGTGTGTACAAAAGTCCATATAAGTGATCATCCAAAGTGCTGGAAAGGTAAGCAGGTGATCACCAAATACTCGTTTGGCATGCTTCCTCCTTTATACGGTCTATTTCCTGATTCCTGTCATGTGATGAGTCACATGACAGGCAGACACAGAGTCACTTAAAGTCATACACACATTAAAATGGTTAAGAGGAATAAAATGGCTAAGACAACATGAAAACCTATTAAAACTCAAATATACATCAAATCATTATAATATATTGTGCAGGTTAAAACAGGTGTCTGTATGAACACAGCCTGTATTACATATTACATAGACACATATTACAATATTATTGGTGCCATTTTACTGTTTATCCCTATGAAGCTGCTTTAAACCTATATGCATTGTATAAAGCACTGCCAAATAAATATATTCTAAATGCAAACTCACTAATCTGACATGCCGTTGTCTCCTCACAGATGTGATTCTTTTCATCTTGACATCTAGATTATTCTGCATGTCTTTGCATCACTGATAGCTCCTGAATTCAAAGATGCTGCCGGTATTTTTGACATGCGTTTATATTCCCTCAGAAGTCTGCTTTAACACAGACAAACAAAGCACACTTCAGTTCAGTCTTAAAAGCCGAGGCTGTCTGCACACAGTCAGAGCTCTTATTGATCAAGTGCATCATTTATAAACTCTTAATCACACGTCTCTCGTCCTCCGGACGCCATGTTTTCTGGCTCGGCTGATCAGTAGTCTGAACACACGGCGAGTCCAAGGTGCCTTTACTCATGTACAGAATACAACGCTGCTGCTTTAACTGACGCTTCAGGCCGCTGACAGCTTCACTGCATCACACACATTAAACATTATATTTACTGTATGTGTACTTCACACAGATTCACAAACAGAGACGTCATCAACACTCACACTTCAAATGAACTCTAACATCAGAGACGATTAGAAAGCACTTATTTGACATGTCCAGGGCTGGAGCGTGTTGGGCTTTGGCTTCAAAGGCTGTATGTATATTGTTGAACTGTTGTTTTACAGCGAAAAAAGACACAACAAGCCTGTGAGGTATTATGAACGTGCTCGTGGTATTTTCATACAGACGAACGGTCTCATGAAGAAACATGAATTCCCCTGGAAATGATTTCTGGGGCAGTTTCACAACATCAGAGACACAAGGAGCTGTAAATAATGATATCAGAACACAATAACTACTCTGCTATTAGTTTAGTTCTACTGTATTTACTTATCTATTTTATTTATATATCTTTATATATTCTTTATATATATATATATATATATTAGTGGTGGGCCGTTATCGGCGTTAACGTGCTGCGTTAACGTGAGACTCTTATCGGCGATAAAAAAAATATCGCCGTTAATCTATTGGTCTGGTCTATGTGGTAATACAATCGGGCAGGACATCCAAACACTCACCTATCATTCATCAACCTCAAATATGGCTTTTCCTCTGAAAGATGTATGTAGTAGCAACTTTACATGGCCGCTCAATATGATGTTAACCTAGAGAAATGTGCGCTATTGAAGTGTTTGTGTGGAAGCGCGTTTGCGGCAAGACAGGCTCCGGTGCGTTCACTTGCTCTTAAAATCTCCGTCATTTTTGGTCATACAGATAAAAGTAGCCTAATACATCTTTCGAATCTGTAAAGACTCTACGTTTATTTGTGTGCACTCAGAATAACAACGAAACGTTGCGCTTTTAAGCAAACAGGATGCGCTTTAGGTCTCATGTGAACTTGAGAATTCACTCCCGTGTCACCCTCTGCTTCGAACCTGTGTGTATGCCTAACGTTACTGTGAAATTACCACATCAGACGTGACGTGCTAACATGGATGCAGCTATGAAGCCGCCGGGTTTGCTTCAGGGAAAATGTATTTTTAAGAAGCTTCCCAATGGAAACTGTAAACAGTTCATCACGACCTCTTATGTAGGCCTACAGTTCAAAATTCATGTTTAACTGAATAAACAGTTAGTAAACACAAGTACATCTTATTGATCATAGTTTATTTTCATCACCAATTATCATAGTAGAACAGCTTTCTCAAGCAGTTTGTGATGCATTTTGGAAACAGGAGATGAGCCCCTGGTCTAATGCGCCACCTGGCTTGAGAAACCCGTTCTCAAAGACTTACTTTTAGCCATTATTTGGGTAGCACACATATTCTGAATGCCTTCGGCAGAATTCAAATGAGCCATTTTAATCTAGATTAATCTAGATTAAAAAAATTAATCTATGCCCACCCCTAATATATATATATATTCTGAACATTTAAACATTGAAGCATTTTTTATTGTTACTAAACAAATTACATTGGTAGCTTATGATTTTCTGATTTACTCATTTAATCAATATGTATATATACTTATATTATTATATTTAGTACTTATATTATATATTTATATTTTTTTATTTTAATTGCTGAAATATTTAAATACTGTGTTTGTCTGTGTGTGTGTCTGTGTGTGAGTGTGTGTGTCTGTGTGTGTGTCTGTGTGTGAGTGTGTGTGTGTGTGTGTGTGTGTCTGTGTGTGTGTGTGTGTGTGTGTGTGTGTGTGTGTGTGTGTGTGTGTGTGTGTGTGTGTGGTGTGTGTGTGTGTGTGTGTGTCTGTGTCTGTGTATATGTGTGTGAGTGAGTGAGTGAGTGAGTGAGTGTGTGTGTGTGTGTGTGTGTGTGTGTGTGTGTGTGTGTGTGTGTGTGTGTGGTGTGTGTGTGTGTGTGTCTGTGTCTGTGTATATGTGTGTGAGTGAGTGAGTGAGTGAGTGTGTGTGTGTGTGTGTGTGTGTGTGAGTGTGTGTGTGTGTGTGTGTGTGCATGTGTGTTTGTGTGTGTGTGTGTGTGTGTGTGTGTGTGTGTGTGTGTGTGTGTCTACTGAATTTATCATCTGAAAACATTTTCACTAAACTAGTTACATTGGTTGCATATGATGTATTATATTAAATGTGCAAATGTGTATATCTGTAAATTATTGTTACCAACGCCTTGGCAAAGTAAAGCCTTGTAACCATGTCGATAAAACCTTGAACCTGTTTAATTACAGAAGAACCTCTTTCTTAAGACTCTGATTAACAGTCAGTTCAACTGCTGCAAGTCTTTTGTAATGAGTCAAACTGGAATGATTTAATCTTAACGAGCAACACTTCACCAAATCTCAGACAGGTAATTGTAAAATACGGCTGTAGTCGTTCTCTATTCAGAGCATCGATTGTATCAGTGCAGAATTAATTGGATGGTGAAATTAAACGTTTTTAATATGACAGGTGGTTATGAAAACAACACACACACAAAAAACATTCATTACATTTTACTTATGAATATTTTGTTCTTTAGAATAACGTGATGAATTATTCACAGTAAGTCCAGGAACGTGCATTTAAATACTGTAAATAGCATTGATTTGAATTCATTTTTTAATTATGCGTCTTCCTAGTAAACAAAAGAGAGAACGAACAGACAAGTTTACATCACGCTGGCACTATAGCACAGTGATCGGCCTTTAACTAGCGCAGTGGAGTTTAGAGGATTAAAGGAATAAAGTCACATTTGCAGGGGATCTGATTGAAATGTTCTTGATCCTATCAGCGCTCTGTTTCCAGCCAGAAGAGAGACGACGTGCTGCTAGAAACAGACTTTCTCCTCCACCATCAGCTCACTCTTTATTTCTGTTTGATGAGCCCAGTTCTCCTCCAATACATGCAGCAGATTACAGATACGCTTTCATGTGTCTGAATGCAGCTGATTGCTCATTAAAAGACCTAAATAGAAAACGCCTCAGGGACGAATAGAAATGACTCAGGGACAGTTCATTCTCACACTGTGAGGCTTTCTCGTTTATCTGAATCCAGCTGTAGTTAAAATAGCACTTAATACACGCTGTTGTGCCGCGGGGAAAGAATTGTTCATTTATCAACAAAAGAAGGTAACAATAGCAATGCAATGTGAATTTAAGACAAGAAACCAGAACAAGGTATATTAGGTTATTAACAGATTGTTTACATTAGGAAAATAATAAAATAGTATTTAAAAATAAAAATAAATTCTCATATTTTCTGCTTAAATATGCAAATGAAGCATAATCTGAATAAAAACTGAACAGGAGATTGGATGAAGCCAGGTTCAAAAATCTTGTTTGATTTTTGTCATATTGGAGTTTTTTTTTATTTCTTTATTTATCACTCCATAATCTGAATAAAATACTGAACAGGAGCCATTGAGATGAAATGCCAAGGAAAACAACATCATTGTTTATATTTAAATCAATATTGGAATTAAAAACACTCTTACGTTTGGTGTATGTGACTGTGGCCAAAGTGAAGGAAAAAACTAAACAAATGGCCCTTAAATATATGCATAGTTATTGAAATCTACAAAATTTTACATAAATCTAAATTGTCATGAGATAAATATTTAAACACTCCATGCTTTCTTTCAACCAATCTGAAAGAGGATATTAATCCATAAACCAGAAAATACTATAGAAAAAATTAAACTTATCAGCATATTTTAGAAATAAAAAGTGTGTAAATAATATATGAACAAATTTGGTAAAACCATCCTAATATATAGAGGAATAAAACTGTAAAATCTGGTGTATATAAGCACTGCTGAAATGGAGAAAGAAACTCATTTTGAGAAAACAGCTCTAGAATCTAGAGACGCAAATAAATGAAGTGCATTTAAATAAACTCACTGCACCTGAGAAGAGACGAAGCCGACCCTGAACGCAGCACACAGAGCTACCAAGCTTTGCCATACGTTTGATCGCAAGCTTTAATCATTGCTGTTAATAGTGCATCATTAAATACATGATTTGTACTGCACATTTCTGCCATGTGAACATCACCTTTACATAGTCACCACTGATACTACTACCAAACATAATGTAGAAACTTTCATTATCTGTAAAGCTGCATTGCAATGATCTGTACCGTGAAAAGTGCTAAATACATGTTAATTGAATGTTTTCTTTGCACTTATCTAAAAATATTTTTTATGAAATGTCAAATAGCCCAAACCAGTGCATGAAAACACAAGGTTTTGCCTGAAGTGTCTCGCCTTAAAATACATAAATAAACATATAATCCCCACATTGCATGTTCTCAGCAGGGGCCAAAGCATACAGTGTGTATAATGTCTGTGAACACAGGGCAGAGGAAGGCTGTGATAAACTAGCTCAAGAGGACGAGTGACCTTCTCTGTCTGCAGAAGAGACACAACTGGGATGCAAGGCCAGGAATATGTTGTCATAATGGAGCAGCTGAAGGTGCCAGCAGCAGCATGAATCAGTCCTGCGACTCACAGCGTCACCGCAGTACAGAAATAGTTCTGACCTGATAATATCTGCTCAACGAACACGTCTGTTAGTTACTTACCTGCAGAGACGGGACGAGTCCCAATAGAGCATCTCAATTACTTCAAAACATTGTATTTAGAATGTTGTATGAAAGAATTTGGGGCACATCTACATAATTTTGAAACTATATTAATATTAATGTTCTTGTTTTACTATAAAAAAATGATGAGTCACAATGGAAAATTTGAAATAAATATTATTTATAATAAAAAATATAAATACATGTGTGTGTGTGTGTGTGTGTGTGTGTGTGTGTGTGTGTGTGTGTATGTGTCTGTCTGTCTGTCTGTCTGTCTGTCTGTCTGTCTGTGTGTATGTGTGTGTGTGTGTGTGTGTATTTGTGTGATGTGTGTGTGTGTGTGTGTGTCCATGCGTACTGTCTGTCTTGTGTGTGTGTGTAATGATGTGTTGTGTGCCTGTGTGCAATTTTTTGTGAATGTAATAAACGTGTGTGCGGATGTAATGTGTGTTTGCTGTAGTGTTGCTGTGAATGTTATGATGTGAATGTGTTATGTGCATGTTGTAGTGGTGTCTAGCTAGTGTGTGTAGTGTGTTGTGTGAATGGTCGTGTGTAGGTGTGTGTAATGCTCAGAGACGTGTGACTTCTGTGTCTGTGTGTCAACTGGGTGTAGTGTAGTGTGTGTGTGTGATGTGTGCTGTCTGAAGGTGTCTGTGTGTGTTGTCTTTGTGTGTGACTCATGGTCGTAGTGAGAATATGTGTGTGCTGTGTGTGTGTCAGAAGCTGTGTGTTATTCTGTCCTGTGGTCTGTGGTGGTCCATGGCATTAGTGTCTTCAAAAGTGTGTGTGATGTTGTTGAAAGAATTGTGGGCAAGTCTCATGTGTGTCTGTGTATGTGTAGTCTTTGTGTTGTGTTTGTGTGTGAAAAATGTGAGTCGTGTGTAAGTGTGATAATGTGTTTGTGTGAAATTGTCTGTGTGTGTTGTGTGTTGGTGTGTGTGTGTGTGTGTGTTGTGTGCATGGTGTGTGTGTGTGTGTGTGTGTGTGTGTGTGTGTGTGGCTGTTTGGGTTTAGTGTGGGACAAAATGTGTGTGTGTGTGTATAGGTGTTAAGCGTGCGTGGTTATGGTGCATGTTTGTGTGCCTAGTGTAAAGTGTTACTGTGTGTGCGCATGGTGTGTGTGTAACGTGTGATGTCGTGTGTGTGGTGTGTAGTGTGTGTGTGTGTTGGTGTGTGCATCTACTGAATGTTGTGTTGTTAAAAGCTGTGCTGTGTGTGTGTGTGTGTGATGTGTAACCACGTGTGTGTGTGTGTGTGTGTGTGTGTGTCTGTGTGTGCGTGCGTACGTGCGTGCGTGTGTGTTCACGCTCTGCTTCCTCCGCGGGACACACTGTGTGTATCAATTAGTCGCCGGGCCGCTCTGGCCTTGTAAAGCCTGAGGAAAACATGTTTGACATTCATAAAGCATCCTCTGCCATATGAATCATTCATAGTTACCTCAATGTCACCTTCAGCTCAGATCCTAACAAAACACAACAGCAGACAGCAGGAGTGAAACACAAACACACAGACGGATGACTGACTGTGCTCTTCCTCATCAGAAGGACAGGTTTGAGGAGGACGTGAAGAGCAGCCGAATCTGAGAGTAATACAGCGGCGGTCCACATGCAGTCTCCACCGACGCTCCGGCAGAAACAACTCACCACACTGACAGAGAAACACATTCATTAAACCTAGATTTACATCACAGCCAGATTCAAATCTACAGCAGAACCTCCTCTAGTCCACCAGAATCATACTGTCTACACCGAATCTAATGAACAATCCCAACAGAGAGTGACCACATCAACAACATACAGCTGAATTCATGTGTTCTTGTTATTGTCCTCTTTTTACATCACTGAAACATTAATATCATGTGATTAATATACATTAATTCAATATCATAATATCATGTGACACTGTAAAACAGTCTGTATTGTATAAAGCACTACAGAAATAAAAGATATTTGACTCGACGAAAGAAAATCACAAAAGAAAGAGAAACATCGGAAAATGTATATGAATCCATAAACATCCATATCGACATCCATAAATATTAAAACGAATTGTACAGTTGTAATGCCGTTTTACTGTTTATTAAATACTCTTTTATTTAACAGTGAAATATTAAAATAGAAATATTTCTTTAATTTAGACATTTTTATGTAATAATAATTATAATTTTAAATTCTCATTTAACAGTGAAATATTACGATAGTAATTTATTAATTAGTTTTATTATGAAATGTTATAATTATATTTTTCGTAAACACTAATTTTATTTAACAGTGAAATATCACAATAGAAATATTCCTTAATTTGTTTTTATTTAGAAATGTATTTTCATAATAGCCTTTTTATTTAACAGTGAAATATCACAATGGAAATATTTATATTTTTTATTTATGTATTTATTTTTTCATAATAGCCTTTTTTATTTAACAGTGCAATATTAAAATAGTAATATATATTGTTTTTTCATTTATAAATGTATATATTTTAATAAATAAATAAAATGTATGTCTTAAATACTCTTTATTTAACAGAGAAATATTACAATAGAAATATTTCATATTTTGTTTGTACTAATTATAAATAATAACAAAATGTATAGATTTATTACATTATCATATTACATTTATTTTAAATTGCTGTTTGTTTGTATGGCTGCACAATTTAGTGATTATATATCAATATGGATGAAGCATTATTATGGATCATGGATTCATATTTGAGTTAAAGGCGTCTTAATGCTGGATTTGTTTCAGCTTTTGTCTTCTCCAGATGATAACTGACGGACTGAAGTGGTGTGATGTTTTTATCAGACTCTCATTCTGACGGCACCCATTCACTGCAGAGCATCCATTACTGAGACACATTTCTACAAACCTGACGAAGAAACAAACTCATCCTTTTCTCAGATGGCTTGAGGAGGCTTGTGTATTTTTGGCTGAACTATTCTTTTAATATTAGAAATGGTTTCAAAGTAAAAATCCTACAGTATTATTTTCTCTGTATGATGGGCACACATTGTAAAGCAGGAATGACTGATATTATTGAATGGGTTTGTGAAGCTCTGTAAAGCCACAGATGCACTAATAGCAGTAGATCAACCTGGAAACCCAGAATCGAACGACCCATTTCCTCTTAATCTCATTTCTACTCTTTGACCAAGCAATGTAAGAGGTATTTGGGGCGCAGTCGTGTTTGAAGTGCTCTGGGCCACAATCATCAGCTTTAAGATCTTACTACACAATGCACTTCACTGAACGAACGTGGAGAAATCATGCAGGAGGTTTACAATGATGGTCTCATATGATGGATTTACATTGTGTAACATGAACAATATTCTAATCCGACCGTAGATATATCTATTCACAAACAAATCAATCATCTGTCTGCTGTTTTCTGAAGGAGCAGAAGACCGAGTCACGTCAGAGAGCAGACGCTGCTCAACATGTCTATGAGTGGAAATATGAAGATGATGATGATGACGGAGACGCAAACAATATTTATTTAGGCCTAATAGATTATAAAATATAACATTTCCATCCATTTAGATTACACAGTTTTAACATAAACTAATACAACTTAATGTGATGCATATTTTCAGTCATGCATAAATTAAATGAGTCAGATTTCTGCACTCAAAAAAAGTATATATGAAATATTTGCATGTTTTTGGTGTTATTTCAATAATCACATTTTGTAATGTTTCTGATTTTGTAAGATATGAAGTCATAATTACCACAGTCAATTATGAGATATAAAATCATAATTACCAGATATAAAGTCATAATTTTTAGATATGAAGTTATAATTACCACAGTCAATTATGAGATATAAAATCATAATTACCAGATATAAAGTCAGAATTTTTAGATATGAAGTTATAATTACCACAAAGTCAATTATGAGATATAAAATCATAATTAAGAGATATAAAGTCAGAATTTTTAGATATAAAGTCATAATTACCACAGTCAATTATGAAATATAAAATCATAATTACGAGATATAAAGCCGGAATTTTTAGATATGAAGCCAGAATTTTTAGATATTAATTCCTAATTACCACAGTCAATTATGAGATATAAAATCATAATTACCTGATATAAAGACAGAATTTTTAGATATGAAGTCATAAATACCACAGTCAATTATGATATATAAAATCATAATTACGAGATATAAAGGCAATTTTTTTTTATATGAAGCCAGACTTTTTAGATATGAATTCTTAATTACCACAGTCATTTATGAGATATAAAATCATAATTACCAGATATAAAGCCAGAATTTTTAGATATGAAGTTATAATTACCACAAAGTCAATTATGATATATAAAATCATAATTACGAGATATAAAGCCAGAATTTTTAGATATGAAGTCATAATTACCACAAAGTCAATTATGATATATAAAATCATAATTACGAGTTATAAAGCCAGAATTTTTAGATATGAAGCCAGAATTTTTAGATATAAATTCTTAATTACCACAGTCAATTATGATATATAAAATCATAATTACCAGATATAAATCCAGAATGTTTAGATATTTACATTTACATTTAGTCATTTAGCAGACGCTTTTATCCAAAGCGACTTACAATTGGGAGTACATAAAGCGATTAAGTCATATGAAGATATGAAGTCATAAATACCACAAAGTCAATTATGATATATAAAATCATAATTACGAGATATAAAGCCAGAATTTTGAGATATTAATTAATTACCACAAAGTAAATTATGAGATATAAAATCATAATTACGAGATATAAAGCCAGAATTTTGAGATATGAGTTCTTAATTATCACAAAGTCAATTATGAGATATCAAATCATAATTACGAGATATAAAGGCACATTTGAGAAAAAAAAAACGGAATTTCAGAATTTTGAGATATAAAGTAATAATTGCGTTAAAAAGTCAATTGCGATATAAAGTCTGAGTTGTGATATATTCAGAATTATAAGATATGAAGTCATAATTACCACAGTCGATTATAAGAAAAAAATCATAATTACGAGATATAAAGTCAGAATTGTTAGATATAAAGTCAGAATTATGAGATATCAATTCATAATTGCCACAAAGGCAGTTACGAGATGTAAAATGATAATTACTAGATATAAATTCAGAATTATGAGATATGAAATCATAATTACCTCAAATTCAATTACGAGAATTAAAATCATAATAATGATATTTAAAGTCTAAATGACAAGATATAAAGGCACATTTGAGAAAAAGTCAGAATTCTAAGAACAATTTCAGAATTATTAGATATAAGAAAGAATTGCAAGATAAAATACCAGACTGGCAAGATATAAAGTCATAATTATGAGATAAAGTCAATTATGAGATTAAAGTAATAATTGCAAGATATAAAGTCATAATTATGAGATAAAGTCAGTTATGAAATACAAAGTAATAACTGCAAGATATAAAGTCATAATTATGAGATAAAGTCAATTATGAGATATAAAGTAATAATTGTAAGATATAAAGTCATAATTATGAGATAAAGTCAATTATGAGATACAAAGTAATAACTGCAAGATATAAAGTCACAATTATGAGATAAAGTCAATTATGAGATATAAAGTCATAATTGTAAGATATAAAGTCATAATTATGAGATAAAGTCAATTATGAGATATAAAGTAATAATTGTAAGATATAAAGTCATAATTATGAGATAAAGTCAATTATGAGATATAAAGTAATAATTGTAAGATATAAAGTCATAATTATGAGATATAAAGTAATAATTGTAAGATATAAAGTCATAATTATGAGATAAAGTCAATTATGAGATATAAAGTAATAATTGTAAGGTATAAAGTCAGAATTGAGATCAGAATTACAAGATATAAAGTCATTTGTGAGATATAAACCTGCGGTTGCAAGAAAAGTCAGAATTGGTAGATACAAATCAGAGTTACATTTTTATTATTTATTCTGTGGCGGGAAAAAATAATTGCAGAAAACTCAGAATTCAGAGAAAAAAGTCTGAGCTGTGAAATAAAAAGTACCAATGACCTTTTTGATTTTTTTATCCTGTGATGGAAAAATGCCTCCATATTTGTGACATGAATAAGGCTTTTAACGGCTTTGTCGTTTATGCACTAATTATTTGCGCCTTGTTTCCATTTATTAAAACTGACAGAAACACAGTCATAAAAACACTCACAGCCATCATTTTCTTATTCTCCATGTCTTCACCTCCTTTAAAATTAATTTGCTCCGTTCTTCAAATAAGTTCTAATGACTGGCTTGAAATATTCCACGCATGCATTAGTGTCAGGGATTGCTATTATTATAATCATGCAAATGAGAATATTCAGATCCATTCTGGAGATGTCAGGCTGCTAGTTTCCTCACATTTAATTAGATTTCAGAGTTAACGTGAGCTTACGATAGCAGTCAATTAACAGCTCTGCTTTTCAGACATTTGTGGAGAAAAGTAGCTAAAAATATTTCCAGCTCACAGCTGTGATGTGTTTGCCGAGCGAGCAAGAGATTTCTGGATGTTTTGTACTTTTACACATTCACAGAGTAACACTATAGATGTACAGTCTGGTTTGTGTGGACTACACATGTTTTTACATGATGGACAGATTCAGAT
>CM049827.1:681803-907210 GCA_027422435.1 Schizopygopsis pylzovi | reverse complement strand
TTCCATCGTGTGTGTTATTTATTGAAATCATGAAGGGATAGACATGAATATAGACAGGACTATAAAAACATCACTCACTGAACATTCATCACAGGTTTTATTGGCGTTCTTCTCATACTAATGTTTCAGAGCACACTGTGGGGAAAACTGATTTATAGACTCACTTCATGAAGCCAGCAACACTTTAGTATCAGAACTGTTTAAAATATCCAACCATAAAATATACATGGTTTAAAAACACTCAGTACTGGAGTAAATTAGGTCCAGTGTGGTTTCTACATGTTCAGTCTCCGACCACCCAAGAACAACACGTGACTCTCTTGAGGATTTAAACACGACTCAAGAAACATAGGAATGACCTCTTCTGCTTCTCCTGAACCCAAAACAATTGATTTTAACATCATATTTGAGACATGACAACCACTTTAGGGAAAAGAGGGGCAAGTTGTCACAATATTTTCCTTGTGAATATTTTTATAAGCCAATTTCTGCACAGACACAAACATTAATACTGCAAAAACTACAACATCTTACTTAAACATTTACACTGTTATCAAGCTGGTAAAAAATAAATAGTCAATTCACATTCACACAATTTGACATTAATAGGGGCATGTTGTCACACAGAGGTCAATTAAAGCAGTGTAATATAAGCAGAATGCCTAAATGTAATGATTCATTTATGTAAAATCACAAATTAAAAATTAAACAGAAATTTTGTCTGTGGTCATTAAAAATCCCATGGCACTTCTCGTAAAGAGTAGGGGTGTAACCAGGTGGAGGTCAAATTCTGGTCAAACCAAATTCTTGTCCTGGTCAAATTCCCTCCACTGGCCCTTGTAAATCATGGCCTCCTAATAATCCCCATACACTTGATAGGCTCTTTGACTCTCTCTCCTCTCCACCTGTAGCTGGTGTGTGGTGAGCGCATACACTTGATTGTCTCTATGACTCTCTCTCCTCTCCACCTGTAGCTGGTGTGTGGTGAGTGCATACACTTGATTGTCTCTATGATTCTCTCTCCTCTCCACCTGTAGCTGGTGTGTGGTGAGCGCATACACTTGATTGTCTCTATGACTCTCTCTCCTCTCCACCTGTAGCTGGTGTGTGGTGAGTGCATACACTTGATTGTCTCTATGATTCTCTCTCCTCTCCACCTGTAGCTGGTGTGTGGTGAGCGCATACACTTGATAGGCTCTTTGACTCTCTCTCCTCTCCACCTGTAGCTGGTGTGTGGTGAGCGCATACACTTGATTGTCTCTATGACTCTCTCTCCTCTCCACCTGTAGCTGGTGTGTGGTGAGTGCATACACTTGATTGTCTCTATGACTCTCTCTCCTCTCCACCTGTAGCTGGTGTGTGGTGAGCGCATACACTTGATTGTCTCTATGACTCTCTCTCCTCTCCACCTGTAGCTGGTGTGTGGTGAGCGCATACACTTGATTGTCTCTATGACTCTCTCTCCTCTCCACCTGTAGCTGGTGTGTGGTGAGTGCATACACTTGATTGTCTCTATGACTCTCTCTCCTCTCCACCTGTAGCTGGTGTGTGGTGAGCGCATACACTTGATTGGCTCTATGACTCTCTCTCCTCTCCACCTGTAGCTGGTGTGTGGTGAGCACATACACTTGATTGTCTCTATGACTCTCTCTCTTCTCCACCTGTAGCTGGTGTGTGGTGAGCGCATACACTTGATTGGCTCTATGTCTCTCTCTCCTCTCCGCCTGTAGCTGGTGTGTGGTGAGCGCATACACTTGATTGGCTCTATGACTCCCTCTCTTCTCCACCTGTAGCTGGTGTGTGGTGAACGCATACACTTGATTGTCTCTATGACTCTCTCTCCTCTCCACCTGTAGCTGGGTGTGTGGTGAGCGCATACACTTGATTGGCTCTATGACTCCCTCTCTTCTCCACCTGTAGCTGGTGTGTGGTGAGAGCATACACTTGATTGTCTCTATGACTCTCTCTCCTCTCCACCTGTAGCTGGGTGTGTGGTGAGCGCATACACTTGATTGTCTCTATGTCTCTCTCTCCTCTCCGCCTGTAGCTGGTGTGTGGTGAGCGCATACACTTGATTGTCTCTATGACTCTCTCTCCTCTTCGCCTGTAGCTGGTGTGTGGTGAGAGCATACAATTGATTGTCTCTATGACTCTCTCTCCTCTTCTCCTGTAGCTGGTGAGTGGTGAGAGCATCCACTTGATTGGCTGGTGGTGATTGAGGAGAGACCCCCTCCCCCATGATTGTAAAGTGTTTTGGGTGTACAGCAATACACAATAAATTGCTATATAAATGCATCATTTATTCATTTAAATGTATGAAACTGATCAATAGTTGAAAACTTTAGAAAAATAATCTAATGTAATCAGTTACATTACTTTAATGAAGTAATAGTTGCATTACTTATTATCTATGCACCCCCGAATTGGCCCTGCCACCCCATTTATAAAACTCTAGCTCTACCACTGGTTATTTTGTGTCATTTCAACTTAAAGTGACTACATTAAATTGACTTTAAAAATCAAGTTGGACCTATTATAGGCCAACTTCTGTTAGATCATGCCTCCATGCCAGATAATTAAGATCGGTTACACTTTATTTACATTGTCCACTTTAGACATTATACTAACTAGAAGTAACTACATGTCAATTAATACTCGTTAATTTGCAACTACATGCTAACTCTCAGTAGGGTAAGTTTAGGTTTAGTAGAATAAGTTGACATATATAGTTGAAGTCAAGTTTACATACACCTTGCAGAATCTGCAAAATGTTGATTATTTGACCAAGTAATAGGGATCATACACAATGCATGTTATTGTTTATTTAGTACTGACCTGAATAAGATATTTCACATAACAGATGTTTACATGTAGTCCACAGGAGAAAATATATGAATTTATAAAAATGACTGTTCAAAAGTTTTAGATTCTTAATCCTGTGTTGTTATCTAAATGATCCACAGCTGTGTTTTTTTTTTTTGTTTAGTGATAGTTGTTCATGAGTCCCTTGTTTGTCCTGAACAGTTAAAATCTCTGCTGTTTTTCAAAAAAATCATTCAGCTCCTACAAATTCTTTGTTTTTCCAGCATTTTTGTGTATTTGAACGCTTTCCAACAATGACTGTATGATTTTGAGATCCCTATTTTCACACCGAGGGCAACTGAGGGACTCTTATGCATCTATTACAGAAGATTAAAACACTCACCGATGCTCCAGAAGGAAAAACCATGCATTAAGAGCAGGGCCAAAGTTTTTTGATGAGATTTTCAGGGAATTTCCAATTTGAATTAAAGACTCTGAAGATGTGTTTTAGTTTTTTGCAGAGTTACATCTTGTCAGCTCACACATACAACTTTTATCAAATTTAACAAATAAGCCAGGCTTATGTCAATTAGTCTGACCTATTTTGAACCAAATCAACTGACAAAACGTCAGACTAACTGACATAAGCCTGGCTTATTTGGTAAACTTGTTTTATGAAACCGGCCCCTGCACTCCAAGCTCATTTACTTTTTTCGTCCTAAGTTATCAGTGCGTCTCATAATGCCGTTTATATTGCCTCTAAAAATTTACCACAACTACGGGTTGAGTTGAAAAATACCGGTCTGAGTTGACCTCACAGAACAAATAAGTTTCTTTCCATTTTCCTTAAATATCCATCCTTCCAGGTCAAATATCTTCGTTGGAGCATGTTTAAAATCACTACTTGACACACAAGCATCAGCTACAACACAGCTATCCTCAATTAGGTCCTGCTCCAGATTCTGGCACTGTTTGACCCATTACACACATGTTAGTGTCCCAAGGCATAACATCAATGTAAATGAGCAAAACAATCAGCAATTGATTCCAGTTTAAATAAAAAAAATCAATATTGTAGTAAATGTTCACACTTGCCATTTCCTTTTAAGGGTAACTCTGCCTATATAAGCCCTGTGTTTTCACTCTCTCATTGTGAAGTATTGTTTGTGTTTTCACTCTCTCATTGTGAAGTATTGTTTGTGTTTTCACTCTCTCATTGTGAAGTATTGTTTGTGTTTTCACTCTCTCATTGTGAAGTATTGTTTGTGTTTTCGCTCTCTCATTGTGAAGTATTGTTTGTGTTTTCGCTCTCTCATTGTGAAGTCTTGTTTGTGTTTTCGCTCTCTCATTGTGAAGTCTTGTTTGTGTTTTCGCTCTCTCATTGTGAAGTCTTGTTTGTGTTTTCGCTCTCTCATTGTGAAGTCTTGTTTGTGTTTTCACTCTCTCATTGTGAAGTCTTGTTTGTGTTTTCACTCTCTCATTGTGAAGTCTTGTTTGTGTTTTCACTCTCTCATTGTGAAGTCTTGTTTGTGTTTTCACTCTCTCATTGTGAAGTCTTGTTTGTGTTTTCACTCTCTCATTGTGAAGTATTGTTTGTGTTTTCACTCACCATTGTGAAGTATTGTTTGTGTTTTCACTCTCTCATTGTGAAGTATTGTTTGTGTTTTCACTCACCATTGTGAAATATTGTTTGTGTTTTCACTCTCTCATTGTGATGTATTGTTTGTGTTTTCACTCTCTCATTGTGAAGTATTGTTTGTGTTTTCACTCTCTCATTGTGAAGTATTGTTTGTGTTTTCACTCTCTCATTGTGAAGTATTGTTTGTGTTTTCACTCTCTCATTGTGAAGTATTGTTTGTGTTTTCACTCTCTCATTGTGAAGTATTGTTTGTGTTTTCACTCTCTCATTGTGAAGTCTTGTTTGTGTTTTCACTCTCTCATTGTGAATTATTGTTTGTGTTTTCACTCACCATTGTGAAGTATTGTTTGTGTTTTCACTCTCTCATTGTGAAGTATTGTTTGTGTTTTCACTCTCTCAATGTGAAGTATTGTTTGTGTTTTCACTCTCTCATTGTGAAGTATTTTTTGTGTTTTCACTCTCTCAATGTGAAGTATTGTTTGTGTTTTCACTCTCTCATTGTGAAGTCTTGTTTGTGTTTTCACTCTCTCAATGTGAAGTATTGTTTGTGTTTTTACTTTCTCATTGTGAAGTATTGTTTGTGTTTTCACTCTCTCATTGTGAAGTCTTGTTTGTGTTTTCACTCTCTCATTGTGAAGTCTTGTTTGTGTTTTTACTTTCTCATTGTGAAGTCTTGTTTGTGTTTTTACTTTCTCATTGTGAAGTATTGTTTGTGTTTTCACTCTCTCATTGTGAAGTCTTGTTTGTGTTTTCACTCTCTCATTGTGAAGTCTTGTTTGTGTTTTTACTTTCTCATTGTGAAGTATTGTTTGTGTTTTTACTTTCTCATTGTGAAGTATTGTTTGTGTTTTCACTCTCTCATTGTGAAGTCTTGTTTGTGTTTTTACTTTCTCATTGTGAAGTCTTGTTTGTGTTTTTACTTTCTCATTGTGAAGTATTGTTTGTGTTTTCACTCTCTCATTGTGAAGTATTGTTTGTGTTTTCACTCTCTCATTGTGAAGTCTTGTTTGTGTTTTTACTTTCTCATTGTGAAGTATTGTTTGTGTTTTCACTCTCTCATTGTGAAGTATTGTTTGTGTTTTCACTCTCATTGTGAAGTATTGTTTGTGTTTTCACTCTCTCATTGTGAAGTATTGTTTGTGTTTTCACTCTCTCATTGTGAAGTATTGTTTGTGTTTTCACTCTCTCATTGTGAAGTATTGTTTGTGTTTTTACTTTCTCATTGTGAAGTCTTGTTTGTGTTTTCACTCTCTCATTGTGAAGTATTGTTTGTGTTTTCACTCTCTCATTGTGAAGTATTGTTTGTGTTTTCGCTCTCTCATTGTGAAGTATTGTTTGTGTTTTCACTCTATCATTGTGAAGTCTTGTTTGTGTTTTCACTCTCTCATTGTGAAGTATTGTTTGTGTTTTCGCTCTCTCATTGTGAAGTATTGTTTGTGTTTTCGCTCTCTCATTGTGAAGTATTGTTTGTGTTTTCACTCTCTCATTGTGAAGTATTGTTTGTGTTTTCACTCTCTCATTGTGAAGTCTTGTTTGTGTTTTCACTCTCTCATTGTGAAGTATTGTTTGTGTTTTCACTCTCTCATTGTGAAGTCTTGTTTGTGTTTTCACTCTCTCATTGTGAAGTATTGTTTGTGTTTTCACTCTCTCATTGTGAAGTCTTGTTTGTGTTTTCACTCTCTCATTGTGAAGTATTGTTTGTGTTTTCACTCTCTCATTGGGAAGTCTTGTTTGTGTTTTCACTCTCTCATTGTGAAGTATTGTTTGTGTTTTCACTCTCTCATTGTGAAGTCTTGTTTGTGTTTTCACTCTCTCATTGTGAAGTCTTGTTTGTGTTACACTGTATTTCTGAGCGCTCTCTCTGGTTACGCCTGGTTTCCAGGATTTCCCTTTTTACAGCAGGAAATATGAACGTGCATGGATTATTTTATTTAATCTGTGTTATTTTAATGTTTCGTTTTTTTACTTTAAAACATAGAGACACTGACATTGATCTGTCTGCATTCAAGCTTGGGGCTTAAATAGATCACCCTTTACAGCAGATTTAGTTCACAAACAACTGAGTTTGACCTAAATAGGATTTTCAGTTCAAACAATTAATCCTAAAATTCGACATTAGTAACTTACTTTTGCAGCATCAGTCGCGCACATGCTCACGAGATCTCCCGGTTCTTGTGAGTTCAGTTCACTAGAGACTCGCTCTAAACGGATCATTTGAATCAGTGAGTCGACTCGAGAACAGCTGCATTTCGATCTTTCCAATTCGAGAATTAATTGTTTTGTTGTGATTTGGGAACAGATTAAACAGGTTCATTGAATATAATCAGTTTGTTCATGAATCACCGCTTCTGCGTCTCGGAGCACGTGATGTATTATAAGGAGTAACGATATGTTTTATGAAATGTAGTGAGGTAAAAGTTACTTAAAATAAAACTACTCCAGTAAAGTGTAGATACTTGAAAAATGTACTTAAGTACAGTAACGAAGTAAAGCTACTTCGTTACTGACCACCACTGAGTCTCTGCTGATTGTGTGACTGTGACGTCTCCTTATTCACCATCAGCTGATCCTGAGGAACCTGGACTGACGTCTAAGTACTGAGAGTCCTACAATAAAACACACAGACAGTCACATATGAGTATGAGACATTACTGCTGTCACATCACATCAGCAGATCCAGTTCAGAAATACACAGTATATTCATATTACAGCCAGAGATATGAATGAACAACTGATCATAGATTAATAACAGTGATGATCAACAACTCTCTCTTTATCATTTACACATAAAGACACTGGAAGAGATTAAAAATAATCATATATTCATAGATAATCACTGAATTAAACACAGTTTAATGTACTGGGACTAAAGTGAAGCTGAATTATTATCTTATATTCTCCAATTACACACATATGAGGCTTGTTACTAAACTTTAGCCATTTTAAAGGATTTAAATAATAATATACTCACAATAGTAAAATGTCTCCAGTTTATAATGTGGATCATCTTTCAGATCAGAGAGTAACTTCACTCCTGATTTTAGTTTATTCTCAGACAGATCCAGGTGTCTCAGGTGTGATGGGTTTGATCTCAGAGCTGAAGCCAGAGCAGCACAACCTTCATCTGTGACGCCACAATCACTCAACCTGTAGAGAACAATGACACAATGTGAATTGTAGTTCAAGTGTCTGTAGTTTGTTATTGACTCTGGTCTCAGAGCAGGAGAGGAGATATAATGACAAGCATTGCCACAAACTGCTGCTGATAGAATGAGATTTATGCATGTTGATGCTCAATGGTGCTGTTTGAAACTGTCATGTGCTTCAGGACTGAACAGACACACAGAGCTGAATGTGAGATATTGTTTCAGTGATATAAGGACGGATCTGTCTGGAGAAACAGTCACTTGCTCCTCTAATAAACACCTACAGGAGGACATTTGCTTCACAGGAGCCACGTGTTCCTCATTACATCTCATTTATTAACTCTTGTGATCAAACACATCATTGTGTCATGTTTGGCAGATTATAAACTGAACAGAAATCACTAAATCACATTAATATCTGAACATTCAGGTTAAATCTGTATGACATCTGTGAGAACACAATGAGTTCATGGGATTTCAGAGAAGTGGAAAATAAGAGGAAAATAAACTCTTACACAGAGATGAGCAGGTGAAGGAGTATTAATCAAACTAGCAGAAGAAACTGAAGCTCCAGTAAATGTTTGGTGGATCAAAAACAGGAGCAAGAGCTCATGTGATGTGAAGAAGATGAATGAAATTAACTTTATCTTCAGTCATTTATGATGAGATTTAGTGTCTAGTCATAATTTACATTAAAGGACGCATCTTACTGAAGACAAAGACATGAGACGATCAGAGAGATGATCTTACCACAGTATCTCCAGTTTACAGTCAGGATCCTTCAGTACAACACAGAGACGCTTCACACCTAAATCTCCTATTTTATCCCCAGACAGATTCAGTTCTCTCAGGTGTGATGGGTTTGATCTCAGAGCTGAAGCCAGAGCAGCACAACCTTCATCTGTGACGCCACAATCACTCAACCTGTAGAGAACAATGACACACTCTTCACTCTCTCAGATCAGATCAGTTCAGCTGAGAATACATTAATAAACAGAAAGTACAAACACAAATAACAAATAAACATGTTTGATGGATCACAAGCTGGAGATATAAAATGACAGAACAAAAAACCAGATCATAAATCATTTAAAACATCATAAAAAAAATAACACTATGTCTTTATTGCACTGTCAGTATTTTTAACCAAACTGTTTGTCTAATGTAGACATCCATTCAGACTGTTTTAATCACACTATTCATTACACAGCTGAGTTGTATACAGTGTGTGTGTGTGTGTGTGTGTGTGTGTGTGTGTGTGTGTGTGTGTGTGTGTGTGTGTGTGTGTGTGTGTGTGTGTGTGTGTGTGTGTGTGTGTGTGTGTATCGGTTACCCTCTGAGCTGAATTAATATTGTGTAAACAGGTCTACATCTAAACGCCTCTTCAGAGGCAGCTTCTGTGTTTCCTCTGCATTGCAAAGATGAATTGTGTTGATACTGATATCATTTGTTTGGTAACAGCCCAAATGTCTTATTATTATAATTGACTGATTAAATGTAAGAATTTAACTCAAAAGATGATGCACACTTTTAGAAAATAAAGGCTTTATAAAGGTAAAAAATGCCATAGAGAGAGACATTTAAGAGGGTTTATTCTCCAAATAACTCTAATTTAATGTTGCAGAAAAATGTGTTTATAAATTGTGTATGAACTCTTGTTCTTGTTTCAAGTTATCTTCCGTCCACTGATTTATGTTTCTCACAAAAGACACAAATTCTTCCAAGAAAACAGTAAAGGATTACGTCACGCTGAGCTTTAGTTCGGATCAAACTTCAAAGTTAAGCTGCACGACATAAATACAATATTTAGATATTATTATTTTGATTTATGCCTTAGTTTGTACATTTTTACCTTTTTTAAATTAATGTGTAAAGATTTTATATTTTTATTTATTTTTTATTGATATAGTTGTATTTCTATTTTGAATGTAATTTGGCAAATAAATGTATTAAATGGGTTTAATTTTAACGGTAATTAATGTATGCAATTTCAGCAGTACACATTTATTTTTCTGAAAAGGAAACAAATTAGTTGTTTATTTTATTTTAAGAGACGTACCTTATTTTCTCTTGTAAAACTAGTATTGCTCTTTACTAAAGAAAAAAATACTTATCCAATTACTCGATTAATCGATGGAATAATCAGCAGAATACTTGATTACTAAAATAATCGATAGCTACAGCCCTAGTTTTCTTTAATATAACACCTCTCTGAGCTAATATACGATGGAATAAATGAAAAGAAATGCAGATTTGTACTCGGGTTGGTCGTCTCAAAAGCGCACTGTTTTTACTCTCTCACTTATCTGACTGGTTTCTTTAGGTCAAGGTCAAGGTCAAGGTTTCTTTATTTGTCACATAATAGTTATACAGGGCATAACTAGAAGTGAAATGCAATCGAATCAGGTCCGCTCAGTGGACAGTGCAAAACAATAAGAATACAAATTATATAAGTAACATAACACAAGGGCATACATATGGTAAGAAAAGGAGAAATAAGAGTAAAATGTGCAATGAAATAAAAAAGTGCAAAACAATAAGATGTGCAAAAAACAATAAGATGTGCAAAAGACAATGAGATGTGCAAAAAAACAACAAGATGTGCAAAAAAAACAATAAGATGTACAAAAAAAGACAAAAAACAGTGTACTGGGACTTAATAAATAGTAATGTGAATAAGAGGGATGTGCAGACGGGTTGTTCATGGTATTGTACATAGAGCAGCAATGATGAGAATGTGATGATATTTACAGTTAACAATGGGTCTTGTGAGTGTTTATGAAACAGAGTTTGTGTTTAGGAGCCTGATGGCCTGAGGGAAGAAGCTCCTCCTCAGTCTTTCAGTCTTTGCCATCATGCTCCTGAAGCGCCTGCCAGATGGCAGTAAACAGAAAAGATGGTTACCGGGGTGATTTGAGTCCTTGATGATTTTAGCAGCTCTGCTTCTGCAGCGTTTGAGGTAGATGTCCTGCAGAGAGGGGAGAGCAGACCCTGAGATGCGCTCAGCTAAGCGCACGACTCTCTGTAGAGCTTTGCAGTCCTGGTTTGTGGCATTATTATACCATACTGAGATGCACTGAGTCAGTACACTTTCTATGGCCCCTGAATAGAAAGTTTTCAGGATAGCTGGTGAGACCCTGAATTTCCTCAGCTGTCGCAGATGGTACAGTCTTTGCCTGGGTTTCTTCACCTGAGTTTGAATGTGTGTAGTCCATGTCAGGTCCTCGGAGATGTTTACACCGAGGTACTTGAAGCTGCTCACCCTCTCCACAGGGGTCCCACTGATCAGAAGAGGGGTGTAGGGCCGCTGCTGTCTCTTCCTGAAGTCCACGATCAGCTCCTTAGTTTTGCTCACGTTCAGAGAGAGACAGTTGTCCTGGCACCATGATGTGAGTCTCTCCACCTCATCCAAGTATGCGGCCTCGTCATCGTTGTTGATGAGGCCCAGAACCACAGTATCATCCGCAAATTTGACAATAGAGGTGGAGCTGTGTGAGGACACGCAGTCGTGGGTGTATAGAGAGTATAGCAGGGGGCTCAGGACACAGCCCTGTGGGGCTCCTACATTCAGGGTGATGGAGTTGGAGGTGAACTGGCCGACTTTCACCACTTGTGGTCTGGCGGTGAGGAAATCTTGAATCCAGTCACAAAGTGAAGTGTTTAGGCCAAGGTCTGAGAGTTTAACAGTCAGCTTGGTGGGGACTATAGTGTTGAAAGCCGAGCTGTAGTCTATGAATAGCAGCCTGACATAGTTGCCATTTTTGCTGTCGATGTGAGTGAGGGAGGAGTGCAGTACCTGGGAGATGGCATCGTCAGTAGACCTATTTGGCCGATAGGCAAACTGAAGAGGGTCCAAGGTAGCAGGGATGGAGGAGCAAATGTGTTTCTTTAAAAGTCTCTCAAAAACCTTCATGACTGTCGATGTGAGGGCAACTGGACAATAGTCATTCAGGCAAGAGGGTTTACTGTTCTTAGGCACAGGGATTATGACAGATTTTTTAAAGGAGGTGGGAACAACAGAGGTAGCAAGGGACTCATTAAAGATGGAAGTAAACAATCCAGCAAGCTGATCAGCACAGGACCTCAGAACGCGGCCAGTAATCCCATCAGGTCCTGCTGCTTTCCTGACGTTCACTCTCTTTAGTTCCCTCCGAACGTCATCCTCTGAAAAGGTGATTACATGATCATTGCTGCTCTGTCTGCTGCTTCCTGACGGGCTGTTCGGCAGATTTGCGCCGCCATTGCAGTCAAAGCGACCGTAGAAGGTGTTTAGCTCTTCGGCCAGCAGCGGATCTGCTCTCACCTCTGCGGAGGATTTATTTCCAGAGGAACAGATGGTCTTCAGTCCCTGCCACATGCGTCGAGAGTCGCATGTGGCAAAATTTAGTAATTTTGTCTGCTAACAGTCAAGCCTTTGCTAACAAGACGAGCTATTAGCACTTAGTGTAAACAGACAATCCATTTAAAGGTTTTGCTAATGCTTTAACATGAACACAGAAGTCCACACATGTACAAGAAACAAAGCCACACAATGTTTTACTTTCTGTATCTCTGTATCTTGATTGACAGTTGTCTCATCCAATCAGGAGTAAGTATTACATTCACAAACAATACCTACTTTTTACATTTTGTCTGACTTGTCGTTGTGTTTTCAGACTTTTTGGGGGGATTTGTTTTTCACTTCACAAATATTTTACAGTGTGTCATAAATAATCTTACCTCAGTATCTCCAGTTTACAGTCAGGATGTTGTAGTACATCAGAGAGCAGATTCACTGATTTTCTTATTTTATTCAGAGACAGATCCAGTTCTCTCAGGTGTGAGGGGTTTGATCTCAGAGCTGAAGCCAGAGCAGCACAACCTTCATCTGTGACGCCACAATCATCCAACCTGTAGAGAACAATGACACACTCTTCACTCTCTCAGATCAGATCAGTTTAGCTGAGAATACAGCTACTCTCTCACTTATCTGACTGGTTTCTTTAGTAATTTTGTCTGCTAACAGTCAAGTCTTTGCTAACAAGACGAGCTATTAGCACTTAGTGTAAACAGACGATCCATTTAAAGGTTTTGCTAATGCTTTAACATGAACACAGAAGTCCACACATGTACAAGAAACAAAGCCACACAATGTTTTACTTTCTGTATCTCTGTATCTTGATTGACAGTTGTCTCATCCAATCAAGGTTCAAGGTTCAAGGGTTCAAGGTTTCTTTATTTGTCACATAATAAATTATACAGGGTATAATCAGAAGTGAAATGTAAGCCATCAACCTGTCCATAAACAAACAAACAATATGACAAGGGGGTTGACAGGACAGGAAGACAGAGATTGAGAAAAAAACAGCATAACATGAGGAGAGGTGAGGAGAAAAAGGCAACCCCCAGACTATGCTCCTGTTAGGAGTACAGTGTGGGAACAGGAAAAAAACACCTCAGCAACATTAGCACATAATCAGTACAACATGAACACACAAGACTTGCAACAGGGGAGGGGAGTGGGGGATGGAGGTAACCCAGCACAGGCAAGCAGCCATCCGGTCCTGCAGCCATTCTCGGCGCTGATCCCAGACCCGCCTGTCAGACTGGGGGTACAAAGCGGCGAAGGCGAGGGATGAGGGGTGGGGGGGTGTTTGCATATCTGTATATATGTAAAGTTTGTGTATGTGTAGGCCTGGAGAGTCGCTATGCCTGCCATCCTAATCAGGAGTAAGTATTACATTCACAAACAATACCTACTTTTTACATTTTGTCTGACTTGTCTTTGTGTTTTCAGACTTTTTTGGGTGATTTGTTTTTCACTTCACAAATATTTTACAGTGTGTCATAAATAATCTTACCACAGTTTCTCCAGTTTACAGTCAGGATTTTGTAGTACATCAGAGAGCAGATTCACTGATTTTCCTATTTTATTCCACGACAGATACAGTTCTCTCAGGTGTGAGGGGTTTGATCTCAGAGCTGAAGCCAGAGCAGCACAACCTTCATCTGTGACGCCACAATCTTTCAACCTGTAGAGAACAATGACACACTCTTCACTCTCTCAGATCAGATCAGTTTAGCTGAGAATACATTAATAAAGAGAAAGAACAAACACAAATCACAAATAAACATGTTTGATGGATCATTGTATTGAGATCTAAAATGTCACAGAACAAAAACATGAGCCTCATTTAAGAAAGATAAATAATATTACTTTGTTGCACAATGTCAGTGGTTTAAAGGGGTCATGAACTGAGAAACTGAAATTCTCTTGATCTTTTGTCATAAGAGGACAGTGTACTATAAAAACATCCTGTAAGTTTCAGAACTCAAAACTTTGTCGTTAGTCTGAAAACAGTTTATATTGAAGCCAGAACGACAGCTTGAGGAATGTTCTACTCTATGATGTCAGTGGTTCTCTATCTGGGGGGTGCGAGATAACTTAAAACTAAAATATTATATATTCACTAATGTTATGACTGATATGATAAATAATGTATAAATAATATATATAACTAAATAACAGCACAACCTCTATACGTGTTGTGGGATGTTCTGTGTTTCGGAGCACCAATCTGTTTCTCATCACGCTGAGTGAAATACAGACTGAACGGTGGCTCAAAACTGCTGTATGAGCTTATGATATGCAAACTACAGCTCTCAGCTGCATAACGTTTTGATGAACGACGATTGTAATCAAGGTAAAGATGATTACAGTGACATACAGTACATGATTGTGCATTAGGCGCGCGTGATGTGTCAGTTATAATTGATGCGCAATGGAAAAGTTTGTGTGCTCTCGTACATATTTCTGCTTGAATACAGCTCAGTATATTCACGTAGTTGACTATAGCGAGTGTTTTATAACGGATGCTCGCGTGTCTTTGAGAAGTTTGTGAGGATCAGTGGTGTTTATGCACATATGGGCATCAGATTGACAGAGGTACTATTCTCTGTGATCGCAGAGTTCAGAATAGTTTAAGAATAGTTAATAGTTAATAGTTAATAGTTTAATTTTAATAGTTTAATTTTTCATTTGTATTTTGGTGTGTTTAGTGATTGTGAATGGACCCGTATAGTAGTTCATATGCAGTCCTTTGGCATCTCTCTGTGGTATTGTTTGGTATTGTTTGGTATGGCAGGTTGACTTGTGCTTATGTTAAAATTACTGTATAATTGAGCTTTACATACTTTTAAGTTGTATAGAATATCTTACACAAGTGTGAATAACTGTTTTTATTATATATCTGCAGTGACATGTTTGCAAAAAAAAAAGATCTATCTTGAATGTGTTTTGTTTTACACTGATCATTCAGCGCCGCTTCAAGTCCAACACACCTATTGTTTACGAGAGAGAGACAAACATGCAGGTCTATGTAGAAACCAAACGATAAAGATGCTCTGAAGACAAGAAGATGCTGTTCAGTGCCAAGCTGTGGAAAAAACAGTCTTTATATTGCCTTCCTTCTGATCCCAATGTTAGGAAAGAGTGAATGAACTTTATTTTTAATGAAGATCCAGACCGCGTCAGTAAGAAATCTGTCTTTTGTTCACTTCATTTTACCGCAGATTCTTCTACAAACAAGGCACAATTTGACGTGTGATTCTCAAAAATACTGAAACTAAAAGACGATGTTGTGTCGACTATATTGGATCCGATGTGGCACCACACAAGTGTGAGTAACTGTTTTTATTACGTGATCACTATTTCTTTGTCTCTTCAGATTGTTTGATATGTATCGAGTTATTTGTGTGTTTTTGATCTAAATCACAGCAGTGTCCATCTGTGAAGGACGTAGACTGTCAAACACACAACTATTAGCCAATCACAGCAGGGGGGCGTTTACTTCTGAGTCTACAATCCTCCACGTCTATTCAAACAGAGCGTTCTGATGAGGGGTCAAAAACAGTTCAGAAAATAGCTCATTAATATATAATGCTTATATATGCATTATAAATGGCTTATAAATAATGTGTTTGACGCAAATATTTTATGTAAAAGTGGACCTCAGAGAACAGTACAAAATAAAAAACAGAGGCAGTTCATGACCCCTTTAAAAATTACAATTACTTAAATTCTGATTAAATTCCAAAACAATTTTATAATCACTTCTCTGTCTCTAAATCTTAGTGTCCCTGATCTGATATAAAACACATCAAAATACTGAGCACTAAACTCTGAACAACATCTGCAGCACTGAAGATTTATGAGCTTTTAACTTTGATTTTCTGAATGTTTTAACAGTGAAGTGATTGTTGTCAGTGATACTTACTGAACTGATCTGGATTCTTTAATCACAGGCAGCAGCTTCTGAAGAACTTTCATATTTTCAGGATCATTATTTCCTTTAACAAATGTATCAAGACGAAACTCATTCAGTTCCTCTTCTGATGTCAACAACACAAAAACTAAAGCTGACCACTGAGATGAAGAGAGTTTGACTTCCTTTATTCTTCCAGATTTCAGATACTGTTGTATTTCCTCCATTAGTGAACGCTCACCCAGTTCATTCAGACAGTGGAACAGATTGATGGATTTCTCTGGAGAGTCAATGGTCTTGATCTTCTTCTTGATGTACTCAACTGATTTCTCATTACTGTCAGAGCTGCTTCTTTTCAGTGTTATTATTTGTTGTAGAAGCATCTGATGAGACTTTACTGACAAACCCAGAAGGAACCGCAGAAAAAGATCCAGATGTCCATTTTTACTCCATAGAGCCTCATCCACAGCTCTCTGATGCAGCTCAGATAATGAAACGTGTTTAAACCTTTCCTTAACTTTAGACAACAAACTCTGCTCAAACACATTTCTGTTGTGGTTTGTACAGGAGAGATGCACATATAGAGCTGCTAGATGTTCCTGAATGCTCAGATGAACAAAGCAGAAGACTTTCCCCTGATACAAGCCAAACTCCTCTCTGAAGATCTGAGAGCACAATCCTGAGTACACCGATGCTTCTGTCACATCAATGCGACACTCTCTCAGGTCTTCCTCATAGAAGATCAGGTGTCCTTTCACAAGCTGCCGAAAAGCCACTTTCCCCAGTTTGAGGATCATATCTTCATCTGTCACCTTCTTCTCATAGTCCTTCTCATGTTTGATGTTGGTCTGAAGGATCAAGAAGTGTGTGTACATTTGAGTGAGAGTCTTGGGAATCTCTCCACTCTCTGCTCGACTCAACATCTTCTCCAGAACAGCGGCTGAGATCCAGCAGAACACTGGGATGTGGCACATGATGTAGAGGCTCCTTGATGACTTCAGGTGTGAGATGATTGTATCGGCTAGACTCTGATCACTGATTCTCTTCCTGAAGTATTCCTGCTTCTGTGGCTCATTGAAGCCTCGTACCTCTGTCACTCGATGGACACACTTGGAGGGGACGAGATCAGCTGCTGCTGGTCTGGAGGTGATCCAGATGAGAGCAGAGGGAAGCAGATTCCCCACAATGAGGTTCATCAGCAGCACGTCCACTGAGGCTGATTCACTTACATCACACAACCTCACATCACTCTGAAAATCCAGAGACAGACGACACTCATCCAGACCATCAAAGATGAACAACACTTTATATTCATCACTGGATATTTCCATTTCTTTAGTTTCAGGGAAAAACACATGAAGAAGATCTGAAAGACTGAGTGTTTTGTCCTTCATCAGGTTGATTTCTCTGAAAGGCAGTGGAAATATGAGCTGGACGTCCTGATTCTCTTTCCCTTCAGCCCAGTCCAGGATCAACTTCTGCACAGAGACTGTTTTTCCAATGCCAGCGACTCCCTTTGTCAGCACAGTTCTGATATCTTTGTCTTGTCCAGGTAAAGGTCTAAAGATGTCATTGCATTTGATGGCTGTGTCCTCTGTTGCTGCTCTCCTGGATTGTGTCTCAATCTGTCTCACCTCATGTTCATTACTGATCTCTCCACTCTCACTCTCTGTGATGTAGAGCTCTGTGTAGATCTCATTCAGGAGTGTTGGGTTTCCCTGCGTCGCTGTTCCCTCATACAGACGACCAAACTTCTTCAGCAGATTTGATCTAAACCTGTTGAGGACTTCATGCCTGGAAAACGTAAATACTGCATTATTAAATAAGCTAATGAGCAAAGTGTCTTTTATGTATTCTGTATCATAATCAAATAATCTTTTACAGAAATATTAGACCTGAGATCAGTCTTTGTATCTCCACTCTTAAACTGTATTGGACGATGCATAGACGCGTTACTCCTCATAGACACACAGCTGAACTCTGCTTCTGATCTCTTCTGATGAACTGAACTATAACAGAGAGAGATTAAAGTCAATCCTTTACCATATTCAACAAAGTACATATTCATATATAATTTAAACAATCGCTGTAAAGAACCCTTAATGATAATTTAGTTTACAATATTTTATTCCACAAGATGTTAAATAGAACAGTGCTTTCACAAATGCATCTCTTTCTGTAACACTATATTAAAATATCACATAAAGATATTTAAATATAACACTATGTTTATAAAATAAAATTACATGATATTAGTGATTAATTACATCCAAAATAAAAGTTTGTGTACATAATATATGTGTGTACTGTGTATATGTATTATGCATATCTAAATACACACACATACAGTATACATTTTGAAAATATTTACATGTATGTATTTATATTCATATAATTTATATATATTTAATATGTAAACATAGAATATTTTTCTTAAATGTATACATGGATGTGTATTTATATACACACAATAATCGTATAATAAAATAATGTGAACAAAAACTTTTATTTTGGAAGCACTAAACATAAACACGTACCTGAGATCAGTCTTTGTATCTCGGCTCTTAAACTGTATTGGATGATTCATAGACACGTCACTCCTCATAGACACACAGCTGAACTCTGTTTCTGATCTCTTCTGATGAACTGAACTATAACAAAACAGATTTAATAAAAAAACTTTATGATGATGATATCTTTCTTTTTATAAAGTGTCTTTCATCAAAAATACTGCAATGAGGAGGCTTTTGACCTTACTATTATTATTTTAAACAATCTTAATTTTATCTAAAAAACCTCCAGACACAAAAACACGGTGGAGACTCCATCTCCCATCATTGAAGGTGATTTAATACAGTGTTTATTGAAAGTACCTGCATCCTGGAGAAACATCTTCATCTGTGGATGTTTGTGTGTGATCCATGATGAAACAGAATCTGATCTCCAGCACTGACTCTGAATGGAAATGACAAACAAACACAATAATTCATCTGAACGGATCCTGAGAGAAACAGATCATGAGACTCAGATACACAATGTTAGTCGTGTGTTAACAAATGATCAAATAAACCACAGAAACACCAAACACCAATCAAACCACGCTCATCTGCTTGAAAAAGACAATATTAAAACATATTATCATACATCGTTTAGAGGAAATATGAATGCAGAAGTCACTGTAAAGCACCTGATCATCAGCACTCACCTTATTTACACAGATTCACAAAATCTAAGAAAAACTAAGAAGGCGTCACTCCACGCAGCTGTAGTGTTTAAGGGAGCGTCTGTAAACTACACACACAGCAGGAACACGTTTGCGATATCAAATAATTCGTTCAAAATAAAGTACACGTTTCAGCATACAAAATATTTTAAACAAATCTAGCATTTGTGCAAAAAAGGAGCAGAGTGTAAATACATGTTAACTGCTTCACAACAAAATGCCATGAACTTTGAATTTCCATAAAGATTTCCTCTTATCCATGAAGATAAAACAGCTCGTAAATCATAAGGTTAAACATTAAAAATGCATAAGCAAGAAGAATAATAAATGTATAAAAACATGACAATAATAGCCTTCTAAATAATTAAAAATAATCAAATTATAAATATCATAAATGGCTAATGATTTTATATTATTGTATAATTGCATGATTAAGTGATAAATGAATAAAAACAAGGAAATAAAACGCAACACATATATATGATTGATCTCTTGAAGCAACACAGTTTGCATTTAAGGATCCTTAGATTATCAAGATTATCAAGGTTCAAGGTTCAATGTTCTTTTTATTCGTCGAACCTTGATCCTTAAATGAAAACTGTGTTGCTTCAAGAGATCAATCATATATATGTGTTGCGTTTTATTTCCTTGTTTTTATTCATTTATCACTTAATCATTTATTAATGATTAAAAATTTAAGAAACAGATTCTTCACTTATAAATGGCAAGAATATATTTGACAAACAAACAAACAAATAAATAAATACAACACACGTAACATAGAGAGAACAAAATAAATCAGGAAACATAGGACTATAAATACGAAACCAAACGAGGACTAATGTGCTAATTAACTGACAACAGGTGAACTGTAAGACAAACAAGGAAAACTAGGTCAAAAGACAAACCGAAAACACAAGAAACATGCGTTACCATTTAATGCTCTTACTAAAAAATCTATCCAAATAATACATTAACATGTGATTTATTTGTAAAAGAATGTTCCAGACATTATTGACAATTTTCTAAAATTCATCATTTTGAATGGAAAATACTTTATTCATTATTTATGTCAATTGTCTAAAACTCCTTCTTTGTATAAGACTCTGTAAAAAAAATATTTTTTTAATAAAGCACAAAATGGTCAAAACAATGAATCCATATCCAGGAATATTACTCCCCCCCGATCCAATCACATTGATGCATTAAAATAAAATTAAAACAAGCATGTAACAAACAGAGAAAAAATAGTGGATTAAAATTACAGATACATCACTTAAAATGTATTCAAGTAAAATACACAATTTTTAAACTTCTCAAAAAAGAACAATATTTCATTAAAAAAACTTAATTACAGTACATTAACATTTAGTCATTAGTGTTTGGTGATGAGTTTGTGGCTCATTTAAAGTCACACCAGAAGTGTTCAGCTGCTTTCTGCAGACCAGTCAAGTTCTTCCACACTGACTGAATCATCATTTCTCTTTGATTCTTGTCTTATACACAGAGACACTGTCATGTTAGAATAGAAAAGAGTCCAAACTGTTGCTATAACATTAGATTCCCTAGAATATCATTATATGCTTAAACATTAAGATTTGTACTCATGGAGATTACTAAAGTACTCAAACCTTTCATTAGAAGGGGTGCCAATACTTTTGTCAATATAGTGTATGTAAAGAAAAGAAAAATGACATGAGATATTTAGTCTTGTTTCCTGGGGGAAAAGCCTAATTTAACTACATTTTTCTTATTTTACAAATTATCTGCCAATGAGGGTAAGAGAAAATTTAATATAATCTTGATTCTGTTTGCATTAAGATAATTTTTCTTACCCTATGGAAGATAATTTTACTTGTTGTAGGTAAAATAACCTTAAATGCACTTGTTTCCTCGTTTCAGGGTTAATATACTTTTCTCTAAACCTTCTTTCTGAAACGGGTCTCTGCACTGTATTTAACTAAATGTTTAGGCCTTTAAACAGTGAACATGTTAAACGCTCTCGTTTCTATTGAACAGGTTCGTTGTCTGTAGAGAATCAATCAAATGAATCAGACTTCAAGAAATCTCTAGAAAGCATCAGAAGTGTCACTAACTCCTCTCGATCACTGGAGGTCAGTGTTTGCATGTGTAATACACTACAGCCACTAAAACACCAACACCAGTGATTCAGACTGAGAGGAGGTGCATTAGCTGTAAAGAAACACACTGAAGAGCCCAAATACTTGAAGAAACTTGAATTTGCTGACAGTAAACACCAAAGTTTGCAGAAATCATCGACTACAATAATAACAAACAAGATGTTTTATTTTGTTTGTTTTGGATATGTTCTATTACAGCAGGAACACAAACCCATGTAGGTTTCATATAAGCCTGAAGGAGGTGATTATCTGGATCAGGTGTGTTTAATTAGGGTCTGAGCTGAACTCTGCAGGGCTGTGGTCCTGCATGAACTGAGTTTCACACCTCCTGTGTTACAGTTTCAAGCTCCCATAACCAAGAGTTTAAGAAAGACCAAAAAAACATAATTAAATGAGTAACATTTGAGTCAGTATTGAGATAATGAGACTTTTGATTGCAGGTGTTTGCGTATTGGCAAAAATGAGCACAGATATTGTTGAGGAGACACACCTGAGATTGTCTTTTCAGGAGAAACTTTTAAGAGATATTTCATCTGAAGTTTAATCTCAATTTAATGACATAAGAGAAACAGTTGAGATATTAGTGAGATGTGAACATGTTATTTGTGTTCTGTATCTTGCATATCAAAGCAAATTAAACGTTCATTAGATAATCATGCAGGTTTGGGTAATTATACGTTTATATAGTAGGATCAAGAATCTTAAAATGCATAAGAAATAAAAATACTACTAACTCCAGCTCTAGATTATTTCACACGAGGAAGCAAGATACCTCCTGTGTTCTTCAAGACAAAATATATGGCATCTGATGGTTTTAAAGCAATCTGTGATACTCTTAATCTCTTTCTGTTAGTTGAGTCACCTAATAGACCTAACTTAAAGGATAGTAAAAAGTCCACATTAATTGATCTCATTTTTAGTAATGCTCCTCATAAGTATTCTTTAGCTTCTGTATATGCTAATGATGTTAGTGATCACTGTGTCGTTGCCATAGTCAGAGATACCAAATTACCTAAGCATAAACCACGTATTATTACTAGACGATGTTTGAGACATTTTAATGAACAAGGTTTTCTTCTTGACGTAGCACATTACAATCGGGATAGGATCTTTCTCATCCCCGATGTTGAGTCTGCCTGGATATATTTCTATGATGGTTTTATATCGATCATCAATAGGCATGCACCTTTTAAAAAATTCTGTGTTAAAGGTAGGGACAATCCCTGGTTTTCTGAAGCCCTATCTGCTCTTATTCGAGAACGCGACGTTGCTTGGGCAAAAGCTAGACAATTTGACTTAAGCTCTGACTGGATTTATTTTAGAATAAATGTACAGTCGCTATTAGAAAGGCTAAGGCTGATTATTTCATTGCAAATTCTACTCTTAATGCTAATAATCCAAAGAAATTTTGGCAAAACATAAAGTTGATAAGTGGTAGTATAAACATCTCTAGTTTTCCTTCATGTATAAATATGGATTCCACTAGCATATCTGATAAAGAACAAATGCTTAATTGTTTTAATAAGCATTTTGTTGCCTCCGGGTTTTTATTTGAATCACAAAATGTAGCATGTTGTGATTCTGATTTTACTAATGCAGAAATCTGTTTAAACAAGGATAGATTTAGATTTAAATAAATTAAGAATTCTGACGTTTATAAAGCACTCAAATTACTTGACACAAACAAATCACCAGGCCCTGATTGTGTGGAATCTGTTTATTTGAAATTAGCAACAGACTTTATTACATCTCCTCTGACTTATATTTTTAATCTATCATTAACTACCGGTGTTATTCCAGAAATCTGCTTTTGTTGTTCCTCTATTAAAAGGGGGAGATTCTACTATATTAGATAATTACAGACCAATTTCAAAGCTCTGTGTTTTATCAAAGATCTAAGAAAGCCTTATCAGTGAACAGTTGACATGTTATTTGAACGTAAAAAAAGTGTTATCTATTAATCAATCTGGGTTTCGTAAAAAACAGTACTACAACAGCTGCATTGAATGTTCTAAATGATATCGTGGGCTCGATCGATAATGGTGATTTTTGTGCTTCACTTTTTATTGACTTATCAAAGGCTTTTGACACAGTGGATCATGAAATATTGCTGCATAGATTAAAAAGTGTTGGTTTATCAAGTGATGTTGTTCCCTGGTTTAAAATCTATTTAAGTGGAAGAACTCAGTGTGTACAAGCTGAGGGTAAACTATCTGATTCATTGCTGATTGCCAAAGGTGTTCCCCAAGGATCTGTGCTGGGTCCCCTTTTATTTACCATTTATATAAACTGTCTTGATTACGACATTCAGGATGCCAACTTTCATTTCTATGCAGACGACTCAGTCATGTATTGTAGTGCTTCTTCTGGACAACAAGCCCTTTATAAGCTCCAGACAGCCTTTGATGTCATTCAATCACGGGTTTACAATCTAAAGCTTGTTCTGAATGTTGATAAAACTAAGTATATGTTGTTCTCAGGTTCAAAAAAATTAGATAAAAATGTATCCTCTCTTCGGACCCTACAAGGTACCGTGATCGAATCAGTAAAAGAGTACAAATATCTTGGCATTATTGTGGACGACGCTCTATCTTTTAGCTCTCACATTACTCAACTGAAGAAAAAATTGAAAATTAAGTTTTATTTTAGGAACAAGTTTTGTTTTTCATTCAATGTACGAAAGAAACTGGTTACCTCTACTTTTCTACCCGTGCTTGACTATGGTGATGTAGTGTATCAGTTCACTCCATCATATCTTCTATCCTCTTTAAATGCCGTCTGTCATGGTGCTTTAAGATTTATATCAGATTGTAAACCCTCAACGCATCACTGTATATTGTATAACAGAGTAGGTTGGCCTTCTTTGCTTACCAGAAGAAAAATGCACTGGTTTTTAATTATTTATAAAGCCATTCTGGGGATGTTGCCCTCGTATCTCTGCTGTCTTATAAAACAGAAAGCTGTTGAGAAATACTTCCTTCGCTCACAAAACTATTATACTCTCTCTGTTCCTTTAGTTCGATCTGAATTAGGAAAAAAGGCTTTTATATACGCAGCTCCGTCTGACTGGAATCATCTGCAATCGAATTTGAAATTAAAATTTTGAAATTTTGAAAGTTTGATGTCTTTAGATCATTTCAAAAGAGTCATTCGGCAAATGGAAATTGACTCAATGACATGTAACAGTTTTTTTAAGTGTCTCTAGTCTGTCTGTGTTGTAATATCTTGTGATGAAACTGATGTATTGCTGTCCATTTTGGCCAGAACACTCCTGCAAAATAGATTTTTAATCTCAGAGTCTCGTCTGGTTAATTAAAGGTTAAAATAAATAAATGAAGTTATTACCATTTATCCTTCAGTAATGAGTTTTTCTTCTCCATATTTTGTTGTTTCTCAGACATCAGTTTTTATTACATTTTTCATGTTCATCACAGATTTCATCATGTTTCTGGCGCTCATGTTGCTCGTTGTTCAAATTAACTGCATTTAAATATGAAATTAAATGCTATTAACTATTTTATAATTATAATAACATATTAAAGTTGCTGCATCAGTGTTATTTTAGTATTATTGAGATACTATGCCATTTTACATTTTTTAATTAGTTATTTTTATATTTTTGTTTTAATTCTAGTTTACGTCTCAGTATTTTTTGTTGTTTTTCTCTATTTTATTACTTTCGTTTTTTAAATATGAGTAGTTTTTATAGATTTTTTATTTTATTTCAGTTTTACATCGTTAAACTAAATTAAAATGACTAATGATGCCTTGGCAAATAGCTGTATTTATTTATTCCTTCCATCCACTTAACTTGTATTATATTTCAGTTAACAGTTGATTTATTACTTTTATTAGTAATATTGTGCATCCAGAGAGACATATTTAAAGAAGCATCTAAATAGAAATGGCAGAATCATCACATATTTCCATGGTTTAATGCTGATTGAATTATTGGTGCATTAATGATGCAAACATGAACGTCTTCAGAAAGATGATTCTTTGTCGTGTGATTGGCTCTTACAGCATTAACAGAAAGCCTGACAATGAGACGCAGATGGAATCGACTCTTTAAACAATTAAACAAAGATTCATCTGGAAGTCATTTCATTAATTATACAAATTAAAAACATTGTTAAAACAAGATATAAAAACAGATATATAGACTCTTTGTGTTTTAGAAACTCAAATCTTTTTGTAATCTTGACAGAACACATATCGTTGGAAAGGTCTGACAGTCAAGGTCCCGTGTTTGGTGACTGTTTTGTAATAGAAGTGATATTGTGACAGAAAATCAAATAATTCAATAGAGTTTGGGTTATTTCTGGTTTAGCGCCCAAACTAAATACTGATACTGTGATATCAACTTCAAATTTAGACCAACACTTGGTCAGACATATGGCTTTGATTTTATAGCAATTTTTGAGTGCACCATTATTTATAAAATATTTATTTTATATAAAATAAAAAAACAGTATACTAAATTGTCTTTACTGCACAATTCTATAACTTTTTTTTATACTTTCTTATTTTTGTATGTTTTCACTTCATCAATAATCTGCTATGTGTCTTCTTTAAAAGAGACCAATCTTAGGTCTGTATTCCAAAGTGTTCAGGAATTACTGCCATGTTGTGACAAGCATTGATTAACAAGTGTTGTGTTTTCAGTGAATTTATACCCCAAAGAAGTGACATTCAAATAAAAATAAGAGTCAGGTTTTGACACACAAACATGCAATTGTATTATTTGAGTCCTAATAAGGTGAAAAATGGCAATACATGAATTGTCTGATGTCTCTTTATGGTTCTGCTCTTTTAGGGTTAAATGCAACAATGATGTCTTTAGAGCCGTTTCCAGCATCATCTTGTAAATTGCTTTAAACCCAGAGGTACAACTTTAACATTGATCATCATTTTGACAGGCAGGGTTGTACAAATTCTGTCATAATCTCATTGCTCATTTTAATTTTCAGATTTTACACATTTAATTGCTTTTATTTTTGTTCACATTTTCATTTGTAATCATAAACCTACAGGATGAGCTTATGACTTATGCAATGATTTTGAAGAGAACAGATGAACAGAGATTCAACACCACACTCGCAGTGACAGCGGAGGACACTACAAACAACAAAACATGCCATTTCTCCATTTTAATAGATGAACGGCCTTCAGATTTTTCCATCACTGCCAAAAAAATTCTGTAAATTATGGAATATTTTCAGTTAACACGACCTCTGGTACAAACATACACTTCCAGTCAAAAGATTGGAATAATTGATTCTCACAGATTATTAAATATACTGTAAAATTTGAAATATTATTACAATGTAAAATGTGTTTTTTATGAGAATACCTGTTAAACTGTAAATCATTTCTGTGTATTTTCAGCATCATTACTGCAGTCTTCAATACATACATGTAAAGTACATAAATAACAGAGTGAAGCTTTGGTTTTTCCTTCTTTCAGTCATCTTAACAACAACAAAAAACTGTTGAAAATTAACATTCTTTCATGTAAAATGTAACCTTCAAATTACATTTTTTTATAAAAAGCATCATCAGCAACACTGATATTAACAATAAGCAAAATAATGTTTTCAAATGGAGAAAATAAAGTCATATAAATTAATTTATAAATTACAGTTTTAGGTTTATAAGCTGTTTAATAGACTAAAGAGTGAAGAATAATTAATTGAATAATACTCTCTGGAATATTGAAATAAGCTATAACAAACAAAACATTGTATTTTATTGCATTTCTTAACTGGCATGTTTTATCAGAATTATTAAAATGTTTTTGTCATTCTAGATTATGAAAACTGCTGACAGTTTATCTATTTACACAGAACTATACTCAAACTGCGATCGCTTGCGGAGATAATAAATCATTATTTTAGATAGAGATGTATTTATTTAGATGTTTATTGGTGAAATAATGGTTCTATAGTAAATGTTAATATCATTTAGTGTGTTTCAAACGAGTGAATCTTGTTAAAATTTACATGCGGTGGCCGTGCTGGAGCTGTGTGTGTGTGTGTGTGTGTGTGTGTGTGTGTGTGTGTGTGTGTGTGTGTGTGTGTCCACTGCTCCAGGAGAGTGTGTGTGTGTGTGTGTGTGTGTGTGCAACACATTTCACTGCTGCTTATACTCTCTATAATTGTGTATGACAAACACATTTGTTTTTTTACAAAACCGATACCCGATTATGGTAAAATGCTTAAATATCGTGAAAAATATCGGTAAACCGATATATCGGTCGATCTCTATTTGTGTTTCTAGAGCGTCTCCTTCAAAAAGACTCAAAATGTTTGATCTGGTTTCATCGAGAGTTCAGCAGTATAGAAGTGATATTGTGTTTGATTGAACACATTGAGTTTGAAGAGCAAAGCAGATCTTCATCGATGTCATGGAAAATATTCTAGTAAATACTGTGCAGACTTTAATTTCTAGAGAAACTCCAGCGTGCGTCTCATTTGGAGCTCGCTCCTGAAATCCTTCGGAGAAAAACACTTTTTTCAGGAAATGTTATCCACTTATTGTTGGACAGATATTTTGCTCTGTAGATCACCAGAGCTGATTACTGCTCGACTCATTACAGATATACAGATAATTAGCAAAAAATTAACAAATAATTAAGAATTAGCAAAATAACATCGGACGTCTTCCAATGTGAATACTTTTTTTGATTTAAGAAACCCTGAGATTGTTTTCTGCTTATTTCTTTCTCGTGTGTCCCTGTTTTTGTTCCGTCTCTTTTGAGTCACCGAGCGTAACAAACGAGGACTCATGCTCGTCACAGTAGGATCTAATCAATGTGAGGATGATTTGGAAATATTTGATCAGTTTTGACGTTTCAATCATATTTTGTTTTTGATTCTTTTGAACATGTTTGGAAATGTTTGGTGATGACATTTTGAGGAAAATCTAGTTTGAATAATTTGACGTCACAATTATCATCAATTAGATTCTGCTCCAGATTCTGGCGCTGCTTGATCCATTAAACCCATGTTAGTGTCTCACGGCATAACATAGATGCAAATGAGCAACAAAAACGCAATTGGTTCCAGTTTAAATAAAAAATAATATACTGTAATGAATTGTCACACCTGTCATTGCTAACTCTGTCTATATAAGCCCTGTGTTTTATCTTTCTGTGATGCTGTGTGTCTCTGTGTCTTCAGTCTCTGTTGATTGTGTGACTGTGACGTCTCCTTATTCACCATCAGCTGATCCTGAGGAACCTGGACTGACGTCTGAATACTGAGAGTCCTACAATAAAACACACAGACAGTCACATATGAATATGAGACATTACTGCTTTCACATCACATCAGCAGATCCAGTTCAGAAATACACAGTATATTCATATTACAGCCAGAGATATGAATGAACAACTGATCATAGATTAATAACAGTGATGATCAATAACTCTCTCTTTATCATTTACACACAGAGACACTGAAAGAGATGAACATATTCATATATTCATAGATCATCACTGAATTAAACAGTTTAATGAACTGGGACTAAAGTGAAGCTGAATTATTATCTTATATTCCTCAATTACTCACATATGAGGCTTGTTACTAAACATTTGGCATTTTAAAATATTTAGATAATAATATACTTACAATAGTATAATGTCTCCATTTTATAATCTGGATCATCTTTCAGTTTAGAGAGTAACTTCACTCCTGATTCTATTTCATTCCCAAACAGACTCAGGTGTCTCAGGTGTGATGGGTTTGATCTCAGAGCTGAAGCCAGAGCAGCACAACCTTCATCTTTGATGCCGCAATTTCTCAACCTGTAGAGAACAATGACACAATGTGAATTGTAGTTCAAGTGTCTGTAGTTTGTTATTGACTCTGGTCTCAGAGCAGGAGAGGAGATATAATGACAAGCATTGCCACAAACTGCTGCTGATAGAATGAGATTTATGCATGTTGACGCTCAATGGTGCTGTTTGAAACTGTCATGTGCTTCAGGACTGAACAGACACAGAGCTGAATGTGAGATATTGTTTCATAGTGATATACGGACGGATCTTTCTGGAGAAACAGTCACTTGCTCCTCTAATAAACACCTACAGGAGGACATTTGCTTCACAGGAGCCACGTGTTCCCTTCCGAAGGGAACTCTACACTGCATCCTCTTTCGAGGGTCGCTTTGGGAACGCCTCCAGCGTGAGCGGTTACCTGAAGAATGATTATAAACACCCAATGCACTTGAGATTGGCAGGTGGACACCTATGACGCAAGCTAATGAGCGTCTGCGAGCAGAAAAGGGCGCCTGTGGAGCACATCATCCTCTTTTTTCCTTTAGGGGACCTTGTTTCTGAAGTGTGAGTAGATATGTCTGTTGAGAAGCGCTTTAGGAGGTGTATCGATCCGTCTCAGCGTTGTCTGACACTAGATGACACATACGATCTATGCGTTATGTGTTTGGGCGAAGAGCACGCGCACTCTGTTCTCGAGGGAATGGAGTGCGTTCATTGTGAGATGAAGCAGATGAAGCTTGCGAACGAGTTTGAGAGAGAGGAATTTTTCATCTCGCACTCGACAGCGGCTGACGAGAGTGAACTGCGGGAGGAAGATGTATTGTCTCATGGTGTGCTTCTGAGCCTTCTCAGCTTGTCTGCCCCGCGATGTAGAGTTGCTGGAGGTTATGAAGCGTGCGCTTCTGCTAGGTAAACCTACAGTGGAGGCACGGAAAAGGGGGAGGAGCGATCTCTCTCTGGCATAACCTCCCAGTTCCTTTTCCAGATATTCATAGTAAGATCGTAAACCATATTCAGCCCGCATCCATCGGTATAAGCATGCTAATTATACTGACATCGAAGGGAGGCGCGAGCGTGGATATGCGTCGATGCCCCCTAAGGGCGCTTGCGAGCTAAAAAACAAATAAATAAAAAATATTTTTTAACCTGGATCAAGTGTTGTTAGGCTTCCTCTCATTTAAGAGAGTCCTTTTGCTGAAGTCTCCGCTCTCCAGAGCTCCGCTTAGACCGCACTATTGGTGTATAGGCTCTATTGTGAGCCTTGCTAGCTTTCTCTAGCGCTGAGTGTAGTCCGGTCTCCTCTCACTTCAGAGAGTCGTTATGCTGAGACCTCCACTCTTAAGAGCTCCTGAACCAGGATTGAGTGTTGCTAGGCTTCCTCTCGTTTAAGAGAGTCATTCTTCTGAAGCCTCCACTCTCCAGAGCTCCGCTTAGACTGCACTACTAGTATGTAGGCTCTATTTGTAAGCCTCGCTAGCTGTCTTTAGCGCTGAGTGCAGTCAGGTCTCCTCTCGCTTTGGAGAGGCGTTAGGCTGAGACTTCCACTCGTAAGGGTTTCCAGAGCTCCGCTTAGACTGCACTATGAGTAAAAGCTGAGGGTAGTCAGGTCTCCTCTCGCTTAGAGAGTCGTTATGCTGAGACCGCCACTCTTAAGAGTCCCCCAACTAGGGTTGAGTGTTGTTAGGCTTCCTCTCGTTAGAGAGTCATCCTGCTGAAGCCTCCACTCTTCAGAGCTCCGTCTCTGGTGCCTCTGGCGCTGAGTGAAGCCAGGTCTCCTCTCAATTAGAGAGTCGTCATGCTGAGACCTCCACTCTTAAGAGTTCCCCTTCCTGGATTGAGTGTGCCAGGTGTTCTCTCGTTTAGAGTCATTCTGCCTAAGCCTCCACTCTCCAGAGCTCCGCTTAGGCAGTACTATGTGCATGCTCCGTCCTGAGCCTCACTAGCTGTTCATAGCGTTGAGTGTAGAAGTCTCCTCTCAATTTAGAGAGTCGCTTTCTGAGACTTCCACTCCGAGAGCCATACTCTCGTGAGCTAGTCTATGATGGCGAGCTTTGAGCTGTGTGCCGCAGATGGCTGTTGGCCTGCCTTCAGCCTCTCTTTCTCTCCCCTCTTCTTCTCCCTCACCCCCTATGTCTCTTCCTAGGTCCCGTGCCGGCGTTGTACCTAGGCCCCAGCCTCGATGGAGGGGAGGTACCGATCGTTTTGGTATCTAAAACAGACGGCTTTTTTTCAAGACTGAAACCCAGCCCAACCGTTTCCCCCTTTTTTTTGAATTCCCAGAAACCCAAAAAATTTTAATTCAAAAGTTATAGCTCTTTTTTAGCCAAATCAAAAAGGAAAATTAAACGGGTTTAAAAATTTTTTACCTTTTTAAAGGGAAAAAATTAAGAGAATTCCCAAACCCCCAATAAAAAATTTTAAATGGAATTTTTTTTATTGGGGATTTTAAAAAATAAAATTTTAATAAAAGGAAAAATTTTAAAATGGGTGCCCCTAAATGTTGGTTTTACCCCAAACCCTTAAATTAAATAACCCAAAGGGTTTTCCCCCTTTTTAAAAGCAAAACCCTATTCGGAATTAACCCAAAAACAAAAACCCAAAACTTTTTAAAATTGGGTTTTTTTTACCCAAAGATTATAAAAAAATTAAATGGGGCCCCTTAAAAACTAAATTTTTTTATTTTTTTAAACTTTTTTATTTTTTTAAAAACCCTAAAACCAACAGTGAACTCCATTTTCCTTTTAAATTGATTTTAAAAAACCCAAAAGTTTTATTTTTTGGCCGACTTTAAAAAAAATTTTCCTTTGGGAGTTTTGTTTTTTTATTTTAAAAACTTTTTAAAAATCCCCAAAAAGGGAGAAAAATTTTTAAAAAAAAATTTTTTATTGCCCCCCTGGAGAAAACCCATCTTGATGTTTAAAATTTTAAAAGCTGTTAAAAATTTATAAATAAAACAAAACAAAAACTCAACCTTTTGGGTTGAAAAACAAAAAAAAATTTTAAAAAAACATAAACCAAAAAATAAAGGGTAACTGTAAAAAAGAAAAAAACAACCCCCTTTTTAAAAAAATTAAAAAAAGCTTTAAGAAATTAAACTAAATCATTTAAACCCTAAAACCCCAATTTCACAAAAATCCCCCTTTTAAACATCCTTAATTTGGAAAAAAAAAACTTTTCCTTAAATCATTTGGTGAAAAGGGAAAAAAACCTAAATTTCCACTTTTTCGGAAGGAAAAAAGTGGGCCCACCCACCGGGAAAGGGGCCCCAAACCCAAACCTTTGGGAAAATTTTTAAAAATAAAAACCCCACAAAATCATTGCCATTAGCATATGCAAACTTGGTTGTTTGCAAAAAAAACAATAGTAAAAAGGGCTACGGCTATAATCAGAAGTGAAATGTAAGTGAAATCAGGTCCGCTCAGTGGACAGTGCAAAAGAATAAAAATTATATAAAAGTAACAACACAAGAGCATATATATGGTAAAAAATGAGAAATAAGAGTAAAATGTGCAATGGAATAAAAAGTGCAAAACATTAAGATGTGCGCAAAACAATAAGATGTGCAAAAACAATAAGATGTGCAAAAAACAGTATACTGGGGCTTAATAAATAGTAATATGAACAAGAGGGATGTGCAAACGGGTTGTACTGGGTATGTACACAAAGCAGCAATACAGGTGATGAGAATATGGATGTTTTACAGTTAACAATCTTGTACGTTTATGAGACTGGGTTTATGTTACTGGGAAGTAAAGGCTGCTCTGTGTGGCGGGCCGCTATTACACTCTCCTGACTTTTCTCTCCCTTTCTTGCTGCAGACGGACGCGTCGGACCGGAGGGCTGGGAGCCGTCCTGACCGAGGAGATAAGGGGTGAGGAGCACCCGGTGCTGTACATCAGTCGAAAGCTCTCTAAGAGAGAGATGATGTACAGCACCATTGAGAAGGAGTGTTTGGCGATCCGGTGGGCGGTCCTCACCCTCCGCTATTATCTCCTGGGATGGTAATTCACCCTCTGTTCGGCCCACGCGCCCTTGCAGTGGCTCCACCGCATGAAAGATACCAACGCGCGGATCACCCGTTGGTATCTGGCATTACAGCCCTTCAAATTCAAGGTGATCCACAGGCCGGGGACGCAGATGACTGTAGCCGACTTCCTCTCCAGAAATGGGGGAGGGGGGCTGCAGGCCGGAGGGCTTCCCGGCCTGAGTATGTGGCGAGGGGGGCGTGGTTCAGCAAAGTCTGCAGCGGGAGAAAGACTCAGGAGACAGCGGTAAGTAAGTGGGTCAAGTGCAAAATGAGGAACACCTGTGTCTGATTGCAGTAATTGGCGTGGAGAGACCGAAAAAAAAGTCACCGGAGAACGGGAGAACAGAGAGAGAGACGGAGTGGAGACCCGGGCGCATGGACTGGGCTGAGAGAGACAGCCAGAACGAACACAGAGAGTGAAATCTGAGACAACCGTGAGATTTGATGTGCATACAAAGCGCAGAGTGCGCACCGGTTTAATTTTGTATTTAAAAAACAATAAATCACCAGAGTCTCCACAAGCCAACCTTGTCCGCTTCCTTCCTCACTACGAACTTTGTTACATGATTGTATTGTATCACTGCCCTGTAATTCTCCTTCTTTCTTTCTTTCTTTTTGTTATAAATTCTCTCTTTTCTTATTGTTATTTTCTTTCTTTCGTTTTAATGAATTATTTATTGTTATTTATTTTTCTCTCTTTTCTTGTTATTATCTTTCTTATTGTTATTTTCTTTCTTTTGTTGTTGTTATTATTATTTATTTTTTGTAAAGTATCAATTATGAGAAAACATTTGTATAAAATAAAAGATTAATAGCATAATTTACTGTTATTATTTATTGATAGTTTAACTAAAGAATTCATCAACTGATGAGAAAATAATAAATAGATTCATTGAAAAATAATCAATAGACAATAAAAATAATGGTTAGCTGCAGCCCTACAGAAATTTAATAACAGAAGTACTGGGATACAAGTTTATAGTTTGTGTATAAACACTAATTGTCTACAGTAGCGATCAAAATGAAAGGATCTTAACACTTGTATTGTAATGTTTATCATCTTCTGCTAGGATGTGGCGACAACCGTTTAAAACATGTATTTGACATTGAATCCTTCATTCAGGAGATTTCACCAGTGAAACAAGTCTTTATGACGTGAGACACTGACTCCTTAATTTATTTGTTTTATTTTGTTCAAATTAGTATATATATATATATATACACACTCAAGCAATGAACATTTCGTCAGAACCACTAGTAAATTAGGTTATTTTGTGAGAGAATCATGATCTCGTTCTCGTGGGATAAGTTTCTCGTCACACCCCTAAAAATTACGTATGTGTTGTAATATAATGTGTATTTCAATCGCAGGTTTAGGTCTTAAATTGAACTTGTTCATGTCTGTAGAAACCCTGAATGAAATGAACTTAATCTTCAGTCATTTATGATGAGATTTAGCGTCTAGTCAGAATTTACATTAAAGGACACATCTTACTGAAGACAAAGACATGAGACTAATAGAGATGATCTTACCACAGTATCTCCAGTTTACAGTCAGGATCCTTCAGTCCAGCACAGAGACGCTTCACACCTAAATCTCCTATTTTATTCTCAGACAGACTCAGTTCTCTCAGGTGTGAGGGGTTTGATCTCAGAGCTGAAGCCAGAGCAGCACAACCTTCATCTGTGACGCCACAATCACTCAACCTGTAGAGAACAATGATACAATGTGAATTGTAGTTCAAGTGTCTGTAGTTTGTTATTGACTCTGGTCTCAGAGCAGGAGAGGAGATATAATTACTAGCATTGCCACAAACTGCTGCTGATAGAATGAGATTTATGCATGTTGATGCTCAATGGTGCTGTTTGAAACTGTCATGTGCTTCAGGACTGAACAGACACACAGAGCTGAATGTGAGATATTGTGAGATCTTAGAGAGCATTCGCGATGCGTCTGCCATATTACTTCAGCGGATATTCCATATCATAGCAACCTTAGTGTCTCGAAAACACGCTGCCCTCTCAAGCGCTCACACCTGGGTGTTTTCAGCTGGCTTTGGTGGAAACGTGGCCTGATTGTTGTTACTTGCAGCTACATATACAGCCTGTTTTTTTTTTAATCAAGTACTTTATTTAAAAGTGAAATAAAAACTGTACTGTGCTTAAAGATTAAATGAAAATGTATTGTAGCTACTTAAAGTTAAATAAAAACTAAGTTACTGTACTTAAATGTTAAGTATGATACATTTTAATTTAATCTTTATTAAAGTAAAGTTTTTTTACATTTAAGTACAGAACAGTTTTTATTTCACTTTTAGGTACAATATATTTTAATTTAATAATTACATTTTTTATTTACGTGGAAGTAAGCACGGTGCAGTGTTCATGTTCAAACTGTGTATTTACTATATTTTAAGAGGCTGACAATGATAAAAATCCTTATAAGGATTAAAACTGACAAGTTCTTTTTTTTTTACTGTGTATAGTGCTACTGAAAGTGAAAGTGACGTACTCGGAATTTGTGCTCTGCATTTAACCCATCCAAAGTGCACACACACACAGCAGTGAACACACACACACAAAATATTGCTTCAGAATAAATTATTTACATCACCAAAGATCTCGGTGATGCGGTGCTTGTGTGGAGATATTTTGTATGGAATATTGTCTGCTGATATGAGTTCACTGTATATCGTATTAATAAACATTATTTATTACAGCAATGATATTTTGTTTTCTTTTTATGTTAAACACATTCAAAATGACGTATGTGTTTGTAATATAATGTGTATTTCAATCACAGGTTTAGGTCTTAAATTGAACTTGTTCATGTCTGTAGAAACCCTGAATGAAATTAACTTCATCTTCAGTCATTTATGATCAGATTTAGTGTCTAGTCAGAATTTACATTAAAGCACACATCTTACTGAAGACAAAGACATGAGACTAATAGAGATGATCTTACCACAGTATCTCCAGTTTACAGTCAGGATCCTTCAGTCCAGCACAGAGACGCTTCACACCTAAATCTCCTATTTTATTATCAGACAGATTCAGTTCTCTCAGGTTTGAGGAGTTTGATCTCAGAGCAGCACAAGCTTCATCTGTGACGCCACAATTACTCAACCTGTAGAGAACAATGACACACTCTTCACTCTCTCAGATCAGATCAGTTTAGCTGAGAATACATTAATAAAGAGAAAGAACAAATCAATGTGTAATGCATCATTGAACTGAGATTTAAAATGACCAGGAACAAAAAAAAAACATGATCAAAAATCATTTAAAGCCTCATTCAAGAAAAATAAACAATATATCTTAATTGCACTGTCAGTACTTTTAACCATTTTCTTGAATCTGTTTAATAACACTATTCATTACACAGCTGAGTTATATACTGTTATTTTGATCTGTATTAATATGTATGGAGTAGTGTGTGTGTGTGTGTGTGTCTGTGTCTGTGTGTGCGTGAGAGAGAGAGAGTGTCTGTGTGCGTGCGTGCGTGCGCGTGTGTGTGCGAGTGTGTGTGTGAGAGAGAGAGATCACCTACACTGAGATATTATTTATACTTAGTGTAAATTATGGCAGATAGTACTTACACCTCAATGTATTGCAGTGATTTATAAAACAGTACGTAATAACATATTCTTTATATGATTCTCTTCATAATAAACCGATGCTGTCTTATAGTGTCCTTACTTGTGTCAAACCTCCTGACTGGATTACCGCGTCCAGAGGGATCACCATTTGCGGTCAGAAACACAAAACTATGAACTTTGGAGCCTGGAATGTGCGCACACTGATGGATAGTGCAACCAGTGATAGACCCGAGAGGAGAACCGCAATCATTGCTAGAGAACTGGGAAGATACCGGATTGACCTAGCCGCCTTCTCTGAAACTCGGCTAGCAAGACGAAGGGCAGCTGAAAGAGGAGATGGGTGGCTACACTTTCTTTTGGAAAGGAAAAGCTGCTGACGAGCCCAGGATCCATGGCGTTGGAATTGCCATCAAGAACCAGCTTATCGGCCACCTCTATGAACTTCCAGTGGGGATTAGTGAGCGCCTCATGACCATCCGTCTGGTGCTTACCAACAACCAGATAGCAACAGTTGTGAGTGCCTATGCCACTACCTTAAACTCCGAAGAGGAAGTAAAAGAGACCTTTTATGCCTGCTTAGACGAGACACTGTCGAGAATCCCCAAGAAAGATAAGATTATTCTTCTTGGAGACTTCAATGCCAGGGTTGACAGGGATCAACACCTCTGGAAGGGCACTATAGGAAAGGAAGGCATCGGAAACATCAACACCAGTGGAGTTATGCTTCTCAGCAATTGTGTTAAACATGATCTCATCATCACTAATACTCTCTTTCGTCAGAAAAACAAATTTAAGGCATCTTGGAGGCATCCCCGTTCCAAACAGTGGCATATCATTGACTATGTCATTGTGCGAGCCAGGGATGTCCGTGATGTGCACAACACAAGGGCCATGGTTGGTGCAGATGACTGCTGGACAGATCATCGCCTCATCCGCTCCACAATGTCAATTCAGCTCAAGAGGAAGAGGAGAATTAAAAAAAAGCAGTTCCGACCAAAACTGAACCTTGACAGACTTGATGAAACTGCCACACAGCAGCAACTTCAGGCCTCTCTTCAAGGTTCTTTATTATTCGTCACATACACAATCATACAAGTATAATCAGTAGTGAAATGCAAGTAGAATTGAAGAAAAATACAGCATTTACATGAGGAAAGTGAGGAGAAAAAAATAACTCCCAGACTATGCTCCTTGGGGAGTACAGTGTAAGAACAGGAAAAACACCTCAGCAACACAAAAGCACATACACGACAAAGCCACAGGGGAAATGAATCCGGCCCAGCAAGCAGCCATCTGATCCCGCAGCCACTGATCCGGCGCTGGTCAGACCCGCTTGACCAGGCCAGCGGATCGAAGCGAACAGAGGCGAATGGTCGGGGGGGGATGGTCAATGTCTGTAATGTCTGTAGGGTGGGGGAGGAACGCAAGAGCGTCTCACTGCATTGCACTCCCGGGGTAGATTCCAGCAACAGCCTTGCCAAGGCCACTGTAGGGGAGCCAGAAAAAGATAAGATTGTTTTGTCTTTGGGGCGAGTAAACATTCCAATTTTTGCAGGCTATTCTCTGTCCGCTTTTGTCCATTTTGGTCTCCATTTTAATCAATTTCCCTTTGTAAAGCCGTGAACTTCTCCTTGGTAGAATCCATATTGCGATTATAGTCTCAGTCTCAATGCTGACCGCTCTTCCCACAGCTTCAATCATACGGGCAGCCTTGTGGGGCTTTGGACAGCTGTTCCCGTTTTCTGAATTCTTCGATAACCCAGGGCAAAGCCTAATCCAATCAGCAAAATACCTGTTATCATGGTTCCGAATAGGTAGATATCAATGTCCTCCACGGAAAGAGCCGCAAGACACACGATTCGCCACCTCTCCCACGCGCCATCGTATAGCCGGCTGCGAACGTTCCGTCAGGGCAGTCAGGTTCCCCGAAACCCAAGTTTCGATAATGTCAATTGCATTAAGAGACCAGTTAATCCATAATATTTTAGTTTGGAGAGCAGTGCAGAGAGAGTCTCTCACGAGACAAGGGAGCAAAGCAGGGAAGATAAGGGTGAGGACGGGGAGAGAAAGCGACCGCCTCCGTTGAGAGCCAAAGAGAAAGAGGGGAAAGCCTCCAACAAGAATTCCCTGATGACATCGAAGGGCACTGGAGTCTTTTAAAGTCTACCATCCTTGCCACCTGCAAAACCATTCTTGGGTACAAGTCCAGAAAACACCAGGACTGGTTTGACGAGAATGACACAGAATTAGAACAACTCATCTCCAAGAAAAGGAAAGCCTTCTGTGCCTGGCAAAATGATGTAACCTGCAAGGCCAAAAGGTTGGCTCATTCCATAGCCAAGGCAGATGTCCAAAGACGGATAAGGGAGCTAAAAAACTCTTGGTGGACAGAAACGGCTCTTGAAATCCAGAGACTGGCAGACTCTGGTGATACCAGAGGCTTTTTTAGTGCCACCAAGGCCATCTATGGTCCAAGCTATCATGGCCTACACCCTCTGCGCTCAAAGGACGGTCAGGAATTGCTGAAGGACAATTAGTCCATTAATGCCCGATGGAAAGAGTATTTCCAAGCTCTCCTCAACAGTGACAGCTCAACTGAAATTGACATTACCAAACATATCCCCCAGGGTCCCATCAGAGAAGACATGGGGGAACCTCCAACTATAATAGAGGTTCAAGATGCCATCAGGAGTCTTAAGAACAACAAGGCCGCCGGTCCGGATGGGATTCCAGCTGAGATCCTAAAGGAAGGTGGATTAAAGCTCAAGTACCACATCCATGCCTTACTCCTCAAAGTCTGGGAAAAAGAACAACTTCCCTCAGAGCTAAGGGATGCTCTAATAGTGACCATATTTAAGAAGGGGGACAAGGCTGAATGTGGAAATTACAGGGGCATCTTGCTCCTGTCAACAACAGGCAAAGTTCTTGCTCGTGTTCTTGCAAACCGACTACTACCACTGTCTGAGGAAGTACTCCCAGAATCACAATGTGGCTTCCGCCCATCCAGAGGTACAGCAGACATGATATTCACAGCACGACAACTCCAAGAAAAATGCAGCGAACAAAGGCAGCCTTTGTATATGGCTTTTATAGACCTGACAAAGGCTTTTGACATGGTAGACCGCCAGGCCCTGTGGACTATACTATCAATGTACGGCTGTCATGACAAGTATATCAGAATACTGAGGCTTCTATATGACAGCATGGAAGTCACAGTGCTTAGCAATGGTGGCACCAAGTCTGAGCCTTTTACAGTGGAAACAGGGGTCAAACAGGGATGTGTCATTGCACCCACACTGTTTGCTATTTTCGTTGCAGCCATACTTCATCTCATTGGCGAAGAGCTTCCACAGGGGATTCCAATCATGTATAGAACTGCTGGCAGACTCTTCAACCTTAACAGGTTTAAGGCTAAGAGTAAAGTCAACTACACCACAATTACAGAGTTACAGTATGCGGACGATAATGTTATCGCCGCACACTCCGCAGAAGACCTCCAGGGCATTCTGAATGCTTTTGCCAAGGCGTACAGAGCCCTGGGCCTAAAATTAAACATTAAGAAGACCAAGGTCCTACATCAATGTCCACCTTACCAGCCAGCCATCCAGCCAAACATAAAAGTGGACAACACCACTCTTGAATATGTGGACCACTTCCCTTACCTTGGCAGCATAATTTCCTCAAAAGCTGACATAGACTCTGAGGTTAACCATCGCCTGAGTTGTGCCAGTGGAGCCTACGCCAGGCTCAGGAGAAGAGTCTTCGACGATCGAGACTTATCAGCCCAAACAAAACTTCTGGTCTACAGAGCTGTCATCCTCCCCACCCTGCTGTATGGAGCCGAGTCATGGACCACCTATCTGAGAGCCATGGAACAATACCATCAAAAATCGTTACGAAAGATTCTGAGGATCAGCTGGAAGGACAGACGCACTAACATCAGCATCTTGGAGGAAGCAAACATGACCAGCATAACCACTACTATAACGCAGTATCAATTTCGATGGACGGGCCATGTTATCCGCATGCCCAATACACGTCTCCCCAAACAGATCCTGTACTCCCAGCTCAAGGAAGGCAGTCGAGCAACTGGTGGACAAAAGAAACGTTATAAGGACAACATTAAGGCCAACTTGAAGAAATTCCATATTACTTCGAGCAACTGGGAACACATTGCACTGGACAGAAGTTCCTGGAAGAAATCCGTGCAGGATGGTGCAGCAAATCATGAAATAGAACTCCACCGTGCCACAGAGATAAAGCGACAGCTTCGCAAGGAGAAAGATAAAAAGGCTCCACCATTATCAACAATTACTTCTCTCTCCTGTCCATACTGCACCAAAGTATGCGGATCGCGGATTGGCCTCTACAGCCATCTGAAGTCCCACAAGTAAACCCAAAAGTGAGGACAGTCATACTCGTTTCGAGTGACCGCTGATGATGACTTGTGTCCATTCCTAAAGCCCCCCCCCCCGCCCCCTACACCTGCTCCTAATCACACTGAAGCTGCTGATCAGTAAAGCTGTTCTTGAAGCTGCAGGAAGAGACTCACGCTTTTGAGTTTGGGAACAATATGAGCTGCATGTGTTTGATTCACCAGAACATCTGATCAACGTGAGGACACCACATATTACTTTAATTATATACTTATTATACATTTTATTTACATGTTTTCAATATTTTCATATCGAGGCTTCGTTTAGTCATTTACTGTGTTTCTCCACGATCCATTATTACTGACGCACTGATATCAGTCATGTTCAATACTATTTAGGGCAGATAGGGTGGATAGTTTGCACATTGGCACGCAGGGATATTTAAAACCGTAAATCAATATGGTTGCTAGTTATGATGTCCCTAAGTTAGTTATGTTTTGTGAAAGACTAAGCGCCATTCATGTTGATTGTCTAATTTCTCTCTCTGACACACACACACAGTTATGCATAAAAATACCACAAAAAGAAAGTTAGTCAATATCACACAAAGAGTGCCAGTTTTTGCCTCTAAAAATCAGCATGATTACAAATGTGATCCCTGATTTTATGCAACAGTTCAATAAACAAGTTAATATTAAGATGCTTATGTTTTAGATATGGTATTGTCTGTTTTTGCTCTATTTCACCAACAAAAAATAATTCCAAACACAGTCACAGCACTGTTTCTGAGCAACTGAGCAACATGACAGTGTTTAGTTCCTGAATCAATCGTTTAAATGATTCGGTTCAATCACAATAAATCACTTATTAACAGTGACTCGCTGCCACCTACTGGCGGTTTTAATTTCACTTTTAAAGTATCTTTTCATTTTTTTTATAATTGTAATTATTAGTATTCAATGTTTTATGTTTAAAATAACAAAATATTATTTATGCATTTGTGACTGCAGGTTAAATGCATTCATGTCCCTCTGAGCTGCAGCCCTAGTTGTCTTTAATATAACACCTCTCTGAGCTAATATACGATGGAATAAATGAGAAGAAATGCCGATTTGTACTCGGGTTGGTCGTCTCAAAAGCACACTGTTCTTACTCTCTCACTTATCTGACTGGTTTCTTTAGTAATTTTGTCTGCTAACAGTAAAGTCTTTGCTAACAAGACGAGCTATTAGCACTTAGTTTAAACAGACGATCCATTTAAAGGTTTTGCTAATGCTTTAACATGAACACAGAAGTCCACACATGTACAAGAAACAAAGCCACACAATGTTTTACTTTCTGTATCTCTGTATCTTGATTGACAGTTGTCTCATCCAATCAGGAGTAAGTATTCCATTCATAAACAATACCTACTTTTTACATTTTGTCTGACTTGTCTTTGTGTTTTCAGACTTTTTTGGGTGATTTGTTTTTCACTTCACAAATATTTTACAATGTTTCATATATGATCTTACCACAGTTTCTCCAGTTTACAGTCAGGATCCTTCAGTCCAGCACAGAGACGCTTCACACCTAAATCTCCTATTTTATTCAGAGACAGATCCAGATCTCTCAGGTGTGATGGGTTTGATCTCAGAGCTGAAGCCAGAGCAGCACAACCTTCATCTGTGACGCCACAATCTCTCAACCTGTAGAGAACAATGACACACTCTTCACTCTCTCAGATCAGATCAGTTCAGCTGAGAATACATTAATAAAGAGAAAGTACAAACACAAATCACAAATAAACATGTTTGATGGATCATTGGACTGAGATCTAAAATGTCACAGAACAAAAACATGAGCCTCATTTAAGAAAGATAAATAATATAACTTTGTTGCACAATGTCAGTGGTTTAAAGGGGTCATGAACTGAGAAACCAAAATTCTCTTGATCTTTTGACATAAGGGGACATTGTACTATAAAAACATCCTGTAAGTTTCAGAACTCAAAACTTTGTCGTTAGTCTGAAAACAGCTTATATTGAAGCCAGAACGACAGCTTGAGGAATGTTCTACTCTATGATGTCAGTGGTTCTCTAGATTCTTCAGATTGTTTGATATGTATCGAGTTATTTATGTGTTTTTGATCTAAATCACAGCAGCGTCCATCTGTGAAGGACGTAGACTGTCAAACACACAACTATTAGCCAATCACAGCAGGGGGGCGTTTACTTCTGAGTCTACAATCCTCCACGTCTATTCAAACAGAGCGTTCTGATGAGGGGTCAAAAACAGCACAGAAAATAGCTCATTAATATATAATGCTTATATATGCATTATAAATGGCTTATAAATAATGTGTTTGACGCAAACATTTTATGTTAAAGTGGACCTCAGCGAACAGTACAAAATAAAAAACAGAGGCAGTTCATGACCCTTTAAAAATTACAATTACTAAAATTCCAAAACAATTTTATAATCACTTCTCTGTCTCTGAATCTAACGGTGTCACTGATCTGATATAAAACACATCAAAATACTGACCACTAAACTCTGAACAACATCTGCAGCACTGAAGATTTATGAGCTTTTAACTTTGATTTTCTTAATGTTTTAACAGTGAAGTTGTTCTCAGAGATACTTACTGAACTGATCTGGATTCTTTAATCACAGGCAGCAGCTTCTGAAGAACTTTCATATTTTCAGGATCATTCTTTCCTTTAACAAATTTATCAAGACGAAACTCATTCAGTTCCTCTTCTGATGTCAACAACACAAAAACTACAGCTGACCACTGAGATGAAGAGAGTTTGGCTTCCTTTATTCTTCCAGATTTCAGATACTGTTGTACTTCCTCCATTAGTGAACGATCACCCAGTTCATTCAGACAGTGGAACAGATTGATGGATTTCTCTGGAGAGTCAATGGTCCCGATCTTCAGCTTGATGTACTCAACTGATTTCTCATTACTGTCAGAGCTGCTTCTTTTCAGCAACATTATTTGTTGTAGAAGAATCTGTTGAGACTTTACTGACAAACCCAAAAGGAACCGCAGGAAAAGATCCAGATGTCCATTTTTACTCTGTAGAGCCTCATCCACAGCTCTCTGATGCAGCTCAGATAATGAAACATGTTCTGATGGATTGAGTTTAAACCTGTCCTGAATTTTAGACGGGGCATTTTGTTTGGTGATTGGCTCAAACACATCTCTGTTGTTGTTTGTACAGGAGAGGTGCACATATAGAGCTGCTAGATGTTCCTGAATGCTCAGATGAACAAAGCAGAAGACTTTCCCCTGATACAAGCCAAACTCCTCTCTGAAGATCTGAGAGCACAATCCTGAGTACACCGATGCTTCTCTCACATCAATGCCACTCTCTCTCAGGTCTTCCTCGTAGAAGATCAGGTTGCCTTTCACAAGCTGCTGAAAAGCCACTTTCCCCAGTTTGAGGATCATGTCTTCATTGGTCACCTTCTTCTCGTAGTCCTTCTCATGTTTGATGTTGGTCTGAAGGATCAGGAAGCGTGTGTACATTTGAGTGAGAGTCTTGGGAATCTCTCCACTCTCTGCTCGACTCAACATCTTCTCCAGAACAGCGGCTGAGATCCAGCAGAACACTGGGATGTGGCACATGATGTAGAGGCTCCTTGATGACTTCAGGTGTGAGATGATTGTATCGGCCAGACTCTGATCACTGATTCTCTTCCTGAAGTATTCCTCCTTCTGTGGCTCATTGAAGCCTCGTACCTCTGTCACTCGATGGACACACTCAGAGGGGACGAGATCAGCTGCTGCTGGTCTGGAGGTGATCCAGATGAGAGCAGAGGGAAGCAGATTCCCCACAATGAGGTTCCTCAGCAGCACGTCCACTGAGGCTGATTCACTTACATCACACAACCTCACATCGCTCTGAAAATCCAGAGACAGACGACACTCATCCAGACCATCAAAGATGAACAACACTTTATATTCATCACTGGATATTTCTATCTCTTTAGTTTCAGGGAAAAACACATGAAGAAGATCTGAAAGACTGAGTGTTTTGTCCTTCATCAGGTTGATTTCTCTGAAAGGCAGTGGAAATATGAGCTGGACGTCCTGATTCTCTTTCCCTTCAGCCCAGTCCAGGATGAACTTCTGCACAGAGACTGTTTTTCCAATGCCAGCGACTCCCTTTGTCAGCACAGTTCTGATGTCTTTGTCTTGTCCAGGTAAAGCTCTAAAGATGTCATTGCATTTGATGGCTGTGTCCTCTGTTGCTGCTCTCCTGGATTTTATCTCAATCTGTCTCACCTCATGTTCATTACTGATCTCTCCACTCTCACTCTCTGTGATGTAGAGCTCTGTGTAGATCTCATTCAGGAGTGTTGGGTTTCCCTGCATCGCTGTTCCCTCATACAGACGCTCAAACTTCTTCAGCAGATTTGATCTAAACCTGTTGAGGACTTCATGCCTGGAAAATTAAAATACTGCATTATTAAATAAGCTCAGCTAATGTATTCTGTATCATAATCAAATAATATTTTACAGAAATATTAGACCTGAGATCAGTCTTTGTATCTTCACTCTTATAATCTATTGGTTGATTCATAGACGCGTCACTCCTCATAGACACACAGCTGAACTCTGCTTCTGATCTCTTCTGATGAACTGAACTATAACAGAGAGAGATTAAAGTCAATCCTTTGAATTATGATATTTAACAAAGTATATCTTCATATAGTATTCAAACAATCACTTTAAAAAGCACTTCATGATCATTTCATTCAGACCATTTTATTACAAAATATGTTAAATAGAACTGAGTGCTTTCACAAGTGCATCTCTCTGTGCAACACTATATTAAAATATCAGAGAAATACATTTTTAAATAAATATAACACTATTTTGGTCGACGCCAATAGCCCCGTGGTTAGTGTGCAGACATACAGTATATAAATACTATTTCGAATATTTTAAATTATATGCTATAATTAAATTTATACAAAAATGTACCTGAGATCAGTCTTTGTGTCTCCACTCTTAAACTCTATTGGACGACCCATAGACGCTTCACTCCTCATAGACACACAGCTGAACTCTGCTTCTGATCTCTTCTGATGAACTGAACTATAACAGAGAGATTAAAGTCAATCCTTTACCATATTAAACAAAGTACATATTCATATATAATTTAAACAATCACTTTAAAGAACACTTAATGTTAATTTAGTGTACAATATTTTATTACACAAAGATGTTAAATAGAACAGTGCTTTCACAAATGCTTCTCTCTGTGTAACACTATATTAAAATATCAGATAAAGATATTTAAAGATAAAGATAACACTATGTTGATAAATTCAAATGACATTAGTGTACACACAGTATACATTTGAAAAATATTTACATGTAAATATATACATATATAATATGTAGTGGTGGGCATAGATTAATTTTTTTAATCTAGATTAAAATGGCTCATTTGAATTCTGCCGAAGGCATTCAGAATATGTGTGCTACCCAAATAATGACTAAAAGTAAGTCTTTGAGAACGGGTTTCTCAAGCCAGGTGGCGCATTAGACCAGGGGCTCATCTCCTGTTTCCAAAATGCATCACAAACTTTAATCTCTTCCCGTCCCAATCCCACGAAAAAACTGGAGGAAAATCCCGTTCCACTCCCGGAAGAATGACTCCCATTCCCTCCCACTCCCGTGTTGTTGTTTTTTTTTTTGCCGATAACTGTCAATTACAGTAAAAATATAGTACAGATCACAGCGTGCCCACCTTATTAGTTGAATAAAAACCCCAAATGTCGTTTTTTGTTATTATATTGAACTGAAAGCCATTTTATGCACAGTGTTGCACAGATTCAATTTCATGTAAATCATCCATGCTAACACACACGTCTTCTATTTTTATTTTTTAGACATTTCACTCTCTATAGATATATTTTTCAAAGACGGAGTTTCTAAGTTTCTCGCTCAAGTTCACATGAGACCTAAAGCGCATCCTGTTTGCTTAAAAGCGCAACGTTTCGTTGTTATTCTGAGTGCACACAAATAAACGTAGAGTCTTTACAGATTCGAAAGATGTATTAGGCTACTTTTATCTGTATGACCAAAAATGACGGAGATTTTAAGAGCAAGTGAACGCACCGGAGCCTGTCCTGCAGCAAACGCGCTTCCACACAAACACTTCAATAGCGCACATTTCTCTAGGTTAACATCATATTGAGCGGCCATGTAAAGTTGCTACTACATACATCTTTCAGATGAAAAGCCATATTTGAGGTTGATGAATGATAGGTGAGCGTTTGGATGTCCTGCCCGAGTGTATTACCACACAGACCAGCCGTTAACAATCTGTCCATCACGGACTGCGAGCCTCTAGTTCGAAGACTCGTTCTCGCCCCCTACAGTGCAATTCGGCTAGGTATACATCCGCGCTAAAATATCAGGGTGAAAGTCATCATAGCTTGCGTAGTATAGACCCAGCTCCCAACCCAACTTTGAGAATAGATTAACGGCGATATTTTTTTTATCGCCGATAAGAGTCTCACGTTAACGCAGCACATTAACGCCAATAACGGCCCACCACTAATAATATGTAAACATGGCATAATCTTTCTTAAATATATACATGGATGTGAGTATTTATAAACATAATAATTGTATAATAAAATGTGAACAAAAACGTTTATTTTGGGTGCACTAAACATAAAAATGTACCTGAGATCAGTCTTTGTATCTCCACTCTTAAACTCTATTATAGGATCCATAGACGCGTCACTCCTCATAGACACACAGCTGAACTCAGCTTCTGATCTCTTCTGATGAACTGAACTATAACAAAACAGATTTAATACTTTATGATGATAATAGCTTTCTTTTCAGGTCTACAAGTATCTTTCATCAAAAAATACTGCAATGAGGAGGCTTTTTGACCTTACTATTATTATTTTAAACAATCTTTATTTTATCTAAAAAGTCTCCAGACACAAAAACACGGTGGAGACTCCATCTCCCATCATTGCAGGTGATTTAATACAGTGTTTATTGAAAGTACCTGCATCCTGGAGAAACATCTTCATCTGTGGATGTTTGTGTGTGATCCATGATGAAACAGAATCTGATCTCCAGCACTGACTCTGAATGGAAATGACAAACAAACACAATAATTCATCTGAACGGATCCTGAGAGAAACAGATCATGAGACTCAGATACACAATGTTAGTCGTGTGTTAACAAATGATCAAATAAACCACAGAAACACCAAACACCAATCAAACCACGCTCATCTGCTTGAAAAAGACAATATTAAAACATACAAACATACGTCGTTTAGAGGAAATATGAATGCGTAAGTCACTGTAAAGCACCTGATCATCAGCACTCACCTTATTTACACAGATTCACAAAATCCACCGCCTTTCTATGAAGCAGCTACACGTAAATCATGACTTAGCTTTGATAAAGGTTCATATAAACACTGATATTCCGTATAGAATCGATTCTGGCTGTTAAAATGGAGAAACATCAACTCTGAACATTTACTTTCACTTTTAGTTCGAGACGCGAAAAACTAAGATGGCGCCGACACTCACCTGTAGTGTTTAAGGAGCGTCTGTAAACTACACACACCGCGGGGAAACCTTTGCGATGTCAAATCTTTCGTTCAAATAACGTACACGTTTAAGCACACAAAATCATTGCCATTAGCATATGCAAACATGTGAGTTGTTCTACGAACACAAGTAGAAACAATAGTATATATCAGTAGGCTACTTAATATTCACCATTGCATAACAATACAATAAACAATAGCAAAAGTTAACTATGTTAATAGTTATAAAAACACTATAACATATCCAGAAGTAAAATTCTTCACTTTCAATACCTTATTTATAAGTTACTCAACTTAGAAAAGACCGGGAATCGAACCCGCGGCGGTTGGCACTAATGACGAATAGCTCGAGCATAATAGCATGATTAGCATTTCTTAGCGTATTCAACAATGTCGTCAAATCGAATAAATACTGTTTAAATACACTTAATGAAAGACAAATGTACTTCCGCGTCATATAAACAATAAAGAGGAACCGTAGAAACAATTATAATCAATAGGAAGGCTAGTATATAGCTACACGCAGACTGATCGGCCATATTAGTTACATAACTTAACATAATTATGGTGATACCTCGTAAACAACACGTTAATTATGATCAATAAACATAGAAACTTACTTTTAGATGTACGCACACGATTAAACAACACTAGAAATTAGGAAAACTCCCTTGCGCTCCACACTACGGACTCAAAACAACAACTGACTCCTTTCTAGCCCACTTCCGTGAACAGTAACAGTCCAATGGTGCACCTGAAATCGCATACGTCCTTTTCACACTTCCGCATTCCTGACTTCCGGTTTGGCGAGATAAATATATACTTTATATGATTTCCAGACGTGTATACCCTGCATTATCCCTTTATGTAGATTATAATATGTGTTCCACAATTGACAAGATGTTATTTAAGTTCATATGGAGGGGCAAGGACAGAGCAGTCGGGGGTTCGGTGCCTTGCTCAAGGGTCTCACCTTTGTCATGGACATTAGGACAAGAACGGAGCAAAGGGGACTGCTGGGGGGAAAGGAAAAAAAGGGGAAAATAGTTGGAAAAATTTAATTGAACGTTTTTTTATTTTATTTATTTTGACCAGTTTTTTCACATTTTCATTAATTTTAACTTAAGAAATTACAGAAAAGTCAACATTTAAACCTATTTTATCTTATCACAAAATAACTGCTTATATTAATTTTTGTAAATATACTTCCACAAATACGGTTTATTCCAAAAGCTTAAATGTGACATGTATACATAGTAATAATCAGAAGTCAGAAAGAGCTTTATTGCCAAGAATACTTGAGCATGCAAAGAATTTATACATTTATAAGACACGTAGTGTTATACATTTATAATTTATAAATAGTTAATATATATACAAAAATGAATTAAATACATCTATAATAATCTTACTTCCACAAATAGTTTAATATTAAGAATAGAAATATATACATTAAAATTAGACACACACATTATATATATATATAATTAAGAAACTACAATAACAATAGTATTAATAATACTTACATAATAATAATAAACAACTTTTGATAATAATAAACATTTGACCTTTATATTAAAAAAAATGCATGTAAACACAAATTTAAATAACTACCCAATAATAATAGAATCAGAATCAGAAGAAGCTTTATTGCCAAGTGTGTTTGCACACACAAGGAATTTGTCTTGGTTTTATATATATATATATATATATATATATATATATATATATATATATATATATAAACTTATAAATAATATATATATAAACTTACTTCCACACATATTTTATTCCAAAAGCTCAAATCTGACATTTTATAATTTTTATCAGACATAAATACAAATTTAAGGAACTATAATAACAATACTACTAATAATACTTACATAAAAATAATAAACAACTTTCAAATTTGACCTTTATATAATAAAAATTATGTATATAAATGTACATTTAAATAACTACCTAATAATAATAATATCAACTTACTTCCACAAATATTTTATTCCAAAAGCTCAAATCTGACATGTATCATTTTTATAAGACACAAATACAAATTTAAAGAACTATAATAACAATACTGCTATTAATAATAGACCTAATACTTGCGATAATATTTGCAGCAATATGAATGGACACCTCGATTTATATCACAATCTCACACAAACATAGCATCTTATATCTATATAAATATTAAATCACAGATTTAAGAACACATTTAGAGAGAAAATAAATAGGAGTTTGAACCCTAATGCCAAAGAGTTAACGTCACGTAATGCTTTTATTTCATGTTCTATGTTTTACTGTACTTACCTCCACGTTATCCAAAAACGTCAAACTAACTAAAAATACGTTCCGTGTTTAATGAACATTAAATTCGCCTTAACTTTGATAAACTATTCATCCGCACGCGTGCACGTGACTGTTTCGACCAATGGCTGTTGATGAAGTGACGAAGACACTTCCTCGCTGACTCTTCGCTGATGCCGAGATTTGCTGTTGAAACGCCTCAGCAACTGGATTGGATCTCTTGCAGGTCTATCCCCTATCGCCATCTGACAACGATCTAAAAGAGCCTCACAAAAGAGTAAATTTTGGCACGGTGTTGATGCAAATGCCTTGCCGTCATTGTAAGATGTGCAGGTCTCCCCTGCATGCTGATGATAGTCACGCTGAGTGTGTGTCATGCTTGGGGAAATCCCACGCTGACGCTGCGATCATCAGGGCTGACTTCTCTCACTGCGAGAGTTTCAGTCTTGCCTCTCTGCGCTCGCGGATAGCTTTCTTTTCAGAGAGCGGCTCCGCCCCTCACGCCCTCCCGTTTTCTTCCTCTCAAGGACCTGTGAGGAAAAAACAGCAGGATTCGAGCGGCCAGTGACAAACGAGCCCACGTCGGCTCAATGCCCGCGTGCCTCGAGATGGATGACAGCCTTTCTCTGGTGGCTTCAGACGCAAAGGAGCTATCGGGCTCTGTGACTGAACCCGCCCTCTCACCGCTGTCCTCTTCATGCAACTCCAGACTCAGAATGGATGAGGAACTCATCCGTATCATGACAAAGGCTGTTAATGAGCTCGGGCTCGAGTGGTCTCCACCTGAGGAGCTGTCTCGCAGCAGGCTGGACAAGTGGTTTCTCCCGGGGTGCCATCAAGCCCCCCGCCAACGCTCATCCCCCTTCTTCCCTGAAGTTCACGACGAGCTCACTAAATCGTGGCGCACCCCTGCACGTCTCTGTTATGTTCTCTTTAATGTGTTGTTTTATAATGCATTGAGTTCGATTGTGCTGAAAGCATTATGTTATGCCTGACCAAATGTAGGTGTTCGTGTACTGGTGTCTGCAACAGGATATAGGAAGTAAAGAGTTACGATAACTCGCTGTGTCGGTGTGATCTTTATCAAACACAACATTTGGCGACTAGGATAGCTGATATCGCACTACCACCTCCTGCCCCTTTCCTTCCCAGCGAGCCTCCGATTCCCTGGACTCGCTGGTTACAGTCCTTTGAGACTTTCCTCTTGGCAGAGGGGCTGACTGATGTGAGCGTAGCCCGCAAAAAAACACTGTTACTGCATTGCTTGGGAGCCGAGGGTCAACGTGTGCTGGGAGCGCTCGAGTCGGCCACCACAAGTGATTATGACACAGCCGTGGAACTACTGAACGCACACTTTGCAGCCCCCCAGAGCGCACTCTTGCGATGGTTTTTGTTGCGCCAAAGACACCAGCTGCCCGTTGAGTCTGTGCAACAGTACGTAGCCAACTTAAGGGGGTTCGCCAGCACATGTAAGTTTGGTGCGTTGCAAGAGGAAATGATTCGCGACCAGTTAATTGAACACACCAATGATGCAAAAGTGCGTGAAACTCTGCTGTTAGAACCGGATGATCTACCACTGTCCCGGGCAATCACGATTGCATTACGAATTGAGAGTGCAGCTGCATGTGCGTCGGCTCTGACCAAACAGCAAACAATCGCGGACTGCCCAGCCCCCTCCCCCATGCCACAATCGATGTTACAACCCAGCCAGAACGATACATTGGTGGCAGCAGATTCCTCTGCAGTTATGCTACTGAGGCGACAACTGCGGTCTCGGCCACGCCCACAAGCATCACGGCCCTGTGATAACTGTGGATCTTCATCTCATCTGTCTAGAGCACAGAACTGCCCAGCCCGTGGCCAGACATGCCGCAACTGTGGTAAACGCAGTCATTTTGCCTCAGTCTGCCGCTCCGCTGCAGCTGTCTCAGCCCAAGCACCCACTATCATTCACAATGTCTACTCTGCACCAGTCTCATTTAAAGCATGTTCAGTGCGCTTGAATGATGTGTGTATCCCACTGCTTTTGGACACTGGTGAATGGACTTGGACTTGGACTTGGACACAGTGTGTCTCTCCTGAATATGCAAACATACAACACTTTTTTCGGAGCACTGACACTGTCGGCACCCTCTGCTTCACTCTGTGGCTATGGCGACTCAAAGATTGACTTTTTTTTTTTTTTAAGCTCGGATGAGCTTTATTTGTCACATACACAATTATACAGAGTATAATGAGGAGTGAAATGTGTTCTCTGCATTTAACCCATCCAAGTGTACACACTTGGAGCAGTGGGCAGCCGACTGTGCAGCGCCCGGGGAGCTGTCGTGGACTTCCTGCCAGAGCCGGGATTCGAACCCACAACCTTGAGTTACCTCGGGTTTCAAGTCCAACGCTCTATCCATTAGGCCAACGACTGCCCAACGACTTAGTGGGTTCCCTGCAAGTAACTGTTGGCTATGGCAACAAGATGGTGCCTAGCTTTACCTTCCATGTTGCCCGTCGTGGGGCCAACCTGAAGGGTCTGGATTTGTTCTCGGCTCTGGGATTTTCTCTAGTTGACACGAAGGGATGTGCGATCCTGACAATCTCCACGCCCTGGCAGCAAAAGTGGCCATCCCTGTTTGAAGGTTTGGGCTGCCTTACTGCTTTTGCCCACCAACCTCTCCTGAATCCCGCCATTAAACCAGTCATCCAACCACTCCGGCGCATTCGCTTGGCTCTCCGTGATGGTGTTTCGGCTGAGCTCAAGCAGCTGCTGGACGTTGGCATTATTGAACCAGTGGATGCGTCGCCCTGGGTCTCAAACCTGGTGGTTTGTCAGAAGAAATCAGGGGCCCTACGGGTGTGTGTCGACCTGCTAGCGGTGAATAAGGCAGTGATCCCAGACAGGTTCCCTCTGCCTACCTCAGAAGAGCTCACTGCTCAGTTCCATGGCTCAACCGTGTTCTCTAAACTGGATCTTAGACAGGGTTACCTACAAGTGCCTCTCCACCCCTACAGCAGAAACCTCACAGCCTTCGTTACCCATGCAGGTGTGTTTCGCTACACACGTATGCCGTTTGGACTCCGCCCCCAGCTGTTTCCAAAAAATCATGGTGTCGGTGTTGGCTGGTATACTGGGAGTGGCTATTTACCTGGATGATGTGGTTATCCATGGGCCCACCACCGAGAGTCACGATGAACGCCTCAGTAAAGTCTTGGCAGCCCTAGCTAAACACAAACTAACCCTTAATTCTGAAAAATGTGTTTTCTCTGCACCAACAATTGAATATGTGGGTTTCCGGCTGTCAGCAGATGGCATCACACCACTTCAATCAAATGTAGATGCCATACAGGCAATTCCTGAACCCAGCTCAGCTGTGCAGGTCGCCTCCTTTTTGGGCATGACGGGCTACTACCTGAAGTTCCTCCCACACTATTCTGCTACCACTGCCCCACTACGGTGACTACTGCGTAAGGATGAGCCATGGGTGTGGTCAAAGGCATGCTCTGATGCCGTGCGTGCACTCAAGATGCAGCTCACCACAGCCCCAGTGTTGGCTCACTTCGATATCTCCAGCCCCACCTGGGTGACCTGCGATGCGTCAGCTACAGCCATAGGAGCAGTGCTGTCACAAACCCAGCAGGGCATTGAGAAGCCCATCGCCTTTGTGTCACGGGCCCTCAATCAGACAGAGCAGCGCTACTCAGTGGGGGAACGTGAAGCATTAGCCTGCATCTGGGCCTGTGAGAGGTGACACTTGTATCTCTATGGCCGCGCCTTCACCCTAAGGACAGATCACCAGGCCTTGACAGCACTACTTTCCACATCTGGGACAGGCCACAGACCACTGAGGCTACACCGCTGGTCCGACCGTCTTCGCCAGTATAACTTTGACCTGAAGTTCACCCCGGGCAGAGACAATGTTGTGGCCGACCTACTGTCCCGCTCAGCTCCGCCACACCCCACCACACACACACACACCGACACGGATCAGGTGGAACGGGACATTGTCCAGATGTTACACACACCCCTCCAGGTCATTGTATCGTTACAAGAACTGAAGGAGGCATCGGAACAGGACCCGGTCCTTTCTCAGCTCCGAGTTTATATTCTAAATGGCTGGCCTCAGAAGGTACCAGAGGGGCTGGCAGCATTTTACAGAATAAAGCATGAGCTGTCCTGCTGGAATGACACCTGTGTGGCACGCGGCCTCTGCACAGTCATCCTTAGCACCCTACGTGCACGTGTTTTGGCGATGGCTCACGAGGGCCACCTGGGTATTGTGAAGTTGAAGCAGCGCTGCAGAGACCGGGTTTGGTGGCCAGGGATAGATAAAGACATCGAGGCCCTGGTAAAAGATTGCGCTGCCTGTCTCTTAAGCGGTAAGACTGGTCACCAGGCCCCCCCACCCTTACAACCTCTTGCTTGGCCATCACAGCCCTGGGACCACTTGCAGCAGGACATTTGGGGGGAGATACAGGGAGTTCCTCATCGCCAACGCTTCCTAGTAGTTGTCTATGACCTGCATTCGAAATGGCCTGAGCTCATTGCCACCGGCTCTGTGACATCTCAGATCATAATTAACTTCCTGGACTCTCTGTTTTCCCGCTGGGGCCTTCCAAACACGGTCACTACTGACAATGGCCCGCAGCTAATCTCAGCTGAGTTCACAACATACCTCCAAAACAAAGGTATCCATCACATCTGCACGGCATACTATCACCCCCAAGCTAATGGTGGCGTCGAACGCTTCCATCAGTCCCTGAAAAACAGTCTCAGAGCGCACTTGTTCCAGGGATGGACCTTCTCACGGGCCATCCATCACACACTGCTGCACTACAGGGCCACCCAACACTCTACAACGGGGGTCTCTCCAGCTTTCCTCATGCTTGGCCGTGAACTCCACCTTCCCCTAGACAGACTCAGCCCCGCACTGCCTAAGGGCCCTCCACCGAATGTCATTGCCTCTGTCACCCGCCAGCAGAGGAGGATGAAGCAGAAATTCGATCTCTCAGCACGTGTTATGGTCCCTGACATTAAGGCCACAGATTGGGTCAGGGTTCGCAGGCCCCACAGAGATAACAAACTCAATTCATATTGGTCTGTCCCTCTCCAAATTACTCATCAGCTGGGCCCAGCCACCTTCTTGCTCAGCAATGGCACACGGTGGCACGCAAGCCGCCTCCGCAAAGTGCCGCCACCAGCACATACAACAGGCGTCACACCTCAAGCCACACCTCCAGCTTGGCAGGACACCCCAGCATTTCAGCTGACACCTCAGATAGCTCCTGCACAAGCTCCAGACATGCCTATCAACCTGCCAGCTGAGATTTGTGCCTGCCCATCACAGACTGCCCAGCCTCATCCCCTTGTTTCTCCACGGCCTGTCCACATTCGTTCTCGCCCAGGGCACTTACAGGACTTTGTGTCAACAGTTCATGTTTGAAACCCCATAGGGAGGGGGGGAAATGTTATGTTCTCTTAAATGTGTTGTTTTATAATGCATTGAGTTCGATTGTGCTGAAAGCATTATGTTATGCCTGACCAAATGTAGGTGTTCGTTTACAGGTGTCTGCAACAGGATATAGAAAGTAAAGAGTTACAATAAGTTGATGCTACTCGCTGTGTCTGTGTGATCTTTATCAAACACAACAGTCTCGCATCCGTCTTTTGCCTCTGAAGAGAAGAGATACGAGTGCCTGCTCCCTCTGGATGAGTCCCTGGCCGCGCATCTCTGCCCGCCCATGACTATTGCCAAGGACCATCACATCACGCACAGACAGTGAGCAGCCAGTGGCCCCATTGGTTTGTCTCCTGTATTGACTGCATAAACCACCCAATCACAACTCGCTATAGATGGAGTGATGAAGTATTTTGCCTATATAAAGATCGCTTCACCCCTCCCCACTTCACCTTTGCGTGAATTACGTCTCAAAATGACAGACCAAAGTGCAAAGGTGGTGCTGAAAAGCTCTGGGAAATGATAATTAAAAGTTTGGAGGTGGATGCCGCCAAATGTGCAAAAATTACAGCTATGTTTACTGCTGCAGTAGCCTCTACTTCGACAGCAGTGCCGGAAGTATGTGCAACAACAAGAGCCTGAGCAGGTGCCGAGCCATGATGAACAGGCTTGTTGCTCTGTTGTATGTGATGAGGGCCAGAGCAGGGACAAGGAGGAGAAGGAGGAGGAGGAGAAGGAAAATAGGGTAGTTGAATTGGTAAGAAGAAGCTTCGTTATAATGAAGGAACGAGAGAGGTTACCTCTCCCAATGTGTAGGCCTAAACTACTGATTAGTTCCTAAAGTTGTCATAACTTTGACTGACTATTATAACATATTATTAACTAGCTATTATTTTGTCAGCGATGCATTTTTGTTGCGTACATTTTCATAAAAATATCTAAACCTATGGTATATTTATCATCAGTATTTGAATATTTTAAACCTGAATGAACTGAACATTTAATTGTCTTTTCAATTAAAAAAATAAAAAATTAGAACAGCTCCATGCATTAAATGCTGAATAACCCCCTCTGCTCATCACCAGTATGGTAGTGTTTAAATTGCAAGACTTTGGCAGGGAAATGCTTAAATTAATCATCTCTCTATCTAGTCAAGGTTCCCTCATTACTTTACTGTCGAAAACTACCGTCAACTCTGTAATTAATACCATCCGTAACTTAAGTCAGCTAAATATCTCCACTGACATCCAGAAATCTGGAACGTTTTCTGTCCAGCTGGATACAACCCAGGACATAACAGAACAAGACCAGTGCTCAGTCATTTTGAGGTATGTGACTAATGTTGTTAATGAGAGACTTGTCGCAGTGGTCCGTTGCCATGAATCCACTGAACAGTCCTTTGTGAAGTTACTGACAGAGGTCCTCGAGCATCTGAACCTGGATATAAGCATGTGCATTGGAAATTCCATAGAAGAGGCTCCAAATATGCAGGGGCAGTACAGAGGCTTCTCTGCACTTCTGGCATCACAATCCCCCAACCATGTTCATGTGTTTTGCTATTCACATGTCCTCAATCTTGTGTTGTCTGAGACCACTCAAATGATTGATTAAGAGTGGATCACTTTTTGATCTGCTTAATGACATAGCAGTGTTTATCAAGGATTCATACCAAATCAACTCAAGTCACCTTTATTTATATAGCGCTTTTAACAATATAGATTGTATCAAAGCACCTGCACAATATCAAAATAGGAAAATAGTGTATCACTAATGTAAAATGACAAGATTAAACGCCATTTTTCAGTTAAAGGCATTTCGTTATTGAATTCAGTGATGTCATCGTCCAGCTCAGTTCAGTTTAATTAATATCTGTGCAATCAAGTCGACAATATCGCTGGAAATGAAGTGTCCCCAACTAAGCAAGCCAGAGGAACCAAAACTCCATCAGTGACAGAACGGAGAAGAAAACATTGGGAGAAACCAGCTCAGTCTGGGGGCCAGTTCCCCTCTGGCCAGACCAACCAGTAGTTTGTTCCAACTGCAGCAAAGTCAGTGTAAGGGCTCCACTGGTTCCAGTAGTCTTTTCCCGCTAGCTGTCTAGGTCAGTGGTTCTCAAACTTTTAAGCCAGTGACCCCTAATGTAAGATCGACAAGAACTGGCGACCCCCACTAAAGCATACACAAAAAATAAACGTAACTTATTTTAGCTGTTAAAAATATTTTAACTATATTTACTATACATCAAAATAATTTTGGCTTACCTTTCAATGGTATGGGTGTACTTGTTTTTGGCAGCAAAAAAGCTTAATTTGTGGCCTGATGGTACAGCTACTCGCAAATCATCTTCAACTTCAAGACGTGATCGGTATTTATTCTTTATGTACAGTATGTAACGGCGGAAAAAGACTGCTCGCACAAATATGTAGATCCAAATGGAAGCAGTACATCCATTTCCGCACTGGATAACTCTGTGTATTCGTCTGCAACTGCGATCCAAAATTCCAAAATTAAGGGAGTGTGGAATTAGAAAATAAAGTTTTTAATGTTCGATCACTAGACAGCTCCAGCAAAGTATCTTCCAGATTTGTGGGGAGATGCGTCCTAGATTTAGAAAATGGTTGCCGTATCCAGTCATACAGTTCTGGTTGCGTCTCTTTTGGGAAATACTTCTTGAATTGTTCCAAAAGGCTGCGGAGATGACCAGTGATGTGTTCTTTCAGGCTACTGAGACTCAGTCCATTCTCCTCCAGATGCTCCTCAAGCTCAGGAAACATCTCCACATTTCCTTGTTCAACTCGCTCAGCCCATCTTTCCAGCTTTTTCATAAACGTATCAACTTTATCATTCATTGTCAGGATATTTGTGTTTGGCTCGTGATAACCACCGGACTTCGGTGTGAAACAGCAATGCTTCATGCTGTGAGCCCATCTCATTGCAAAGTGTGGCCAGTAGTCTGCTGTTTACTGGACGAGATTTTATGTGATTAACAATTTTGATTGCACGTTTCAAAACACTGTTGAGTTCAGAATCAAGTGTTTTTCTAGCAAGAGACTCGCGGTGTATGATGGAGTATGTAAACTTTACGTGAGGAGCCACTTCTAAAACCCTTGTTCTAAAACCCTAAAACCCGAGTCCCTTGTTTTTACCTACCATTGCACCAGCACCATCAGTACATACACCAACACAATTATCCCATGAAAGTTCCATCTCTTTTATTTTGGTGTCCAGTTTGGTGAAAATGTCATTGCCTGTACAAGTCCCCTCGAGTGCTGAGCAGAAGAGCATATCCTCATGCAGTTTTCCGTCAAATGTGTATTTGATGAACGCCAGCAACTGAGCAGAATTAGACACATCAGTAGATCTGTCGACTTGCAGTGCATATTTTTTCCTATTTATCCTATCAATCAATTGACTCTTAATGTCTTTTGCGATATCATGTACACGGCGAGCGACTGTATCATTCGACAACGGAACAGTCATAAGCTCATTTGCTATTGTCTCACCATGTATGACCCGACACATAGCCACAGCAGCGGGCTTTATCAGGGTTTCCCCGATTGTATGTGGCTTTTTGGTTTGCGCGATCAAGTACGCCACCTCATAAGATGCCTCCAGAGCATTAGATGTAATTTTGGCTTGTTGTGCGATCATGTGTTTTTGACCCTGTAATTCCTTCTCTTTTCGGCGAAAAAAGTCTATAGGCTTTTCAATAAAAGAAGGATGTTTCGTCTCCAAATGCCTTTGCATTTTGCCGGGCTTCATACTTTCATGGGCAAGCACGTCTGAACAGATTACACATTGAGGAAAATCTACGTTGTTGACAATAGAGCAAGTGAATCCATACTTTATGAATTCTTCCTGATATTTCCGACGTTTCCTACTTTGGTCTGACGGGGTCTTGCTCTTATGCTTAGTCGAAGTACACGGTTCCAATGACTCAAGCAAACTGTCCACAACTTTCTCAACATTTTTAGATTTGCGAATTACAAATTTATCCATCTCTGCAGTTGCGATTTTCACGTGCAGATGCGCGCTGTAGCGATAGCGAGCCAGTCGCTGCACAGTGATGTCATCTTCGAGTCGGGAATTTTTTTTTAACATAATATTTTTCAAAACACTATAATCAGTAATATCTTTTAAAATAAGAAAATATTTATTGTAGCATTTACTTGTAGTGTTGAAAAATATTTATTATAATCACAAAAAATGACACTTAATTTGTTTAACCCTCTCGCGACCCCTTGAAATGTCGTGACCCCCAGTTTGAGAACCACTGGTCTAGGTGACGAGGTTCTCACTGGAGATCGGTCTCTGGGGCTCATCTAGGTGTCCTGGTCTCCGCTGACGTTCAGAGTTGTAGAGGTCGTCTCTAGATGATGATCCACCATCTGATCTGGATACGGACTGGATCTGGTGACTGCAGTGATCATCTGATCTGGATACGGACTGGATCTGATGACTGCAGTGATCATCTGATCTGGATACGGACTGGATCTGATGACTGCAGTGATCATCTGATCTGGATACGGACTGGATCTGGTGACTGCAGTGATCATCTGATCTGGATACGGACTGGATCTGATGACTGCAGTGATCATCTGATCTGGATACGGACTGGATCTGGTGACTGCAGTGATCATCTGATCTGGATACGGACTGGATCTGATGACTGCAGTGATCATCTGATCTGGATACGGACTGGATCTGGTGACTGCAGTGATCATCTGATCTGGATACGGACTGGATCTGGTGACTGCAGTGATCATCTGATCTGGATACGGACTGGATCTGATGACTGCAGTGATCATCTGATCTGGATACGGACTGGATCTGGTGACTGCAGTGATCATCTGATCTGGATACGGACCGGATCTTTTGACTGCAGTGATCATCTGGGCTGGATAAGGACCAGATCGGGTGGCTACGGTGACCTCGGAATAAGAAAGAAAAAGACTAATACTAGCGTAGATGTCAATCTTGTTACGATGTAACAAGTACATCGTGTTTTATGGGAAGTGTTCCCGGTTCAGGTTGAACTAACTTATGCAGCCTAACAATCCTTTAACGTATTTGAATATTAGAAGCGTATTAGTGTGTTAAGTGTACGCCAGGTTAAAGAGTTCGAAAGAAGAAGAATTTGCTTTTTAGATTAAAATACTTTCTTAATATGAAATTTGAATGGTATGACAAATTTGAGCATGCTACTGCGTCATTACGTCACATCTGTAAACATAAAGACGTTTTCCCGGCAACTAGGCTATCGCATGTGTGGATCCTGCAGTTGGAGGATCGTTTATAGCCTTTTCTCACAGCAGCTGGAATAATTACATTTATCATTTTGATGGCAGATTGTAATCCAGAAAGGATTATGAGTTCATGAAACACACGTGACTGAAATTAAATAATTCCTGCTTTAAATGTGCATCTAATTACAGATAGCCTGGGAATATACAGGATTTGTATTTTAAAGAGAATCTTTCTTAATCTCTAATTGTTATACCATTAAAATTTCAAATTAAGTTAGACTGTACAGAAATTGAAATCTACACACTAATATACACTACATACACGTAGTCACGCAATGCTGATGTTGTTAACATAAACAATTTGAGAACAAAGTATAACAATAAAAATAATTTGCCCAGTTTGATGTGATATGAGCTAATCGATCGTTAGATTTTATCACCATTGGTGGTGCGATTTATTTTAATGTTTTTTTTCCTCAGCTGGTCAGAACAAACGTGGCAGACTTGTTACTTGTTCTGATGACAATATGCAGTGAAAATTCTTATTTGGGTCATATATTCCAAGACACAAGCGAGAACTTGTGACACTTAAGTACATATCCACACCGGTGCGGTGACTGACAGCCACACAGTCACCTCAAAACATTAGATTTATTCACGCTGAAGCCGTGCCTGAGCACGACCCACGCAATAAAATAATTCTGTAAGTAACTGCAATTGCAGGTTTCAAACAGAGATGGCGACAAAGAGGCAAAACTTACGGACTGCAGCTTTAAGTAATTTCCAGGTCTGGAAAAGTATGGAAAAAAAGAAAAATTATGGAAAAATATTTTCATTTCCAGACTTTTGCCCCTATTTATTTTTTTTAATAATATAAAAATTAAGAATTTATTGAAAATATTGTATCATACAAGAAGTGTGTTTTCATGGCAGCTGTTTAGTATTTTTTTAGTGATTATCAAATATGACTGAATGAATTCAGGGCACACTTTTTTTGTTATGCAAAATGCAGGCTATAAGTGTTTTGGGTTTCTTCTCATGATATTCTTAGCATGCTACTACATAGCCTTAAAGACCTTTGCTAAAATAAAAAACTATACAGACTTTTGTGTGCGCACAAAACAGCTGTGTGATTGGTGTAATGGTGGATGGGAATGTGTGAGTGCAGTGAATGATGGGAGATGCAGTCCATGGGTGAAAAATATTTATTATAATCACAAAAAATGACACTTAATTTGTTTAACCCTCTCGCGACCCCTTGAAATGTCGCGACCCCCAGTTTGAGAACCACTGGTCTAGGTGACGAGGTTCTCACTGGAGATCGGTCTCTGGGGCTCATCTAGGTGTCCTGGTCTCCGCTGACGTTCAGAGTTGTAGAGGTCGTCTCTAGATGATGATCCACCATCTGATCTGGATACGGACTGGATCTGGTGACTGCAGTGATCAGAGATGCAGTCCATGGGTGATGTGCAGCTGTAGTGTGGTGAGTGGCAACCAGATTCATGACAGTTAGGTTTGACAATTACTCAGTTTGTTCAAGCAAATAGCATCAAATTGAATTGGCTTACATTGGCTTGAATTAGGTGAATTAGGTTGAAAACCTTAGAAAAGAAATAAAAGAAAATAAAAACATAATTTGTATGACATTCACTTAAATAGAAATACAACACAATGAAAATAAAGAAACTTTCTATACAAAAGTGTCTCATTATTTGTTAACTTACATATTCAAGTTGTTTTCTTTAGTTATTAAGACATAACCTTTCCGTTTCTCGTGAACTATTCAAATAAATTAACGGTATAATTAACCACGTAGCATTTCTAATGAACACACAAACCGTCGAATTTCACACTTAATAAACACTTTTCTGCATGCACGTACTTGCCATGTCAGTTTTTTCTCTTTTTTTTTTCGTTCCTCCTCATACATCTGGTACTTTCCGTCATTCTTCGGCATGTTCCGCCACTCTGCATTTTCCGTCAGACAATCGTCCCCACCGAATGATTTCAGCTCATTAATTCCACTCATTGCCTTTACCCATGCATTCATTAAGTACAAATTTGCGATTTAGCTTCACACCTCCCACTTGAACTACTGTTTTTTTTGACACAAGTTGTTCACATTTTCACTCCTCTACTTGTTTTCCAAGCTGTTCTTCTACAGGAATTAAGACGGCTAACCGTCTAACGTCTCTGTGGAGGATCGTTGGAGGGATTTTAGCAGTCAATTTTTTGGCAACTCCTTTGGTTTTGTCTGTGACAATTGCTTTGTCAGGCTTTACACCTGATACTGGGTAGCTTGTAAAGACTCTAACATTTACGTCTCTGACAATACCTTTGCAATCAGCATTGACTTTGACCACTCTGGCTAACTTATACTGACTTCTTAGTGTATTTTGGTCAGCTAACCAGACAACGTCCCCAACAGCAACGTTACGTACTTTCGTGTGCCACTTGCTCCTCATAAACAACTTTGGGCCTGCAAACTGACTCCAGAATTTGTTAACCTCTTCTTGAATGACTTTTAATCTTTTATAGGGATAGCCTATAAAATCGAAGTCACCTGGATCTCCCTTTGAATCAGATCTTCCCAACAAGAGAGAGTTGGGAGTGACATACTCAACACAATCCTCTCTGCTCTGGGTCCTAGCGTCGATGGGTCTCTCGTTGGCCAGGTTGGCTGCCATATAAGATGTCCATATAGAGGAAGGTTTGAAGCTCGCCCCATGTGAAAATACCATCACCTCCCAAGTTATGAAGGGCTCGCTTTACTATTCGAACAGCGGCCTCTGCTGCCCCATTCCTATGAGGAGAACTTGCGGGATGGATTTTCCAAACCCATTCAGTCCTATGCTTGACAGCCTCTTCCTCTAGCTCAGATTCCTGCAACTTATTCAGGAACTTGTAGAGTTCTGTAAGAGCAGGTTTAGCTCCAATGAAATTTGAGCCCGGGTCAGACCATAATATTCTCGGATGACCCCTCAGAGCCGTGAATCTTTGATAGGCTAGTAGGAAGCCTTCAGCAGACTGGTCACTCACAACGTCAGTGTGTATAGTTCTGGACGCCATGCAGCAGTGAACAATTCCTCAGACTTTTATGAGTCGTACCCTTTTCTTCACCTCATCCTTAACTTCGTATGGGCCAAACAAGTCTACGGTTGTGAATTTGAAGGGTGTAACTGGCCCCACCCTTTCAGGGGGAAGGTCAGCCATGATTTGCTGACATCTTATAGCCCTTGCCTTTCTACAGATCACGCAGCTGTCTGCTACTTTCTTGGCTAGTCTGCGACCCTTAATCACCCAAGCCTTCTTCCTCATTCTGAGAAGTGTTCCTGCCACCTCCTCATGACTTACATCGTGGGCTTCTTGGGCTAATAACATAGACACCCATGCATTGAAAGGCAATATTGGAACTGCAACCTTTTCTTCATTAAAGATCTGGATTCTGCCGCCACAGACTAAGAGTCCTGAGTCTTCTCTATACACAGCCAGTCTACTAAGTGTAGTGTCAGGAAAAGTCGAACCCTCTTAAGCTGCTAGAAAAAATTTAATTTAACAATCAATAAAAAACAAAATTAAAAAAATAAAAAATTAAAAACCAAAGTAAAATTTTTTAAAATTTATAATTTCCAGAAAAAGGGAATCCCCCCTTTAAAAAAATAATTGGATTAATTTTTAGGACAAAATTCCAAAAAAAGGTTTAAAATTTAAAAAACAAATTATTCCCCAATAAAAAAAAGGGAATAAAACTTTAAAAAAAAGGTGTTTAAAAAAATTTCCCTTTTTTAAAATTAACATAAAGGGAACCCAAAAAAAGTAAAAAAAAAAAAAAACCTTTAAAAAAAATTAAAAACCCTTTGGGGCCCCCCAAAAAAAAACCCCCTTTTTAACCCCGCAGCCAATGGGCCCTAAATCCTACCCTTTTACAAATTTTGTTTTTTTAAAAACTTTTATATTTCCAACAATTTAAAAATTAAATTTTTTAAATTGCAAAAAATTAAAGGGGGAAAAAGACTTGGGCCGCCTCCACCTTTGCTAAAACAAGAACCAAAGGGGCCCTTGGGGGGAAAAAAAAAAAATGTTGGAAAAATTTAATTAACGTTTTTTTTTTTTATTTTACCTTTTTTCCTTTTTTTTTAAAAAAAAAAAAATTTTAAATTTTTATTTTCCAAAAACCTTATAAATTTTTTTAAATTTTAAAATATTTATTAAAACAAATGGAAGGAAAAATTAAATTTAAAAGACCCAAAGTCTTTTTTTCTTTTTTTTAATTTTAAAAAATTTTAAATAACTTTTAAAAAAAAAAAAAATTTTAAAAAAAAAAAAAAGAAAAAAAAATAATTGAAAAAATAAAAATTTTAATTATTTTTTAAATTTAAAAAACGTTTTTTAAAAAATTTTATTAAAAAAATTAAAAATTTAAAAAAAAAAGTAAAAAAAACTTTTTCCTTTTTCAAAAAGGTTTTTTTTTTTTTTAAATATAATTTAAAATATTATTAAATTTAAAAATTTAAAATTATAATATAAATTATTCCCCAAATTCCAAAAAAACTTTTTAAATTTTTACAACAAAATAAAATTTAAAAATAAAAAAAAAAATTTAATAAAAATAATAAAAATTTAAAATTTAAAAAAAAAAATTAATTAAATAATTTAAAATTTAAATTAAAAAATTTTAAAAAAATTTTAAATTAAAAATTTTTAAACAAAAAAAAATTTTAAAGAAAAAACAAATTATTAATAAAATAAAGGAAATATTTACAATAAATAACCTCATTTTAAAAAAAAAACAACTTTAATTTTAAAAATATTAAAAAATTTGAAACCATTTAAAAAAATAAATTTTGGGGAACCCAATAAAATTAACTAAATTCACCACAGATCTCAGCCTTCACAGCATCTCCTTTCTGGTCTAGCGGTGTTAACTTGGCCTTGGACTCGACTAGTCTAACATATATCCCCCGATCCGTGTTCCACCTTAGGTACAATACAGCTCCATAGGTTTTCTCACTACCATCTGAGAAAGTGATTCCCCAAGGTTTTTCTATCCAGCCAGTTTGTGTGAGACTTCTGTGAAACTTGACTTGACTAAGCTGCACATACTCCTCCAACAGTTTGATGGCTTCCCCCCTGAGGTTCTCAGAAAGTGGCTTGTCCCATGTCTCCCGGGTTAAGTTTCCATTACCTGTCTCCTGGAACGCTTTCCTGACAAGAATTGCACCCTTTTGTTTGGCTGGCGTGACAAGACCAATTGGATCATAGAGCCCAGCAACCTGGCTTAGCAGATGCCTCCTGGACAATGGGTTTGGTGTCTTCAATCTCACCTCACTTTTCAAGAGGTTCTGACCCATTCTCATCTTCTTTTTCCTTACTGAGAAGTTGATGGAAGCCATAATATACACCTTGTCCTCGTCTACCAAGTATCCTGTGCCTAAAGCCTTGTTGTCTTCGTCTCTAAGCTGGTTTGGGAGTACGATTGTTTTAGCTTGCGAGATTGATTCCTCAGGACCTTGAGTTGGAGCACCCACCTCACTCCTCCCACTTTGCCCTGACCGAACCCATGGCTTGAGTGCAAATCCGCCAGCTGTTAGAATCTGTTCAAGCCAGTTTATTATCTCGTTCAGTCTCTCTTGGTTATTGTGAGATATAAGGATGTCATCCACGTAACTGTCCTCCTCAAGGACCCAACACTCCTCTTCCAAATGAGCAAACCTTGCCAGTCTCAGTCTCAGTAAAAGTGGGAGCTTCCACTTTCTCTAGGATTTCTTCGTACCTGACCGCAGCTGACCTCATGGACCGAGCAAAATGTGTCTTAGACTCAATTGCTGACCTATCCACCATCTCAAACAGATCTGGGTGTGCTCCAGCTACTGTTTTCCCCAGCGGGCTGTCCCAAAAGACAAGATCTCCCACTATCCTCACTCTTTGCGGCGCAAGTCTGCCCTCTCGATGGCTGATAAGGAGATCAATTTGTCTAGGTCTTTTCAGTTCACTAATGTCTATTTCTGGAAAGAATCTTTTAAGTTGCTTTGGACTTACGATTCTATGAACTTTGCCAATTTCTTCCAAGCCATAGCAGACCAACTGGTGAGCTTTCTCTGTACCCTTAGGAGTTTTGACTCTAACCCTGAGGAGGTATCTCTTTGTGCTTACTCTAATCGCCATCTTGCCAACTCCATGAGCCACTAGGGTAATTTTTTCACCTCTCAACTTTAGTCTGTCAGCAGCTTCATGTGTGATGTAATTTGTGTCAGAGGCCAGGTCTGTAAGAGTGCCGATTTTCTGTCCAGCATTTGTGGTTACCTCCATCAACATCATAATAACAGGAAGCTCATTCAGACCACTTTTACCAACTAATCCCAGCTGGTCATTTTCTGAGCAGTTTACCCTCTTAACTGTGTTAGTGAATGCTTTTTTGCACCTCTCCGCCAATTCTGGTGAGAGTTCAGCCAAGAATTATTCCTGCTCATATGTCAGTCCGCTTCCTTTCTTACTAACCTTAATGACAGCATTCCCTTCATTCAGGTTCTTGAGTTCCCATTTTGGACAAAGGAAGTAATGGTGGTCTGAGGAGGCTCCACTTTTGCAATCTTTGTTCCTGCAAAGGTAGCTATTGCTGCACCTGTCGTCATCCTCATGACACCCCAAGCACTTTTTGCACGCCCCTAGTTTTCACACAATTGATTTCTTCTCTGCCAATTTTAGTTCTTAAAATTTTCTGCAGAAGAAAATCTTGCCTTTATGTTCTACATCTCATCCGTATCTTTTCCAGAGATTATTCTGCACTATCTCACTAATTTCGTCAAACTTTGCGATACAGTTCTCCACAGCTTTCTTAAAGTCAGCTTGCTGCTGTGCTGAGAGTAATGCCTCTTCTCCATCTTCTTGATTGGCTTCAATCTCTGCCAGTAGTCCAGCCTTATAATCATCATTCATTTCAAAAACGTTCCTAGCTTCAGAGGAAAGCTTTTTAAATTCCTCTTTTAACTCTGATTCTATAAGTCTATGTGATTCTCTACAGAGAAAGTTAGCTTGCTTGGTGAAGCTGCTCTTAGCAGACGTTCTCTCCCTTCTCAGCTGCTCGACTGTTTTTCCTAATGCTTCCTCAGCCATTTTGCTTTGGATGTGATTCACTTAATTCCTTTGTGTCAGCAGCACTTTGTCCTTGGACTTTGTTAAGCCGTTGATCTTTCTGTCCTTGCTGCTACACGTGGTTTTCAACTGTCAAGTTATCTGGGAATTTCACACACCAGTATCTGCTCCTAACTCGAAAAGAACTTCAGCCATTCACAGAGGACACAAGGAACAACTCCAAATCAGTTTCAGCCTTTGTATTTTCAGAATTCTGTCAGGTTTGACAATTACTCAGTTTGTTCAAGCAAATAGCATCAAATTGAATTGGCTTACATTGGCTTGAATTAGGTGAATTAGGTTGAAAACCTTAGAAAAGAAAAAAAGAAAATAGAAACATCATTTTTATGACATTCACTTAAATAGAAATACAACACAATGAAAATAAAAAAACTTTCTATACAAAAGTGTCTCATTATTTGTTAACTTACATATTCAAGTTGTTTTCTTTAGTTATTAAGACATAACCTTTCTGTTTCTCATGAACTATTCAAATAAATAAACGGTATAATTAACCACGTAGCATTTCTAACGAACACACAAACCGTCGAATTTCACACTCAATAAACAACCACAGTGTAAAAAAAAAAAAAATCACAGTTTTCTTCCAAATTGCACATTATTATGATTAAATAATGCATATCTACATGACGATCAGTCCTTTATAATCAGAATGAGACTGTCACGGTCCTGCTGGTGTGCCCAGGCTGGCCACCAGATGTCTCTGTGTGTAGAGCACATGGCTTGTTGTTTGTTGGTGCCATGTGCTTCCATGTCGATTGTCTGTCCCCTCCCATCTTGTTACTTAATCATTGTTTCAGTGGCTCCAGCTGTGTCTCCCTCGTTACCCTCGTTTGTCTCCCTATATAGTTCTCCTTGTGTCTGCAGTCCTGTGCTGATCCGTTGTCTTTCGTGTGTCTTACATCATGCCCTGCTGACGGCAGGAGCTCAGGGCCTCAAACTGGAGGATGCGTTGGTATAGGGGGCTGGAGATAGGGGCGGGTGGTGGGCGGTCCAAACCTCTCCTCTGCTGAGTCCTCATCTTGGCTGATCCGTTCTGTCAGGTGAGAGATGGGGTCGAGGACTCAAATGCAGAGATTTTAGGGTTTTTAATAATAAAGTTCAACAAATGAACAACAAAAACTACCCCGAAGGGGAAAAACAAGCAGGCAGGAAGGCAGAAGACTGGAGCACAGTCAAACATCAAACAGTCAAACACAGGAAACTCACATGACGTAAGACACACGAAAGACAACGGATCAGCACAGGACTGCAGACACAAGGAGAACTATATAGGGAGACAAACGAGGGTAACGAGGGAGACACAGCTGGAGCCACTGAAACAATGATTAAGTAACAAGATGGGAGGGGACAGACAATCGACATGGGAGCACATGGCACCAACAAACAACAAGCCATGTGCTCTACACACAGAGACATCTGGTGGCCAGCCTGGGCACACCAGCAGGACCGTGACAGAGACATTGTCATACCATCAGTGTCCCCGAGATGACCAAGCGCTGATGCATTTTCCCTCTCTGTGCTTCACTCACTATAGCTTTTAACCTAGCGCATATGTTGTCCTCAGAAACACTTGTGCATTGCAGTCCGCTTTATTTCTCACTGGAACAATTGCATTTTCCAGCTTTAACTGCACTTTTCTGCACGCACGCACTTGCCATGTCAGTTTTTTCTCTTTTTTTTTTCGTTCCTCCTCATACATCCGGTACTTTCCGTCATTCTTCGGCATGTTCCGCCACTCTGCATTTTCCGTCAGACAATCGTCCCCGCCGAATAATTTCAGCTCATTAATTCCACTCATTTCCTTTACCCATGCATTCATTAAGTACAAATTTGCGATTTAGCTTCACAGGGACAAAGGAGAGAATTAAATGTTCTGAAGAGATAACGCATATCTGGAGCACTGTTGATCTTGTTATGGAAATGTGACGATTTGGCAGTGTGGACTTCAGCGGAGAAAGATGAAAGCAAGGATTGATACATACTCAGGTCCGACGGATCGTTAGATTAGCGCCATTTTCACCAGTCTGGTGCAATGTTCATGAGGAACATCAGATAACCAGGGGATAGAAGGGGCAGTTCGTGCTGGCCTGGAGGAGAGAGGACAAATGTCATCTAGACAAGAGGTTAAGGTAGAGCATAAAGTGTCAGTAGCTGCATTCACATCCAGAGATGAGAAATGTGTAGGTGAGGGAAGAGAGGACGATACTACAGAGGAATATAGTGTAAGTGTAATGAAGAAATGGTCAGAGATATGTAGTGTTTGTACCAGAATGTTATCTGCAGTACAATCAACGTGTGTAAATTAAATCAAGTTGGTTGCCTGATTTATGCGTGCTAGTAGTGGTAAGGCGTTTGAGATCAAATGAAGCTAGGAGTGAATGGAAGAGTGAGCAACAGTAACGTGAGTATTTGTAATTCATGACTTCACACTGATGATAGGCTATGCATTATATTTCACATCCTACTAAAAGAAAGCTATTATTCTTAAAAGGATATTTAAAAGCAGAAAAAAAACAAAAAACAATACAGGACTCATCTAAGCTGCACAGTGCCATTACAGTTTCATAATCCATAAAATGTGTTAGAAAAGATACTGTGTTTACTATGAACCACTGGATGATCCTTTAAGATTTATTTGAAAAATACGCTGTGCATAGATATAAATCATCAATCTATTGCAGATGTATTATTTCATTCTATAAAAATGTACATTTAAGATGGTTTTATTATATTAATGTAACTAAATGGACATGTAACTCCCTATGAATTCATGCAGCCTCCTCATCTACAGGATCCTGTATAAAAGCACATGCATTTTTGTCACTTTGACAGTGTCTGCATGATGAAAATATGCACAATAAATTAATGTACCTGCACTGCAAAGAATATTTAATATTTAGTCTTGTTTCCTGGGGAAAAGCCTAATTTAACTACATTATTTTTATTTGAAAAAGTATCTGCCAATGGGGTAAGAACAAATTAAATGTAATCTTGTTTCTGTTTGCATTAAGATTATTTTTCTTACCCTATGGAAGACTAGTTTTAGGTAAAATACCCTTAAATGTACTTGTTTCCCTCATTTCAGGGTTAATATACTCTTATATACTTTTCTGAAACGGGTCTCTGCAACGTATGTAACTAAATGTTTAGGCCTACCTTTAAACAGTGAACATGTTAAACACTCGTTTCTTTTGAACAGGTTCATTGTCCGTAGAGAATCAATAAAATTAATCAGACTTCAAGAAATCTCTACAAAGCATCTGGGGCCCGTTTCAGAAAGGAGGTTAAGTGAAAACTCTGAGTATGTTAACCCTGAAATGAGGGAAACTCTGGGTTTTCCGTATCAAAATGGGAGGTTTGTCAAACCCGAGAAAGCAGGGTAAGTCAAGCCCATTTCTGAAAGAGAGGTAACTTATACTCAGAGTCAATTACCGTGGTAACTTACTCCGTGAACCTAACCTGGTCGGGAGCAGGTTTTCTTCGGTAAACCCAGAGTTTATTTCGGTCTCCTCTCCCTTTTTATAGTTTTAGTGAGGTTTAAATGCCTAATTCAAACTGCAAAATTGATTTTCTTACTGAGTATTTTTTGTCTTATTTCAAGTACAAATATCAAAAAATGTAAAATGATATATGAAAAAATTGTCAATATTTAGTCTTGTTTCCTGGGGGATTTTCCTTTTTAAGTGCATTTTACATAAAACAAGTAAAATTGTCCGCCATTGGGTAAGAAAAATTATCTTAATGCAAACGGAAACAAAAATATGTTTAATGTCTTACCCCATTGGAAGATAATTAGCAAAATAGGAAAAATGCACTTTAAAACATCGGAGATGCAGAGCACATTATAAGTCCTGTGTGCAGATTTTAAGGAAAGTGTGCATCGCTCTCACACTCATTCTGATCATTTGTCCTGGGCACAAATCCGTCAAAGAGGAGTTTCACAGGACTGTAGGTCAGTGGTGAAAAAATCGGTTTAAATGAGGCTAATCTGATAAATGATGTTCACTTGATAACATCTTTCTGTGACCTCCGGAAGTAACGCTGAATTAGCCACCTCGTAAAATATGAACGGATTGCCGTGAGATCGGGCTGGAAGTAATGTGGTTGGATGCATTGATGACAAGCATATCTCCACCATCATCGCACCTTCTGAAAATGAAACTAATTACTGTATGGAATGGAAGGATGCCAGATGGAGCCGTAACCACCTCCACTGCTGTTAAATAAACTAATTATTCACTTTTTTATCATCTCTATTTCCTAATACAAAAGCAAAAGTTATTCTTTTTACTTTTGGATTTGAGAGTTCTTCCAATACTTGACCACCTCCTCTTCATCTGTCAGTGGTGCTGGTTCTCCCTCTGCCTTCTTGCTGTCATCAAGTCAGTAGTTAATTGTATTACTCTAATTAAGAAATGCAACAGGTTGGATTAGAGAATATTTAACTATGTGAAAGGAGTGTTTGACTATGTGGAAAAAGCTGCAGCGCATTGAAATAGACATTGAATGATATTTAATGTCAAATGTTTGTAAAGTCATTAAGCCCACACATATGAACCTTTCATGCTTAAAGCTTTACCTTGATTTAATTGTGTTTTTATACTTCATTTTTAGCTGCTGCACGTTCTTGTTTCATTTTTCCGTATTTTTACCTTTTTGTGGCCGTGGGATACCATTAAAATGAATATGTTCAATAATTTACAGTTTTCACCTCTGATATTATAACAGTTATTAAGTTATTGACAGTTATTAAGAGTTAAAGTTACGCATTGACGGAAGTACGCACACTGACGTCTTTTTGGCGGGAGCTGTTGCCATGGTGAATCGTAACTTCGGCGCTCTGCTGATCATGACTTTTCATAGTCATGGTGCACGCGCTTAACTCAGAGTCAACCTACTTAGAGTTGAGTAAACTAACACAATTCAGCTGTTCTGTAACCGAAAACTCAGAGTTTCCCATCTCAGAGTAACTCAACTCTGAGTTCAAGTTTAAACTCAGAGTTGGTTGAACCTCCTTATTGAAACGGGCCCCAGAAGTGTCACTAACTCCTCTCGATCACTGGAGGTCAGTGTTTGCATGTGTAATACACTACAGCCACTAAAACACCAACACCAGTGATTCAGACTGAGAGGAGGTGCATTAGCTGTAAAGAAACACACTGAAGAGCCCAAATACTTGAAGAAACTTGAATTTGCTGACAGTAAACACCAAAGTTTGCAGAAATCATCAACTACAATAATAACAAACAAGACATTTTCTTTTGTTTGTTTTGAATATGTTGTTCTATTTTAGCTTCAAGCTCCCATAACCAAGAGTTTAAGAGAAAAAAAAGGTTACTTTATTAATTAGACGAGAAATATTTGAGTCAATACTGAGGTAATGAGACTTGTGATTGCAGATGTTTGCATATTGGAAAAATGAGCACAGATATTGTTGAGATTTCTTACTTGTTGAGAAACTCTAGAGGAGACACACCTGCTATTATATGTCTTTTCAGGAGAAACATCTGAGAAACAAGATTTCAGCTGAAGTTTAATCTCCATTTAATGGTTTAGGAGAGATTTTTATGTGAGCATGTTACTTTGTGTTCTGTGTCCAGTATATCAAAGCCAATTAAACGTTCATTATCCAAACATTGTAAGTTAATCATGCTGGATTTGTAATTAAAAGTATATATATAGTAGAATCACAAATCTTAAAACGCAGAAGAAATAATACTAATATCAACCCCAGCACCAGATTATTTCACACGAGGAAGCAAGATGCCTCCTGTGTTCTTCAAGACAAAATATAGTGTGGATGAATCTATCATATTTCCCTGGAGAGAGACTACTGGAATATTGCTATATTGAATTATCTGCAGGAGTCTGAGAAGGTGATCAATAACATGGGCTTCTTCTTGAGCTGATGAAGCAGTTAATGTCACGCCAGTGAAACGCTGAGATGTTTGTCCAGAGCTGAAGATCAGCTGCTGATCCTGGAGCAACACCATCATGGCTTTATCAGCGTTCATGTTCTGTAAGTTTTATTAAGAATATTAAATGGTAAATACAGTTTTGGAGCTCTTTAGTGGCGTGACAGTCCATGTGCTCTCCCGCTTCGTCTCAGTTCAAGCGATGATGAGTGCATTCTAATTAGCATGAAATAAACATGAATGAACATCTGAGGGCCTGTTGAAAGATACATTACAAATTACTGAATGTATAGTGTCTCATGTAATCACTCAATGAGTGCTTCACCTGTGGAAAGACAGCAGCTTGAAAACATTGTCATAACCTCAGAAAATCCATTCAGTGTCCACAAACTAGCGAGAAAAATGTACACTAGAGGAGAAATTTTCATTATTACATATTATATTTTTACATATATATTTTTTTTATTAGAATTAATAAAAATGTATAGATTGGTGGTGTCATGATGGTAATCGTGATTAATCGCATAAAAGTTTGTTTACATATGTGTGTGAACTATATATTTATTATGTATATATAAAGACACACACATACAGCATATATTTTGGAAATATTTACATGTATTTATGTCTATATATTTATATTCATATAAATTATCATATATAAATACATTTAATATATAAAATATTTTTTTCTTAAATGTATACATGCATGTGTGTTTATTTATACATCCATAATAAATATACACAGTACATACACATATATTATGTAAACAAACTTTTATTTTGGATGTGATTAATCACGATTAATCATTTGACAGCACTAGTATAGATAACGTTATTATAAAAATTGTCTAATATGAACTTGTATACAAATCAACTGTTACTTTTAACCTTAACAACAGGGTTCCCTGTATAGTTTACTTTAGAATAATTGAGACAAAGAATATGTTCCAACCACTGGTTAATCAGATGATTGAAATAAGAGAAATATGTTCCAATAGATTAATGATAGTTTAAGTTTTGAAGTTACAGTATGTATCGGTATGTACGGTATTGTATGCAATCGATTTATTCATAATTTTGTATGCAACATTGGAGTTATACACTGATTTTCTATGCACCCCCTGAATTAGCTCTGGCCACCCCATTTATAAAACTCTAGCTCTACCACTGGTTATTTTGTGTCATTTCAACTTAAATGAACTACATTAAATTGACTTTAAATATCAACTTGAACTTGTATAGGCCAACTTATGTTATTTACACTTTATTTTCATAGTCCACTTTAGACATTCTACAACCTATAAGTAACTTTGTAACTACATGTCAACTAATACTCATTAATTTGCAAAGACATGTCTACTAACCCTCAGTAGGGCAGGTTTATGGTTAGTAGAATAAGTTGACTTGCAAAGTTTCTCAGTCAGTATGTTGTGGAAGCATCAAAATAACAGTCTACTAATACTCTGACTGCTAGTTGACATGTAGTTTGCGAAGTTAGTTACTGTTAGTAGAATGTCTAAAGTGGACTATCGAAATAAATGGACGCCAGATCTCATCTGAAAATATCAGGAAAATATTTTGTCTGGTAACAGAACAACTCATCAGTGAAGTAGTCTAATACCCAAAACCTGTTCACAGGAGGTCTTGTCTGGTACCCAAAACACCTAAAACTCCTTCAACAGTCTTCTATAAAACAAGAAGAGGACTGAGGGAAAAGCCATTGAAGAGCAGAAGCAGGAGACGAAGTGATGATCATAAAAAGGAGCAGAGTTTATTGAATAGTCTTAGTTGCGTATGTTTCAATGCTCAGACTTCGTCTGAAGAACACAAATTCAACAAGTATTGTTTTACCAAAACTGCTTCACAACAACATCCCATAAACCTTGAGTTTCCATAAACATTCCCTCGCATCTCTTATTCATGAAGACAAACAGCCCTTGAAAACCACACAGTCATAACACTAAACAATGGAAAAAATCATATAAAAACATCAATAATATAAATGACTAATCAATTAATGAATCAATGAAATGGGTATATAAATGACTATATGATTAAATGGAATAATACAAATTATTAAATAATAAATGAATATAATAGAATAATTGAATGAATAAATGAATTTATTCTAGAATACTGCATTTAATGATACTCAGATCCTTTACTTACAAATGAAGCTGAAAATGTTTCAATTAATTTGACGAGTTAAAATAACAGAAAAACATGTTATTACATATGTACTTATTAATCATATAATTTTTGTTGTATAGAACGCCGAAATGACAACCAAGCGAACTCAGCATTAATATGTTATTATGACGAATACCATTAATGTTCATTATATATGCTGTTTTATGTTAAAGAAAGCATCGTTCATGTCTCGTGATGCTGTAAGGCATTTGTAGCACACACAATCACTACTGTAGCTTACTGTAAAACATCCTGCAGTGCTGATACTTTACATGTGACCTGACCAAGGGCGTACGTTTGATTTGTGGCATTGAAATTATTGCTAGAGACAATTTAATAGAAGTTAATATTGGTAGGGATATGTCATAGCATTTTCGTAAGTGAAAATCATAAGCGATGTATGACATTGGTTCTCTCCTTAAATATGAAGAGGGTAAACAACAGATTCATAATCTTAAAGGCATGGACAGCAAATACCTGACGGTTGTATTCTACATTGTTTACATATCTACATTTTTTGTTCTAGTTTGATTTGTTAATATATTTTGTATTCTACTTCTGGCTCTCTCGTGTGTCCCTCGTTTTATTCCGTCTCTTTTGAGCCGCGGGGCATAAAAAGCCGGGACACGTCCTTGTCACAGTGTGATCTAATTCACATGAGGATAATCTGGAAATATCTGATACATCGTGTCATTGTATCGTGTTGTATTGTTTTTATTCTTTTGAACGCATTTGGAAATTACTGTTTTTTTGATGATATTTTTAGCGAATTTCCAATTTGAATTAAAGACTCTGAAGATGTGTTTTTGTGAGAATTACATATTGTCAGCTCACACATCTTTAAAACAATTATGATATTATAGAAGATGATAAATATCCTGAGACCTGTTTCATAAAGCAAGTTGATCAAATAAGCCAGGCTTATTTCAGTTAGTCAGACCTGTTTTTAACTAAATTAACTGACAATACGTCAGACTAACTGACATAAACCTGGCTTATTTGGTAAACTTGTTTTATGAAACCGGCCCCTGCACTCCAAGCTCATTTACTTTTTTCATCTTAAGTGACCAGTGCGTCTCATTGTGCCGTTTATATCGCCTCTAAACTTTTACCACATCTACGGGTTGAGGTGAAACATACCGGTCTGAGTTGACCTCACAGAACAAATACCTTTCTTTCCATTTTACTTAAATATCCATCCTTCCAGGTCAAATATATTCTTTTGGACATGTTTAAAATCACAAGCTGACACATAAGCATCAGCTACAACACAGCTGTCCTCAATTAGGTCCTGCTCCAGATTCTGGTGCTGTTTGACCCATTACACACGTTAGTGTCTTAAGGCATATCATCTCTTATTAGAGCTGTGTTTGGATCTCCAACCCAAGTCTTGGCGCAGTATGTGACACACATACACTCTATTTAATTGTCTAAATAATGTGCTATTTATTATTTTATATTATTGTTCAAATCATCCCGGGGGTCAGATTGGACATCTTAGTGGGCCGTATGTTTGACACCACTGATCTACATTGTACACAATATCTAGTGAATTCAAGATGATTCTGCACTCAATTTCCATTACCTATAAAACAAGACAGTGAAAGACGACACACATGACAGTGTGATGCTGTGTGTCTCTGTGTCTTCAGTCTCTGTTGATTGTGTGACTGTGACGTCTCCTTATTCACCATCAGCTGATCCTGAGGAACCTGGACTGACGTCTGAATACTGAGAGTCCTACAATAAAACACACAGACAGTCACATATGAGTTATGAGACATTACTGCTGTCACATCACATCAGCAGATCCAGATCAGAAATACACAGTATATTCATATTACAGCCAGAGATATGAATGAACAACTGATCATAGATTAATAACAGTGATGATCAACAACTCTCTCTTTATCATTTACACACAGAGACACTGGAAGAGATGAACATATTCATATATTCATAGATCACAGAATTAAACACAGTTTAATGTACTGGGACTAAAGTGAAGCTGAATTATTATCTTATATTCTCCAGTTACACACATATGAGGCCTGTTACATACTTTTAAAATATTTAAATAATAATATACTCACAATAGTATATTATATCCAGTTTATAATGTGGATCATCTTTCAGTTTAGAGAGTAACTTCACTCCTGAATCTATTTTATTCCACGACAGATTCAGATCTCTCAGGTGTGATGGGTTTGATCTCAGAGCTGAAGCCAGAGCAGCACAACCTTCATCTGTGACGCCACAATATCTCAACCTGTAGAGAGAACAATGACACAATGTGAATTGTAGTTCAAGTGTCTGTAGTTTGTTATTGACTCTGGTCTCAGAGCAGGAGAGGAGATATAATGACAAGCATTGCCACAAACTGCTGCTGATAGAACGTCTCGGTTACTTGCGTAACCCCCGTTCCCTGAAGGAGGGAACGGAGACGTAACGTCAGAGTGACTGACTAATGGGATCTCGCCGGAGAGCCCAATCACCTTTGAGTGTTAACAAAACAAGCCAATGACAGTTGGCGTGCGTGTTTCGCCATGCGCACTCCGCCCCGCGGTGCGGGTATAAAAGGAGAGCGCGTGCAAACGCACATCAGTTTTTCGCTGAGGAGCCGAGACTGTGTGCCCCGGCCGTACAGCGGTGGTACAGCAACTATGGCGACGGGACGTTACGTCTCCGTTCCCTCCTTCAGGGAATGGGGGTTACGCAAGTAACCGAGACGTTCCCTATCAGTCAGTCACGTTCGACGTAACGTCAGAGTGACTGACTAATGGGATCCCTTGGAAAACGCCACTATTGCTGACCCCCTCCAGTGCTCTGCAGAAGCCGGCAAGTCCCCCCACACCAGCTGGGATGGAAGATAGGACAGGGTTTAGGCAGAGATAACCGCACTGCTGTTCCGCTCAGTGGGTAGAATAACACTGGGAAAGCATACCCCAAGTAGGGGGAAACGCTACGGAGCCACATCCCGCATAAGGAGGTATCATGTGGAGATCACACGTATGGACTGGCCAAGGGCAGTACCACATACGGGAGTCTCTGAGGTAGACCCAGCCCGCCTGGGGTGAGATAGCTACACAGCAGAGAAGGCAGAGGGTTCTGCCAGGGAAGACACGGGCTCACCAAGGGGGGGGAGCCGTACCGTGGAAGAATACACATGTGGGATCATCAAGGGGGAATCACTACACATGGGCACCTAGCCCAGCACAAGGGTTGACCTTGGGCAACGTACGAGTACTGGACCTGGCGTCTGGTGCTCCGCCACACCTGACTGCCGAGGGTGCGGGAGGAACTTCAACAGGGTTCGCCGTGGGGAACTGAACTGAGAAGCAACAGGGCGCACGTATCCGGTACGTAGAGGGGAATGGCGCAGCAAGCGTGATTGACACCGAGCGGGTTCCAGTGTTACTGGCCATCTGAGACAAGTACACGGGAGGACACTGGCTCTATACGGAGATTGTAAAACCTCGCAAACGTATTAGGTGTCGCCCAGCCGGCAGCTTTACAAATGTCTGCTATTGAGGCGCCTCGTGCCAAGCCCAAGAGGAGGCAACGCCTCTCGTAGAGTGTGCTCTCACACCAAGGGGGCACGGTAAGCGCCGGGCCTGATAGGCCAAGACTATAGCCTCCACTATCCAGTGGGCGAGTCTTTGTTTGGAGACAGCTCTTCCCTTCTGCTGTCCTCCGAAGCAGACAAAGAGCTGGTCTGAGGTCCTGAAGCTCTGCGTGCGGTCCACATAGATGCGCAAGGCACGAACGGGACAGAGCAGAGCAATGGCTGGGTCTGCCTCCTCCCGGGGCAGCGCTTGCAAGTTCACCACCTGGTCCCTGAAGGGCATGGTGGGAACTTTGGGCACATATCCAGGCCGGGGTCTCAGGACAACGTGAGAGTCAGCCGGCCCGAATTCTAGGCACGAATCGTCGACCGAAAATGCTTGCAGGTCCCCTACCCTCTTGACTGTGGCCAATGCCGAGAGGAGCACTGTCTTTAGAGACAGAAACTTAAGCTCTACTGACTGCAGAGGCTCAAAGGGGGCCCCCCTCAAGGCCGACAGGACCGAGGGGAGATCCCAAGAGGGTACCAGGTGAGGGCGCGGAGGATTTAGCCTCCTTGCCCCTCTGAGGAACCTGATGACCAGGTCGTGTTTCCCCAGAGACTTACCGTCTACTGCATCGTGGTGTGCGGCGATAGCGGCGACATACACTTTGAGGGTGGAGGGAGACAGCCTTCGCTCCAACCCATCCTGCAGGAAAAAAAGCACGACTGCGATCGGGCATCTACGGGGGTCCTCCCGGCGGGGAGAACACCAATCGACGAACAGGTTCCACTTCAGCCTGTAAGCTTGTCTCGTAGACAGAGCCCTGGCAGAAGCGATAGTGTTTACTACCGCTGGAGGTAGCCCACTTAGAACCTCCGCGTCCCGTCCAAGGACCATACGTGGAGATTCCACAAGTCTGGGCGCGGGTGCCAGAGGGTGCCCCCTCTCTGAGAAAGTAGATCCCTCCTCAGAGGAATTTGCCAAGGAGGGGCTGTCGCGAGGAGCATCAGTTCTGGAAACCACGTCCGGTTGGGCCAGTAAAGCGCCACCAAGAGGACTTGCTCCTCGTCCTCCCTGACCTTGCACAGGGTCTGTGCGAGAAGGCTCACTGGGGGAAACGCATATTTGCGTAAGCCCCGAGGCCAGCTGCATGCCAGCGCATCTGTACCGAGGGTCCCCTCGGACAGGGAGAAAAACAACTGGCAGTGAGACGTGTCCGGGGAGGCAAACAGGTCTACCTGAGCGTCCCCGAAGTGTCTCCAATTCAGCTGGGGTACCTCGGGGTGGAGTCGCCATTCTCCCGGAAGGGCGTGCTGACGTGAGAGCTCGTCGGCTGCACGATTGAGCTCGCCTGGGACATGAACGGCGCGAAGCGACCTCAGATGCTTCTGACTCCAAAGGAGGAGATGGCGGGCGAGTTGCGACACGCGACGGGAGCGTAGACCGCCCTGGTGGTTGATGTACGCAACGGTCGCAGTGTTGTCCGAACGGACCAGTATATGCTTCTCGTGTAGCAGCGTTCTGAAGCGGCGCAGAGCAAGCTATACTGCCAGCAACTCGAGGCAATTGATATGCCACTGCAGCTGGGGCCCTGTCCAGAGCCCCGCGGCTGCGTGCCCGTTGCACATGGCCCCCCAGCCCGTGGCAGAGGCGTCTGTTGAAACAACAACGTGCCTGGATACTTGCTCTAGGGGAACTTCTGCCCGAAGAAAGGCAAGATCCGACCATGGGCTGAAGGTGCGATGGCAGGACGGGGTGAGTGAGACCCGGTATGTGCCGTGGTGCCATGCCCATCTCGGGACTCGGTCGTGAAGCCAACGCTGAAGCGGTCTCATATGAAGCAATCCGAGCGGCGATAGCGGCTGAGGATGCCATATGCCCCAGGAGCCTCTGAAATGTTTCAGTGGAACCGCCCTCTTGCGCTGGAGAGACTCCAGGCATCTCAGCATTGACTGAGCACGCTCCTCTGAGAGACGTGCTGTGAGGTTGACCGAGTCCAACTCCCTGCCGAGAAAAGAGATCCTCTGCATAGGGGAGAGTTTGCTCTTTTCCCGGTTGACCTGAAGCCCCAACCGGCTGAGGTGCCCGAAGGGGAGGGCCTACTGGTATGCTCGCCCTTCGTACGCAAAGCGGAATCGAGGGAGGATCGAGACATGGAAGTAGGCGTCTTTCAGGTCGATCGCTGCAACCCAATCGAAGGGACGGACGCATTGAAAGAGGCGTCTCTGCGTCAACATCTTGAACGGGAGCTTGACAAGGGCCCGGTTCAGAACACGCAGGTCCCCGATTGGATGTAACCCACCGTGTTTCTTGGGAACGATGAAGTAGGGGCCTTTGTAGAGCCCTGACTCCATCTCGGCTGGAGGGGCCGGCTGTATCGCGTCCTTCGCCAGTAGGACCGCGACTTCTGCACGCAAGACAGGGGCATCCTGGCTCAACACTGAGGTGAACCGATTGCCCCTGAACTTGGGAGGACTCCGGGCGAACTGAATCGCGTAGCCGAGTCTGATGGTCCTCAGGAGCTAGCGAGACGGCCTGGGGAGCTCTAGCTAGGCCCCCAGGGGCCGTACAAGCGGGACCAGGGGAGACATAGACGTACCCGCGGTGGGGCAGCGCAGTGGAGCCCAGGGGCCCGACTCGAAAGGCAGAGCGTCTCGAAGTGGGGTCTGAGTGTGTGGTGCAACACTCACCTGGCTCCACGGCTGGGCAGGGGGCGCGGGAGAAGGCCTCGCGTCCTCGGACCGGACCCTGCTGCCCACTGGCGAAGAGAGAGGGGGATGGGAATGTGGAGACGGGGTCTCGCGCACTGCCATCCTCGCCCTCTTGGGACCCGGAGAAAAAGGAAACTGCTCTTATGAAGTTTTGGGTACCACTGGCCCGGGGGCCAGTGGCGGAACAGAACAAAAATTCTCCACCCGGCCCTCCTCCGGGGGAAGGAGTGGTGCTATCGCCATCTCCTGAAGAGCAGGATCCCGAGGCTCCGGGTCGCCCGTCCCAGGGACGCCGCCTACCCTGGCACTTCACAGGCTTGGCAGGGGCGGAGGCGGGCCGCGCCGCTTCCCTGCGGCCAGCTCCATGCTGCGGCCATTGTGAAGGCTGCTGTTGTGGCCGAGCTGGAGCGGAGGTGGAGGCCGCAGGAGGGCGCCTTCGGCGACGAGCAGGCGGAGGGGCTGCAGCCGGCGGTGGGGTGGAGACAGCAACGGACCGCCGGGGCAGGATGTGACGAAACGCCTCCGTCTGCTTCTGTGCGGCGGAGAACTGTTGGGCAAAGTCCTCCACCGCTTCGCCGAATAGGCCGGCCTGGGAGATCGGGGAGTCCAGGAAGCAGTGCTTGTCGGACTCCCTCATATCCGCCAAGGTCAGCCACAGGTGGCGCTCCTGGACCACTAATGTGGACATCGTCTGACCCAGGGCCCGCGCCGTGACTTTCGTCGCCCTTAGCGCGAGGTCCGTCGCTGTGCGCAGTTCCTGCAACACACCTGGGTCAGCATCACCCTCGTGCAGCTGTTTCAACGCCTTGGCCTGGTGGACCTGCAGGAGGGCCATGGCGTGCAGGGCGGAAGCGGCCTGTCCAGCAGCACCGTAAGCCTTGGCCGTTAGAGCGGACGAGAACTTACAGGCCCTGGACGGAAGGCGTGGATTACCCCTCCAGGCGGCAGCGCCCTGCGGGCAAAGCTGCATGGCAATGGCGCGCTCGACTGGGGGGACTTCCACATACCCCTGGGCCGCTCCGCCGTCGAGGGTGGTGAGGACGGAGGAGGCACTAGGCCTGCTTCGGGCAGAAAAAGGTGCCTTCCAAGACCTAGTCACCTCCTCATGCACTTCCGGGAAGAACGGAACCGGGGGCAGTTGCCGACGTTCGGCCTGCGCCCTCAGGAACCAATCATCCAGCCTCGAGCGCTCGGGAGAAGGCGGACGCCTATAGTGCAGCCCGGTGCTCTCAGCGGCCCGGGAAAGCATAGCGGTCAGTTCTGGATCTGACTCGGGCAACGCTACTCTTCCTGACGGAGGCAGCGCAGCCGAATCGTCCTCTCCAGAACCTAGCTCATCCCCCGATGCAGTGATCAAAAGCCTGTCATCTGCTGGGGCACTGAATGAGATGCTGGGCCCCGCCCTGTCCGAGGACCCCGCATACTCATCCGGGAACCCCAGACGGTGCGATGTGCTCGAGGAGTGAGAGGCCCGCGGAGACGCACTCGACGGGGAAGCTCTCACTGTGATCCTCAAATCACCCTGGCCCTGAGCCGAAGTAGTCCTCCGTCCGGAGGAACTAGAACGGGGCAGAGCAAGGGGGATACCCCCACGTCTAGCGAGGAGGTATCTGGAGCGCAACATCGCTATGGTCATGTTCCCACAGAGAGAACATGACTCATCCACGAGCGCTGCCTCAGCGTGCCTAAAGCCCAAGCACGAGGAGCAGCGATCGTGACCATCAGATGAAGTCAGGAACCGACCACATCCAGAAACGCACGAGCGGGAAGCCATCTTTAAAAAGACGCCCGTCGCTCGTGGAGCTCTTTTAGATTTGCTCTTTTAGTTGAAAAACTCTCTTTCAGCAGCGCTGAAGCGCCGAGGGGAGGTAGCAACGTGATCGCTGCTTCTCGCGAATCCAGCACTGGACAGCAACCTTCGCTGACGCGCCGTAACACCAACGCTGTAGTCTTGCTTTGCAGACACTCAGAGATTTGCAAGGCTCGGCTCCAAAGCGAAAAGCTGATGTGCGTTTGCACGCGCTCTCCTTTTATACCCGCACCGCGGGGCGGAGTGCGCGTGGCGAAACACGCACGCCAACTGTCATTGGCTTGTTTTGTTAACACTCGAAGGTGATTGGGCTCTCCGGCGAGATCCCATTAGTCAGTCACTCTGACGTTACGTCGAACGTGACTGACTGATAGGGAATGAGATTTATGCATGTTGACGCTCAATGGTGCTGTTTGAAACTGTCATGTGCTTCAGGACTGAACAGACACACAGAGCTGAATGTGAGATATTGTTTCATAGTGATATAAGGACGGATCTGTCTGGAGAAACAGTCACTTGCTCCTCTAATAAACACCTACAGGAGGACATTTGCTTCACAGGAGCCACGTGTTCATCATTACATCTTATTTATTAACTCTTGTGATCAAACACATCATTGTGTCATGTTTGGCAGATTATAAACTGAACATAAATCACTAAATCACACATTAATATCTGAACATTCAGGTTAAATCTGTATGACATCTGTGAGAACACAATGAGCTCATGGGATTTCAGAAAAAGTGGAAAATAAGAGGAAAATAAACTCTTACACAGAGATGAGCAGGTGAAGGAGTATTAATCAAACTAACAGAAGAAACTGAAGCTCCAGTAAGTGTTTGGTGGATCAAAAACAGGAGCAAGAGCTCATGTGATGTGATGAAGATGAATGAACAGGTATACGCGGGTCCTTAAAGTCTTAACGTTTTCATAATAAAAGGCCTTAAAATGTCTTCGATTCAGATTCAATGTTTCTTAAATATAGCCTATTTGGTCACATTACCACTAAAATATCTTCAGTTTGACGAACCTGTTTACAATAATTAGACAGACCGAAGTCTTTTTTCTTCCCCTGCGGGGGTTACAGAGTGAAATCTAGACTAGTGCACGTGCGTAGTTAAAAGTGTGCTCTTTCACTAGGATTCAATCTATTAAAATACATTTACAATGATCACAAAATTCAAGACATGGGGGCAGAAAATGTATATATTTATACCACTTCATATAGTTTATCAATTTCACATGAAGAGTGTCGTTTTGTTCTCCAATAATTACCATGATTACAAAATGATATATTGATTTTTTACAACCGTTCAATAAACGATGTTAATTAAGAGATTTACGATTTAGACACCATATTGACTGTTTTTGCAATGTAATGTAAATAATTTTGTATGGAATATCGTCTGCTGATATGAAAAGTTCACTGTATATCATAGTAATAAATATTATTTATTACAGCAATGATATTTTGTTTTCTTTTTATGTTAAACACATTCAAAATGACGTATGTGTTTGTAATATAATGTGTATTTCAATCACAGGTTTAGGTCTTAAATTGAACTTGTTCATGTCTGTAGAAACCCTGAATGAAATAAACTTCATCTTCAGTCATTTGTGCTGAGATTTAGTGCTAATCAGAATTTATATTAAAGGACACATCTTACTGAAGACAAAAACATGAGACGATCAGAGAGATGATCTTACCGCAGTTTCTCCAGTTTACAGTCAGGATCCTTCAGTCCAGCACAGAGACGCTTCACACCTGAATCTCCTATTTTATTCTCAGACAGATCCAGTTCTCTCAGGTGTGAGGAGTTTGATCTCAGAGCTGAAGCCAGAGCAGCACAACCTTCATCTGTGACGTCACAATCACTCAACCTGTAGAGAACAATAACACACTCTTCACTCTCTCAGATCAGATCAGTTTAGCTGAGAATACATTAATAAAGAGAAAGAACAAATCAATGTGTGATGCATCATTGGACTGAGATTTAAAATGACAAAGAACAAAAAAACATGATCATAAATCATTTAAAGCCTCATTCAGGAAAAATAAATAATATTTATTTATTGCACTGTCAGTATTTTTAACCAAATGTAGACATTCATACAAATGTTTAATCACACTATTCATTAAACAGCTGAGTTCTATACTGTTATTTTGATCTGCATTAATATGTATGTAGTGGTGTGTGTGTGTGTGTGTGTGTGTGTGTGTGTGTGTGTGTGTGTGTGTGTGAGTGTGAGTGTGTGTGTGCGTGTGTGTGAGAGAGAAAGAGAGAGAGAGAGAGAGATCACCTACACTGTGAGATATTATTTATACTTAGTGTAAATTGTGGCAGATAGTACTTACACCTCAATCTATTGCAGTGATTTACAAAACAGTACGTAATAACATTCTTTATATGATTCTCTTCATTATAAACAGATGCTGTCTTATAGTGTCCTCACTTGTGTCTATTCCTAAAGCCCCCCCCCCCCCCACCTGCTTCTAATCACACTGAAGCTGCTGATCAGTAAAGCTGTTCTTGAAGCTGCAGGAAGAGACTCACGCTTTTGAGTTTGGGAACAATATGAGCTGCATGTGTTTGATTCACCAGAACATCTTATCAACGTGAGGACAGCACATATAACTTTAATTATACATATGAGGCATTTTATTTCCATGTTTTCAATATTTTCATCTCTAGGCTTCGTTTAGTCCATTTACTGTGTTTCTCCACGGACCATTATTACTGACGCACTGATATTAGTCATGTTCAATACTATTTAGGGCAGATAGGGTGGATAGTATGCACATTGGCACGCAGGGATATTTAAAACCATAAATCAATATGGTTGCTAGTTATGATGTCCCTAAGATAGTTGTTTTGTGAAAGACTAAGCGCCATTCATGTTGATTGTTTTATTCTCTCTCTCTCTCTGACACACACACACACACACACACACACACACACGTACAGTTCCCTATCTGTCGGTCACTAAGAGTTATGTCGTGACGACATAGGGGATTTGCCTGGAAGCCCCAATCATCTCTGACTTTAAGAGAAAACGCCAATGAAATTGGCTAGTGGATTTTGCATACCTGAGCCGCTCCCCGTGCATACGGGTATAAAAGGGCGACAGGTGCATCCACTCATTAGATTTTTGCTTCGGAGCCGAGTGGATGAGAAGAGTGCTGATCTCCACAAAGCCATTCATCTTTGTTTTGTTCCTGGTTGGCGTAACGGTGCGATCAGCGGAGTCCCTCTCAGCAGCGATTCCCCTGGGCACTTCAACTGAGAGAGCAAATTCTAAAAGAGCAAATCACGGACGATCGCGTCTTTTTCAAGATGCCGTTTCGTCCGTGTCCTTCTGGTTGCGGTCGTTTCCTGTCTGCGGATGACGGACACGATCGTTGTCGTCAGTGTCTGGGCCTCCGACACGCTGAAGCTGCGTTCGTGGATGACTCATGCGTCTGTTGTGGGCGTATGAGCATGATTTCGCAGCGATCTCGCCTTTCCTTTCTGAAAGGATTGGCACCCTCTGCCGCAACCCGTGCTGGTCTCTCTGGCTCGAGCAGAGGATCGCCGGCTGGCGTTCTGGGAGATCTGAGGGTTACAGTAAGAGCCTCTCCGCCGGGTACGTCCCCACGGACCTCTTACTCCTCACGCAGTGAACATCCCGTCCGGTTCCCGGGTGATTTCGCTGGTCCGTCCCACGGGGCGCCCAGCATTTCATTCGGTGTTCCATCTGTAGTTAGGATGTCAATCGCAGCATTGGGGGACAGGTTCACTTCCTCTGAGGATGAAGGTGCGGTGGGGTTGCCCCCCTCGGGTGTTGTCGCCACCTCCGCACCGGACCCGGAGCTGACGGCCATGCTTGCCCGGGCAGCCGTGAGTATCGGGCTGGAGGTCAACAGACCGCCCAGTCCCGAGCCCTCGCGGCTGGACGATTGGTTTCTCGGAGCGGGGCGAGGCTCACAACCGCGCTCTGCCCCGGTGCCTTTCTTCCCGGAGGTGCATGAGGAGCTGACGAAGTCGTGGATGGCCCCTTTCACGGCCAGAAGCCGCTCGTCCGCCTCCTCCATCCTCACTACCCTCGACGGCGGAGTGGCCAGGGGGTACGCGGGCATTCCCCAGGTGGAGAGAGCGATCGCGGTGTACCTGTGCCCACGAAACACTGCCACTTGGAGGAACCGTCCACGTCTCCTGTCCAAGGCCTGTAAACTGACAGCAGCTCTCACGGCCAAAGCTTACAGTGCTGCGGGCCAGGCAGCCTCCGCCCTGCACGCCATGGCTATCCTGCAGGTTCACCAAGCCAAGGCGCTCAAACAGGTACACCAGGGTAGTACCGACCCGGGGTTGATGCAGGAGCTGCGCACGCCAACTGACTTCGCTCTACACGTGACGAAAGTCACAGCGCGGTCCCTCGGGAAGGCGATGTCCACTATGGTGGTCCAGGAGCGCCATCTCTGGCTCAACCTGGCAGAGATGAAGGACGTTGACAAGGCACGCTTTCTCGACGCCCCCATCTCCCAGGCAGGGCTGTTCAGCGACACCGTCGAGGGCTTTGCCCAGCAGTTCTCGGCAGTACAGCAGCAGATCGATCCAGCACATCCTGCCCCGGCGTGATGCACCATCCACCACTGCCCCCGGGGCCAGGCCTCAGTCTGGCCGTCGCCGTGGGCGCCCTCCTGTGTCCTCCAGAGCTGCTCCGCCCCAGGCTGAATCGACACCTAGGCCAGCGCGTCAAGCCTCTCGCAGGAGAGCGGCGCCCCCCATGTCCCAGCCAGGCCCCAAGTCGTACAGGAAGTCGACGAAGCGGCCCTGACGCGGGCAACCCGGAGATGCTCTTTTTCAGGAGATGGCGAGAACAGCACCCCTCCTTCCCGCGGTGGAGGGCCGGGAGGAGAATCTTCCGTTTCATTTTGTTTCTGTTCCGCCGCTGGTCCAAGGAAGAGCAATTTCCTTTTCCTCCGGGTTCTCAGGTCCATGGGACGACAGTGTGCGACGCCCTGCTTCCTCACTCTCGCCCACGACCCATTTTGTCAGTAGCCAAGAGAGTATGGTTCGGGGACGATATTCCTCCCCACGCACCTCTGGTCAGTCCCGTTTGGGACCCAGGGAGTTCGGTGAGTATGCCTCAGAACGCACCGCCTTCTGTACCATCCACCCCTACTCACTTTCGCTGCACCACCACAGGTATGTCGATTGTACCGTTGGAGCCGCTTGCACAGCGTCTGGAGGCGTGGCTCACGCTGCCCAGCCTGTCTCGCTGGCTCATGCGCACAATTCGACTCGGCTACGCGATTCAGTTCACCAGGTGACCTCCCAAGTTCAACGGCGTTCTCGAGACGTCGGTGGCAATCCGGAACGCCCCTGTCTTGCGCGAGGAGACTGGAGATTGCTGTCCTCCTGGCAAAGGATGCAATCGAGCCGGTCCCTCCAGCCGAGATGAGGCAGAGGTTTTACAGCCCTTACTTCACCGTACCCAAGAAAGGTGGTGGCCTTTGGCCAATCCTGGATCTGCGAGTCTTGAACCGGGCTTTGCACAAGCTCCCGTTCAAGATGCTGACGCACAGGCGCATGATCAAATGCATTCAGCCCCAGGACTGGTTTGCAGCGATCGACCTGAAGGACGCTTACTTTCACGTTTCGATCCTTCCGCGACACAGACCGTTTCTACGGTTTGCGTTCGAAGGTCGTGCATGGCAGTACAGGGTCCTCCCCTTCGGGCTCTCCCTATCTCCCCGTGTGTTCACGAAACAGCCCAAATGTCTTATTATTGTGGTGATAGGCTCTCGTTTCCCGACGCTTACACCTATTACGATTTAAGCCTTATTAGGTGGCTGTATATAAAGCAGTTGCTAAGGACACGGGATGTTACGTCACGGTTTCTGTTGTTGCTGGTTCATTGTCGGGCTGCCTGGCGTTGGAGGTATGTGTTTGGCGCGTCTTATTTTTTGTGGCATTTGTGTTCCTAATTGTGCCATCTTTTGGGAAGTCTGGTGTCTGTTCGACGCTCTCCCTGGCCGAGTTGTCTTGCCGGTGGGAAAATTCAGCTTATTGAATCCCTGCGGTTTACATGGCTGCGTGTATGTGCGACTGCTGTCTTCCTATGTGGTAGGTGAATATTTAGGTTTAATATCTTGCTTTTAGTGCTTATATGAATTTTTTTTATATATATTTTTTATTAGTGCTTGGCATTGAAGGCTGTTTGGCGGGATGGGTGACGTGCTTTCTGCATGCTGGTATATAAAATGTATTTTCCTTTTTATAAGACTCACCGTTAAAGGAATGGGGATGCATTGTTTGTTTTATTTTAGATGTAAAAGTGCATTACTGTGACTTATTCCACTCTGCCGCCGTGTGGCTGGATGTTTCGACGCTGCTGTTTTGCTTCGGGTTTTGTTTTTCTTCTTTTTGGTTTGCAGCTTGCTTGCTGGCCAGCGCCCTTGCGGGAGGTGCTGCCGTGTTCCATCAGTTGCGGTTTCGAACCTGAAGTTGTTGCTTGCTGTTTAAATCTGTCTATTATTGGTTTCTTATTCCCGGAGGACTAAGAGACTTTTGGTGTTCAAATCAGTATCATTGGTTGGGGTTTAACTCCATGGGGGTGCTCGACTAGCGGCGCTTGTGTCCTAGGTTAAACGGATGGGTTTTCTATTCTTTCGATGTCATCTTTGAAGAACAGAAATGGTAAAAAGTGATTTGTAATGTTTTCTTTTTGTGATTCTGTATTTTAGATTTTTCAGGAGCTGGGAGACCCAGAGTGGCAGGCTATTTATTCCTTAGTGTGGGAGTCTTTTCAAATTGTGCAGTTTTCTTTTTATAGATCTTTGAGTGGATTTCACAAGTGTGTGTGTGTGAGTGACGTGTGCACGTGTGAAAATTAGTGAGGGCCTCTAGCAGGTCTAGCCTCTAGCCTGCCTTACTACTGGTGAACCCCAGTTCCTTAGGTTGGTTTATATTCTTATTTTTTTGTTTATTTTCTCTATGCTATCAATACTTGCTATTGTCTCTAGCTACTCTGTGTGAACCTGAACATTGAATGTCTTTTTTTTTTACTATTTAAGATTGTATTAATAAAGATTGGTGATTTTTGTCATCCACGTCTCATTGCCCCTTTGTGTTGAGGACGAAACTTGAACCTGTGTGCTTTTGTATTCGTATTTCCCCGGTTACTAATACGGGGTGGCGTAGTCGCTACTTCCTCAATATAGTAATACTATGTTGAGAGATTCTTTCTCTACTTTTCTCCTTATGCCACATTATTATAATTGACTGATTAAATGTAAGAATTTAACTCAAAAGATGATAGAAAATAAAGTCATTATAAAGGTAAAAATGCCCATAACATGTACAAATCAATGTAAACTTGTTGAAACAGATTAATTTCCATAACTGCTGAGAACTGACCAGCACACAGAATATGAAGACTATCAAAAACACACAATAGTTTTACACTCACACACACACACACACACACACACACACACCAGTACATAGAGAGACATTTAAGAGAGTTTATTCTCCAAATAACTCTAATTTCATGTTGTAGAATTTTTTTATAAATTGTGTATGGACTCTTGTTCTTGTTCCAAGTTATCCTCCCGTCCACTGATTTATGTTTCTCACAAAAGACACAAAGTCTTCCAAGAAGACAGTAAAGGATTACGTCATGCTGAGCTTTAGTTCGGATCAAACTTGAAAGTTAAGCTGCACGACATAAATCCAATATTTAGGTATTATTATTTGTATTACTATTTTTTTTATTTATGCCTTAGTTTGTAGATTTTTACCTTTTTTAAAGTAATGTGAAAATAATTTTTGATTTTATTTATTTATTTTTATTGATATAGTTGTATTTGCATTTTTTTATGTAATTTGGCAATTAAATGCATTAAATGGGTTTAACTTTATCGGTAATTAATGTATTTAAAATCAGCAGTACAAATATTTATTTTTCTGAAAAGGAAACAAATTAGTTGTTTATTTTGACCTGTCTTATTTTCTCTTGTATATCTAGTATTGCTCTTTAATAAAGTAAAATTACTTCTTATCCGATAAATCGATTAATCGATGGAATAATCAGCAGAATACTCGATTACTAAAATAATCGCTAACTACAGCCCTAGTTTTCTTTAATATAACACCTCTCTGAGCTAATATACGATGGAATAAATGAGAAGAAATGCAGATTTGTACTCGGGTTGGTCGTCTCAAAAGCACACTGTTCTTACTCTCTCACTTATCTGACTGGTTTCTTTAGTAATTTTGTCTGCTAACAGTCAAGTCTTTGCTAACAAGACGAGCTATTAGCACTTAGTGTAAACAGACAATCCATTTAAAGGTTTTGCTAATGCTTTAACATGAACACAGAAGTCCACACATGTACAAGAAACAAAGCCACACAATGTTTTACTTTCTGTATCTCTGTATCTTGATTGACAGTTGTCTCATCCAATCAGGAGTAAGTATTCCATTCACAAAAAAAATCCTACTTTTTACATTTTGTCTGACTTGTCGTTGTGTTTTCAGACTTTTTTGAGTGATTTGTTTTTCACTTCACAAATATTTTACAGTGTGTCATAAATAATCTTACCACAGTTTCTCCAGTTTACAGTGAAGATCCTTCAGTCCAGCACAGAGACGCTTCACACCTAAATCTCCTATTTTATTCTCAGTCAGACTCAGTTCTCTCAGGTGTGAGGGGTTTGATCTCAGAGCTGAAGCCAGAGCAGCACAACCTTCATCTGTGACGCCACAATCACTCAACCTGTAGAGAACAATGACACACTCTTCACTCTCTCAGATCAGATCAGTTTAGCTGAGAATACATTAATAAAGAGAAAGAACAAATCAATTTGTGATGCATCATTGGACTGTACAGAACAATGACAATCTAAAATGTCACAGAACAAAAACATGAGCCTCATTTAAGAAACATAAATAATATTACTTTGTTGCACAATGTCAGTGGTTTAAAGGGGCCATGAACTGAGAAACTGAAATTCTCTTGATCTTTTGACATAAGAAGACATTGTACTATAAAAACATCCTGTAAGTTTCAGAACTCAAAACATTGTAATTTTATATTATACATAATTATGTTATATATAAACAGCTTATATTGAAGCCAAAACGACAGCTTGTTCTACTCTATGATGTAATAGTGTGGATAATCTCCGCCTCCACAGAAGATCGACATCACCGCCTGTTTAGCTCCGCCCACCGATTCATGCATAATGAGTTTATAAGAGAGAGACAAACATACAGGTCAATGCAGAAACCAAATGATAAAGATGCTCTGAAGACAAGAAGATGCTGTTCAGTGCCAAGCTGTGGAAAAAACAGTCTTTATATTGCCTTCCTTCTGATCCCAATGTTAGGAAAGACTGAATTAACTTTATTTTTAATGAAGATCCAGACCGCGTCAGTAAGAAATGTCTTTTGTTCACTTAATTGTACCGCGGATTCTTTTACAAACAAGACACAATTTGACGTGTGATTCTCAAAAAGATTGAAACTAAAAGACGATGTTGTGTCGACTATATTGATCTGATGTGGCACCACACAAGTGTGAGTAACTGTTTTTATTACATGATAACTATTGCTTTGTCTCTTCAGATTGTTTGATATGTATCGAGTTATTTATGTGTTTTTGATCTAAATCACAGCAGTGTCCATCTGTGAAAGACGTAGACTGTCAAACACACAACTATTAGCCAATCACAGCAGGGGGCGTTTACTTCTGAGTCTACAATCCTCCACGTCTATTCAAACAGAGCGTTCTGATGAGGGGTCAAAAACAGCACAGAAAATAGCTCATTACTTCTAAATTATGTGTTTGATGTAAAAATCTTGACAACATTATAAGTGGACCTCAGAGAACAGTACAAAATAAAAAACAGGCAGTTCATGACCCTTTATAAAAAACCCAAACAATTTACTAATCTGACACTTCTCTGTCTCTGAATCTAACGGTGTCACTGATCTGATATAAAACACATTAAAATACTGACCACTAAACTCTGAACAACATCTGCAGCACTGAAGATTTATGAGCTTTTAACTTTGATTTTCTGAATGTTTTAACAGTGAAGTGGTTGTTCTCAGTGATACTTACTGAACTGATCTGGATTCTTTAATCACAGGCAGCAGCTTCTGAAGAACTTTCATATTTTCAGGATCATTCTTTCCTTTAACAAATTTATCAAGACGAAACTCATTCAGTTCCTCTTCTGATGTCAACAACACAAAAACTACAGCTGACCACTGAGATGAAGAGAGTTTGGCTTCCTTTATTCTTCCAGATTTCAGATACTGTTGTATTTCCTCCATTAGTGAACGATCACCCAGTTCATTCAGACAGTGGAACAGATTGATGGATTTCTCTGGAGAGTCAATGGTCCTGATCTTCTTCTTGATGTACTCAACTGATTTCTCATTACTGTCAGAGCAGCTTCTTTTCAGTGTCATTATTTGTTGAAGAAGCATCTGATGAGACTTTACTGACAAACCCAGAAGGAACCGCAGGAAAAGATCCAGATGTCCATTTTTACTCTGTAGAGCCTCATCCACAGCTCTCTGATGCAGCTCAGATAATGAAACATGATCTGATGGATTGAGTTGAAACCTGTCCTGAACTTTAGACCACAAACTCTGGTCAAACACATTTCTGTTGTGGTTTGTACAGGAGAGGTGCACATATAGAGCTGCTAGATGTTCCTGAATGCTCAGATGAACAAAGCTGAAGACTTTCCCCTGATACAAGCCAAACTCCTCTCTGAAGATCTGAGAGCACAATCCTGAGTACACTGATGCTTCTGTCACATCAATGCCACACTCTCTCAGGTCTTCCTCATAGAAGATCAGGTTTCCTTTCACAAGCTGCTGAAAAGCCACTTTCCCCAGTTTGAGGATCATGTCTTCATCTGTCACCTTCTTCTCATAGTCCTTCTCATGCTTGATGTTGGTCTGAAGGATCAGGAAGCGTGTGTACATTTGAGTGAGAGTCTTGGGAATCTCTCCACTCTCTGCTGAACTCAACATCTTCTCCAGAACAGCGGCTGAGATCCAGCAGAACACTGGGATGTGGCACATGATGTAGAGGCTCCTTGATGACTTCAGGTGTGAGATGATTGTATCGGCCAGACTCTGATCACTGATTCTCTTCCTGAAGTATTCCTCCTTCTGTGGCTCATTGAAGCCTCGTACCTCTGTCACTCGATGGACACACTTGGAGGGGACGAGATCAGCTGCTGCTGGTCTGGAGGTGATCCAGATGAGAGCAGAGGGAAGCAGATTCCCCACAATGAGGTTCATCAGCAGCACGTCCACTGAGGCTGATTCACTTACATCACACAACCTCACATCGCTCTGAAAATCCAGAGACAGACGACACTCATCCAGACCATCAAAGATGAACAACACTTTATATTCATCACTGGATATTTCCATTTCTTTAGTTTCAGGGAAAAAGACATGAAGAAGATCTAAAAGACTGAGTGTTTTGTCCTTCATCAGGTTGATTTCTCTGAAAGGCAGTGGAAATATGAGCTGGACGTCCTGATTCTCTTTCCCTTCAGCCCAGTCCAGGATGAACTTCTGCACAGAGACTGTTTTTCCAATGCCAGCGACTCCCTTTGTCAGCACAGTTCTGATGTCTTTGTCTTGTCCAGGTAAAGGTCTAAAGATGTCATTGCATTTGATGGCTGTGTCCTCTGTTGCTGCTCTCCTGGATTGTGTCTCAATCTGTCTCACCTCATGTTCATTACTGATCTCTCCACTCTCACTCTCTGTGATGTAGAGCTCTGTGTAGATCTCATTCAGGAGTGTTGTGTTTCCCTGCGTCGCTGTTCCCTCATACAGACGCTCAAACTTCTTCAGCAGATTTGATCTAAACCTGTTGAGGACTTCATGCCTGGAAAAATGTAATACTGCATTATTAAATAAGCTCAGCTAATGTATTCTGTATCATAATCAAATAATCTTTTACAGAAATATTTGACCTGAGATCAGTCTTTGTATCTTCACTCTTATAATCTATTGGTTGATTCATAGACGCGTCACTCCTCATAGACACACAGCTGAACTCTGCTTCTGATCTCTTCTGATGAACTGAACTATAACAGAGAGAGATTAAAGTCAATCCTTTATCATATTCAACAAAGTACATACTCATATATTATTTAAACAATCACTATAAAGAGCACTTCATGATCACTTCATTTACACTATATTATGACAAAAGATGTTAAATTGATCTGAGCGCTTTCACAAATGCATGTCTCTGTGTAACACTATACAGTCAGGTCTGTTGTTATTTGGACACAGGCCCAATTTTTTTTTATGCTGTTGACAAAAACATATTTAAGTTACAGTTATATAATGAATATGAACTTAAAGTGCACACTCTTATTTCATAATATTGTCAAATATATTGATTATATTGTCTGCGATTATAATTTTTTTGTGTAGCTTTTCAGTGATTGACGGCTCTGTGTAGTAAATGCTGCTCCATCTGAAAGCACGTGATGGAGATGTACTACTGATTACAGAACCGGTTTTACTGACAAGATGCACATGACAAGCGCATGCGATTTATCATGCAGCACTAAGAAAGACCCACAAACAAACACCAACTAAAGTCAGCTGCAGTAAAGGCCTGGCAAACATCCCAAAGGAGGAAACCCAGTCTCTGGTGAGGTCCATGAGTTCCAGACTTAAGGCAGTCATTGCCTGCAAAGGATTCTCAACAAAATGTTAAAAATGAACTTTTTATGTATTTGTCCAATTACATTTGAGCCCCTGAAAATGGGAGACTGTGTATAAAAATGGTTGTAATTACTAATCTTTTTGTGTTATATTTTTGTTCAACTCCTTGAATTAAAGCTTAAAGACTGCACTTCAATTTCATCTTGATTGTTTCATTTTAATTCTATTCTGGTGGCATACAGAGCCAAAATTTTGACAATTATGTCAGTGCCCGAATATATATGGACTTAGGCTGTGCATTGATCGAATTCGATTAACATGCGCATCTCGACCGTAAAGCCGGTCTCAAGCTACACAATATTGCGTTGATAATTAAAGGCGATTCGTCTGCGATTACAACCACGATATGTCCTAGCTTGTCAGTGAACTACAGCTCTGTGTATTAACTGCCGCTCCATCTGAAAACAGCTGATGGAGATTTACTGCTAATCAAGAAACCGGCTTTACTGTCGAGATGTGCATGTTAATTGAATTTGATTAATCGCACAGCCTTAATATGGACCTGACTGTATATGTTAAAATATAAGATAAAGAAAAACAAATATCTATTAACAATAGGAAGTTCATAATATATTATAGAAAATACTAGATACACTACTTTGATTATATAAAATGACATGCTATTATTATATTTATATAAACATGTACCTGAGATCAGTCTTTGTATCTTCACTCTTATAATCTATTGGATGATTCATAGACGCGTCACTCCTCATAGACACACAGCTGAACTCTGCTTCTGATCTCTTCTGATGATATGAACTATAACAAAACAAAACAGATGTAATCCTTTATGCTAATAATCATTTTATTTTAAGGTCTTTATGTATGTATCATCACAAACACTCCACGAGGAGGCTTTTTGAGCTTTTTAAATCAAATATTAATTTTATCTAAAAAACCTCCAGACACAAAAACACGGTGGAGACTCCATCTCCCATCATTGAAGGTGATTTAATACAGTGTTTATTGAAAGTACCTGCATCCTGGAGAAACATCTTCATCTGTGGATGTTTGTGTGTGATCCATGATGAAACAGAATCTGATCTCCAGCACTGACTCTGAATGGAAATGACAAACAAACACAATAATTCATCTGAACGGATCCTGAGAGAAACAGATCATGAGACTCAGATACACAATGTTAGTCGTGTGTTAACAAATGATCAAATAAACCACAGAAACACCAATCAAACCACGCTCATCTGCTTGAAAAAGACCATATTAAAACATATAATCATACATCGTTTAGAGGAAATATGAATGCAGAAGTCACTGTAAAGCACCTGAACATCAGCACTCACCTTATTTACACAGATTCACAAAATCACCGTCTTTCTATGAAGCAGCTACACGTAAATCATGACTTAGCTTTGATAAAGGTTCACATAAACACTGATATTCCGTATAGAATCGATTCTGGCTGTTTAAATGGAGAAACATCAACTCTGAACATTTACTTTCACTTTTAGTTACGAAAAACAAAGATGGCGTCACTTCACTCACCTGTAGTGTTTAAGGGAGCGTCTGTAAACCACACACACAGCAGGAACACGTTTGTGATTTCAAATCATTCGTTCATATAACGTACACATTTTAGCATACAAAATCATTTTACAAAATCTAGCATTTGTACAAAAAAAGGAGCAGAGTATAAATACATGTTAACTGAGTATAAATACATGTATAACATGTTTGCATTTAAGGATCCTTAGCTCCTTCACTTATAAATGTCAAGAATATATTTGACAAACAAACAAACAAATAAATACAACACACGTAAGGTAGACAGAACAAATGAACTCAGGAGACATAGGACTATAAATACGAAACCAAACGAGGACTAATGTGCTAATTAACTGAGAACAGGTGAACTGTAAGACAAACAAGGGAAACTAGGTCAAAAGACAAACCGAAAACACAAGAAACATGCATGTTACCATTTAATGCTCTTACTAAAAAATCTAGCCAAATAATACATTAACATGTGATTTATTTATAAAAGAATGTTCCAGACATTATTGACAATTTTCTAAAATTCATCATTTTGAATGGAAAATTCTTTATTCATTATTTATGTCAATTGTCTATAACTCCTTTGTATAAGACTCTGTAAAAAAAATTTTTTTTTAATAAAGCACAAAATGGTCAAAACAATTAATCCATAGGCAGAAATATTACTCTCCCCCGATCCAATCACATTAATGCATTAAAATAAAATTAAAACAAGCATGTAACAACCACAAACAGAGACAAAATAGTGGATTAAAATTACAGATACTTCACTTAAAATGTATTCAAGTAAAATACACCATTTTTAATCTTCTCAAAAAAGTACAATATTTGATTAAAAAAACTTAATTACAGTACATTAACATTTAGTCATTAGTGTTTGGTGATGAGTTTGTGTCTCATTTAAAGTCACACCAGAAGTGTTCAGCTGCTTTCTGCAGACCAGTCAAGTTCTTCCACACTGACTGAATCATCATTTCTCTTTGATTCTTGTTTTATACACAGAGACACTGTCATGTTAGAATAGAAAAGAGTCCAAACTGTTGCTATAACATTAGATTCCCTAGAATATCATTATATGCTTAAACATTAAGATTTGTACTCATGGAAATTACTAAAGTAGTCAAACCTTTCATTAGAAGGGGTGCCAATACTTTTGGCAATATAGTGTATGTAAAGAAAAGAAAAATGACATGAGATATTTAGTCTTGTAAAAATATAAAAGCCTAATTTAACTACATTTTTCTTATTTGAAAAATTATCTGCCAATGGGGTAAGAAAAAAAATAATATAATCTGGTTTCTGTTTGCATGAAGATAATTTTCTTACACTATGGAAGATATTTTTACTTGTTTTAGGTAAAATACCCTTAAATGCACTTGTTTCCCTCGTTTCAGGGTTAATATACTTTTCTCTAAACCTTCTTTCTGAAACGGGTCTCTGTATTTAACTAAATGTTTAGGCCTAGCTTTAAACAGTGAACATGTTAAACGCTCTCGTTTCTATTGAACAGGTTCGTTGTCTGTAGAGAATCAATCAAATGAATCAGACTTCAAGAAATCTCTAGAAAGCATCAGAAGTGTCACTAACTCCTCTCGATCACTGGAGGTCAGTGTTTGCATGTGTAATACACTACAGCCACTAAAACACCAACACCAGTGATTCAGACTGAGAGGAGGTGCATTAGCTGTAAAGAAACACACTGAAGAGCCCAAATACTTGAAGAAACTTGAATTTGCTGACAGTAAACACCAAAGTTTGCAGAAATCATCGACTACAATAATAACAAACAAGATGTTTTATTTTGTTTGTTTTTGGATATGTTCTATTACAGCAGGAACACAAACCCATGTAGTTTTCATATAAGCCTGAAGGACGTGATTAGCTGGATCAGGTGTGTTTAATTAGGGTCTGAGCTGAACTCTGCAGGGCTGTGGTCCTGCATGAACTGAGTTTCACACCTCCTGTGTTACAGTTTCAAGCTCCCATAACCAAGAGTTTAAGAAAGACCAAAAAAACATAATTAAATGAGTAACATTTGAGTCGGTATTGAGATAATGAGACTTTTGATTGCAGATGTTTGCGTATTGGCAAAAATGAGCACAGATATTGTTGAGGAGACACACCTGAGATTGTCTTTTCAGGAGAAACTTTTAAGAGATATTTCATCTGAAGTTTAATCTCAATTTAATGACATAAGAGAAACAGTTGAGATATTAGTGAGATGTGAACATGTTATTTGTGTTCTGTATCTTGCATATCAAAGCAAATTAAACGTTCATTAGATAATCATGCAGGTTTGGGTAATTATACGTTTATATAGTAGGATCAAGAATCCTAAAATGCATAAGAAATAAAAATACTACTAACTCCAGCTCTAGATTATTTCACACGAGAAAGCAAGACACCTCCTGTGTTCCTCAAGACAAAATATATGGCATCTGATGGTTTTAAAGCAATCTGTGATACTCTTAATCTCTTTCTGTTAGTTGAGTCACCTACTAGACCTAACTTAAAGGATAGTAAAAAGTCCACATTAATTGATCTCATTTATAGTAATGCTCCTCATAAGTATTCTTTAGCTTCTGTATATGCTAATGATGTTAGTGATCACTGTGTCGTTGCCATAGTCAGAGATACCAAATTACCTAAGCATGAACCACGTATTATTACTAGACGATGTTTGAGACATTTTAATGAACAAGGTTTTCTTCTTGACGTAGCACATTACAATTGGGATAGGATCTTTCTCATCCCCGATGTTGAGTCTGCCTGGATATATTTCTATGATGGTTTTATATCGATCATCAATAGGCATGCACCTTTTAAAAAATTCTGTGTTAAAGGTAGGGACAATCCCTGGTTTTCTGAAGCCCTATCTGCTCTTATTCGAGAGCACAACGTTGCTTGGGCAAAAGCTAGACAATTTGACTTAAGCGCTGACTGGATTTATTTTAGAATAAATGTACAGTCGCTATTAGAAAGGCTAAGGCTGATTATTTCATTGCAAATTCTACTCTTAATGCTAATAATCCAAAGAAATTTTGGCAAAACATAAAGTTGATAACAGGTAGTATAAACACCTCTAGTTCCCCTTCATGGGAACTCGAACTGCGTCCCCTAGGGGTCGCTACGGGGAACGCCTCAGCGTGACTCGTGTCTGAAGATACATATTTAAAAACACCACCTGTTGGCCGGCGACAGCCCATGACGTCACTACCGGCGTGCCACAATATAAGTGCCGCCGGGAGATTACATCATCAGCTTTTTTCGTCTTCACTGACTGGTCTGTTTGAAGAAACGTGCATTCTGGTAGGAATACAGTTTTCCTTTATTTATCATGGCGAGCACTAGCAAGGCGTTTGAGATTGTGTGTGGATCCGTGTCCTCGTTATTTGACACCCGATGACACACACGATCGTTGCGTCCTTTGTTTGGGCGAAGAGCACGCACGCGATGTCTTTGAGGGGGCAATCTGCGTGCACTGTGAGAAAGCTCCGTTCTCGTCTGTCCCTCTTTTCGAGGAAAGAGGGGCAGCCGTCTGCTTCCCGCGATTCGATACCCACCGCTGCCGAGGCACGGAGGCGATTGAAATCGCGGGGTTCGCAGTTGGATATGGCCGATGAGTTAGAGAAGGACCGCCCTTTTTCACGTGCGTCGGCCGAGAACGAGAGTGAGCTGCTGGATTGTGATGATGCGATCTTTCTGACATCATCAGATTCAGCGGTTAGTGCTCTGCTGGGTTATGCCCAGGAAGAGCAGGAGATGTTTGAGGGTGAGGAAGTTGAGACTGAACCCTCTCAATCCTCCTGCACTGCATATGAATGAGTTTTTGGAGGTTATGGATCATAAAAATGAATCTTTCTGGCCATAAATCCCCAGCTCGAGCGAGCCTTCCTTTCTTCATAAATCTCGATGTGGAGGTTGAGAAGGAGTGGAAAAGCTATTTTTCTCGTATTCTTAGGTTTCAGCATACTAGTTATGCTGACATTGAGGTGCGTGAAAATGGCTATGAGGGGATGCCCCCTGTGCAAGAGATGATAGCCAGCTTATCTCGCTGTGGGCGAGACATCCTCTCTCAAGGCTCCCTCCTTGCCATCTAAGCCCTTGAATCTTGCTTAAATGGCAGGGCATATGCAGCAGCAGGGCAGATCGTCGCTTCGTTGCACACTATGGCGGTGCTTCAGGCGTACCAGACTGATCTGCTGAAAGACCTGGATAAGGCTTTCTATAAAGTCCAGGTATGAGCCCGAACAACCAGGGGTCCTAGCCCATCTCGGTCTGGGGATCAGAGATGGGCTCAGAAGGCTAGTCTCGCGACTCATGCCCCTCCCCCGCCTGCGGGTAGGGCTAAAGAGAGGCATGGGTCAGAGAGAGGCAAAACCTGAGGGAGGTGTTCCGGATGAAGCGTCCTATATGACACTTTCGTCCGGACCAGAGTAAGACATCTACTCCTTTCCCTTAGGGGGGCATCGGCCCTCTTGATCCTCTCTAATTCCCCTGCAACCAATGGATGAGTACGATCCATTTCTAAAGGCTATCGGCTATCGCAGTGATTACATCACTCGTCGATACTAGATCCAGGCTAGTAGCGCTTCCTGTGGGTTGAGCTAGCATCGCTCCCCTCACCATAGAGGGTCACCTATGAGCATGCCGCTCCCTTCTGAGCGTCTAAATCTCCACTCGCCAGAGCTCGTTGTTGGTCGAGCTAGCATTGCTCCCCTCAACTAGAGGGTCACCTATGAGCGTGCCGCTCCCTTCTGAGCGTTTGAGTTCTCCTCTTATTCTGAAGAATGTGTTCTCCGCTCCCCAGAGCTCTGCGATTGGTCGCTCTCCTGTTGGTCGAGCTAGCCTTGCTCCCCTCACCTTAGAGGGTCACCTATGAGCATGCCGCTCCCTTCTGAGCGTCTAAGTTTCCTCTCATCTGAGGAATGAGTTCTCCGCTCTCCAGAGCTCGCTGTTGGTAGAGCTAGCGTTGCTCCTTTCACCTAGATGGTCATTTATGAGCATGCCGCTCCCTTCGGAGCGTCTGAGTTCCTTCTCATTTCTGAGGAATGAGTTATCCGCTCCCCAGAGCTCTGTGATAGATTGCTCTCCCTGATTGATCGAGCTAGCCTTGCTCCCCTCACTATGGAGGGTTAATTAGGAGCATGCCGCTCCTTTCTGAGCGTCTAAGTTTCCTCTCATCTGAGGAAGGAGTCCTCTGCTCTCCAGAGCTCGCGGTCGGTAAGAGCTAGCATTGCTCCCCTCACCTAGAGGGTCATTTATGAGCATACTGCTCCCTTCTGAGCGTCTGAGTTTCCTCTCATTTTGAGTTTCTCCGCTCCCTAGAGCTCTGTGATAGGTCGCTCTCCTTGCTGGTCGAGCTAGCATTGCTCCCCTCACTACTGAGGGTCATTTTTAGAGCATGCCGCTCCCTTCTAGGCGTGAGGAATGGTTTCTCCGCTCTCCAAAGCTCCTTATGGGTAGAGCTAGCATTGCTCCCCTCACCTAGAGGGTCATTTATGAGCATACTGCTCCCTTCTGAGCGTCTGAGTTTCCTCTCATTCTGAGGAATGAGTTCTCCGCCCTCCAGGGCTCGTGCTGGTCGAGCTAGCTTTGCTCCCCTCATTTAGAGGGTCATCTATGAGCAGGCCGCTCCCTTCTGAGCGTCTGAGTTCCCCTCTCATTCTGACGAATGAGTTCTCCGCTCTCCAGAGCTCTGTGATAGGTCGCTCTCCGTGTTGGTCGAGCTAGCATGGCTCCCCTCACCATAGAGGGTCACTTATGAGCATGCCGCTCCCTTCTGGGCGTCTGAGTCCCCTCACGTTAAGGGATGAGTCCTCCGCTCTTAGAGCTCCTCATTGGTAGAGCTAGCACGGCTCCCCTCACCAACGAGGGTCACCTATGAGCGTGCCGCTCCTGTCTGAGCGTCTGAGTTCCCTCTCATTTCGAGGGGTGTTTTCTCCGCTCTCCAGAGCTCGCTGTCGGTAGAGCTAGCATTTCTCCCCTCACCATAGAGGGTCGTTTATGAGCATGCCGCTCCCTTCTGAGCGTCTGAGTTCCCCCTTGCTCTGAAGGGTGAATAGTTCTCCGCCCCGGAGCCATAGAACGTTACCCATCTAGATAAGTGCACACGCTAAGATCTTTGGGCACTTCTGAAAAATCCACTCAGTGGTAAGATCGCACATCAAGTGTTTTTGCGTTCTTTCAAAAAATCCATGTTATGGTAAGTGCGCACGCTAGGCTTTGGGCACTTTTTAAAATCCACTCAAGTGGTAAGTTCGCACGTCAAAGATTCTGCGTTCTTTCTAAAAATCCCGTAAGGGTAGGGTTACGCGCACAGCTTCGTGCCCTCTTCTGAGCTGGTTAAAGCCCCGGCTTGTGCCTTGGGCCCCGCTCCTTTTGTCCCATATGGGTTGGGTTCCAAAAAGGGTGTTGCTACCAAAGGGTCTGTTGAGACAGTCCCTCAGCAAGCTTGTGCAGAGCAAGCGGTAGCTTCTGAGTGACCGGCCAGGACCTAGTTATTACCACTAGGTGCTTGGCCATATTCCCTTAAAGGAATCGTTCTGATTCCAGACCTTTGAGCTCTACCCTGGGTCCGGTAGTTCCGGCACCCAGCAGGTAAGGATTTTAGGGTATGTAGCTCAGGCTTCTGGCCGTAGGGGATAATGTCACTGACAGCCATCAACCGTCCCGGGGGCAACTCCCTTAGCCCGGTAGAGTTGGCTTAGTGCTCGCCTTTTTTTTGCGAAATTGGCTTGCACTCCCCTCAGCATGGCGGCGTGGGTATAGCGTTCCCCGTAGCGACCCCTAGGGGACGCAGTTCGAGTTCCCATGAAGGGGAACGTCTCAGGTTACGTATGTAACCATGGTTCCCCGAGTGGGGAACGAGACACTGCGTCCCCTAGGCTTTGGGCCATGCTTCGGACGCAAGCTTCAGACGAAGAAGCTGATGATGTAATCTCCCGGCGGCACTTATATTGTGGCACGCCGGTAGTGACGTCATGGGCTGTCGCCGGCCAACAGGTGGTGTTTTTAAATATGTATCTTCAGACACGAGTCACGCTGAGGCGTTCCCCGTAGCGACCCCTAGGGGACGCAGTGTCTCGTTCCCCACTCGGGGAACCATGGTTACATACGTAACCTGAGACGTTTTCCTTCATGTATAAATATGGATTCCACTATCATATCTGATAAAGAACAAATGCTTAATTGTTTTAATAAGCATTTTGTTGCCTCCGGGTTTTTATTTGAATCACAAAATGTAGCATGTTGTGATTCTGATTTTACTAATGCAGAAATCTGTTTAAACAAGGATAGATTTAGATTTAAATAAATTAAGAATTCTGACGTTTATAAAGCACTCAAATTACTTGACACAAACAAATCACCAGGCCCTGATTGTGTGGAATCTGTGTATTTGAAATTAGCAACAGACTTTATTACATCTCCTCTGACTTATATTTTTAATCTATCATTAATTACCGGTGCTATTCCGGAAATCTGCTTTTGTTGTTCCTCTATTAAAAGGGGGAGATTCTACTATATTAGATAATTACAGACCAATTTCAAACCTCTGTGTTTTATCAAAGATCTAAGAAAGCCTTATCAGTGAACAGTTGACATGTTATTTGAACGTAAAAAAAGTGTTATCTATTAATCAATCTGGGTTTCGTAAAAAACAGTACTACAACAGCTGCATTGAATGTTCTAAATGATATCGTGGGCTTGATCGATAATGGTGATTTTTGTGCTTCACTTTTTATTGACTTATCAAAGGCTTTTGACACAGTGGATCATGAAATATTGCTGCATAGATTAAAGAGTGTTGGTTTATCAAGTGATGTTGTTCCCTGGTTTAAAATCTATTTAAGTGGAAGAACTCAGTGTGTACAAGCTGAGGATAAACTATCTGATTCATTGCTGATTGCCAAAGGTGTTCCGCAAGGATCTGTGCTGGGTCCCCTTTTATTTACCATTTATATAAACTGTCTTGATTACGACATTCAGGATGCCAACTTTCATTTCTATGCAGACGACTCAGTCATGTATTGTAGTGCTTCTTCTGGACAACAAGCCCTTTATAAGCTCCAGACAGCCTTTGATGTCATTCAATCACGGATTTACAATCTAAAGCTTGTTCTGAATGTTGATAAAACTAAGTATATGTTGTTCTCAGGTTCAAAAAAAATTGATAAAAATGTATCCTCTCTTCGGACCCTACAAGGTACCGTGATCGAATCAGTCAAAGAGTACAAATATCTTGGCATTATTGTGGACGACGCACTATCTTTTAGCTCTCACATTACTCAACTGAAGAACAAATTGAAAATTAAGTTTTATTTTAGGAACAAGTTTAGTTTTTCATTCACCACTACTTTTCTACCCGTGCTTGACTATGGTGATGTAGTGTATCAGTTCACTCCATCATATCTTCTATCCTCTTTAAATGCCGTCTGTCATGGTGCTTTAAGATTTATATCAGATTGTAAACCCTCAACGCATCACTGTATATTGTATAACAGAGTAGGTTGGCCTTCTTTTCTTACCAGAAGAAAAATGCCCTGGTATTTAATTATTTATAAAGCCATTCTGGGGATGTTGCCCTCGTATCTCTGCTGTCTTATAAAACAGAAAGCTGTTGAGAAATACTTCCTTCGCTCTCAAAACTGTTATACTCTCTTTGTTCCTTTAGTTCGATCTGAATTAGGAAAAAAGGCTTTTATGTTCGCAGCTCCGTCTGACTGGAATCATCTGCAATCGAATTTGAAATTAAAATTTTGAAAGTTTGATGTCTTTAGATCATTTCAAAAGAGTTATTCAGCAAATGTAAATTGACTCAATGACATGTAACTGTTTTTTTAAGTGTCTCTAGTCTGTCTGTGTTGTAATATCTTGTGATGAAACTGATGTATTGCTGTCCATTTTGGCCAGAACACTCATGCAAAAGAGAATTGTAATCTCAGAGAGTCTCTTCTGGTTAATTAAAGGTTAAAATAAATAAATGAAGTTATTACCATTTATCCTACAGTAATGAGTTTTTCTTCTCCATATTTTGTTGTTTCTCAGACATCAGTTTTTTATTACATTTTTCATGTTCATCACAGATTTCATCATGTTTCAGTAGTTTTCAGCATCTTAATGAACCGCAGCAGCTCAGACGTTCTGATAAACATCTTCTTTGCTTTAAAGACCTGACAGCTGGTTTAACACTAACGTTTGAGTCCTGAGACTCTACAGAAGACATGATGACGCTGGTTGAGTGTCCTTCTGTTCTGAGCATGTCAAAGCCATCCAGAGGTCAAAGGTCAACAGTGAAGGGGTCAAGGAGCCTATAATTGTTTTAATTTATTATTTAATTTAATCTATAATTTGCAGGTGGCCAGAAACACAAAAACAGTGTCCGTTCAAAGCTGTGTTTTTTGGGAAACCAAGAAAACTTGCTTGAATTTGATGCATTAGAAAATAAAATGCATCGTTAAATATCATTAAAAATGATAATGATATTTAATGATACAATATCATTAAAAATGATATAAAGACTCTTTGTGTTTTAGAAACTCAAATATTTTTTATATTCTTGACAAAACACATATTGTTGGAAAGGTCTGCCAGTCAAGGTCCCGTATTTGGTGACTGTTTTGTAATAGAAGTGATGTTGTGACAGAAAATTGCATCAAAAAATTCAATAGAGTTTGGATTATTTTTGGTTTAGCGCCCAAACAAAATCTCACAGGAACCACAATTGTTGTGATATCAACTTCAAATTTGGAACAACACTTGGTTAGACATATTGTCAGGGTTCTGTCACTTCGGTCTAGTGTTATTCAGGGTTTTGTGACAGAGCCCTGATACTCCCGTCGTGTCCTGTTTTCACGTGAGCGTGCGGCTTCAAACGCGCTCAAGCTGTGCGCTCTCTCGTCTGCGTGCCTTCTTTCATGTTGGAGCTTGGTGTTCGGATCCCTGCACTCGTGTCTTGAGTTTCGGTTTCGTGTCGTAGTTCGCTCGGCCGCACGCTCTTCTGTCCACGTGTGTTTTGTTGTGTTGCATGCAGTTCGTGTTTTTATCGGCTGCGTGCATTCGTGTTATAGCTTGTGCTGTGTGGCACCCAGCTTGTGTTTTCATTGGCTGCGTGCTTTCTTGTTGTCATGTCTTGTGTGAACACGTGGCTTGAGTATTCTCACTAGCTGCATGTTCCTGTCCTGTTTTGCACATGGCTGGTGATTTGTTTGCTGGTCATGTGCTTCTGTCTTAGTTTTCTGTGTGCCATGCGCTCTCATGTCAATTGTCTTGACCCCACCCATCTTGTTACCTGATTATTGGTTAATTTGCCCCACCTGTCTTCCCTCGTTTCCCTCCTCATTGGCTCCCTTTATAATCTCTTTGTGTTTGCAGTCCTGCGCCAGTTCGTCATCGTTTCACCCTGGATGTATCCTGCCAAGCTTTTGCCTTGTTCCTGTTTTTCCCCCAAGGGGTAGTTTTTGTTGTTGTTGTTTATTTTAATTTTGTGTTAAATAAAAGTCCATCACTCTGCACAACATGAGTCCTCGCCTCATCCATTTGCCCAACCCTGACACATATGGCTTTGATTTTATAGCAATTTTAGAGTAAACAGTTGTTTATAAAATATTTATTTTATATAAAATAAATTAAAAAACAGTATACTAAATTGTCTTTACTGCACAATTTTTTTTATACTTTCTTATTTTTTCATGTTTTCACTTCATCAATAATCTGCTATGTGTCTTCTTTAAAAGAGACCAATCTTAGGTCTGTATTCCAAAGTGTTCAGGAATTACTGCCATGTTGTGACAAGCATTGATTAACAAGTGTTGTGTTTTCAGTGAATTTATACCACAAAGAAGTGACATTGAAATAAAAAATAAGAGTCAGGTTTTAAAAAAAAACATGCAATTGTATTATTTGAGTCCCAATAAAGTGAAAAATGGCAATACATGAATTGTCTGATGCCTCTTTATGGTTCTGCTCTTAATTTTTTTGTTTTAAATATTTTCAGTTAACGCATACAAACATACACTTCCAGTCAAAATATTGGTATAATTAATTCTCACAGAGTATTAAATAAACTGTAAAATTTGAAATATTATTTCAATGTAAAATGAGTTTTTTACCTGTTAAAATGTAATTTATTTCTGTGATGCGCAGCTGTATTTTCAGCATCATTACTCCAGTCTTCAGTGTCACATGATCTTCAGAAATCATAATAATATGCTGATTTGCTGCTCAAGAAACATTTCTGATTATTAGTTTAAATTGATTTTGTAACTGAGGTAACTAAAATACAGGTTTGTGTTTAGTGATCGACCGATATTGATTTTTTTTATAACCGATACTGATACCAATTATTTGCATGTTTATGTACCCGATAACCGATATGCAGAACCGATATTTATTGACTGTTATAAAGTACATATATAACAGAGTAAGTCCATTCTTCACTTTCAGTCGTCTTAACAACAACAAAAAACTGTTGAAAATTAACATTTCATGTAAAATTTAATCTTCAAATTACAACAATAAAAACATTTTATTTATAAAAAGCATCATCAGCAACACTGATATTAACAATAAGCAAAAGAATGTCTAATGTGTTCAAATGGAGAAAATAAAGGACAGAAGTCATATCAACTTCATTTTAAACTACAGTTTTAAGTTTATAATCTGTTTAATAGAAACACTGCTAACTCTGCCGGTGGAGAAAGACTGCGTCGGGAAGGCGAAACCGGTGACATTGTTCTGAATGAAAGCTAATGTTTATCCAAAATGTCGCTAGTTGCTATGTGCTTTGTCTTACAAAAGAGTCTGTAATCACTGCAACACTGGTTCATGCGCCCGTGTGTGTGTGCGCAACGTACACCGCAAGGAGGTCTGAGTGATATGAGTGCGCTTGAAATATCAAGTGGAGGCGGGTCCGGATTGAATTGAGAAGCCCTAATATAAGCCCTGTGTTTTATCTTTCTGTGATGCTGTGTGTCTCTGTGTCTTCAGTCTCTGTTGATTGTGTGACTGTGACGTCTCCTTATTCACCATCAGCTGATCCTGAGGAACCTGGACTGACGTCTGAATACTGAGAGTCCTACAATAAAACACACAGACAGTCACATATGAATATGAGACATTACTGCTGTCACATCACATCAGCAGATCCAGTTCAGAAATACACAGTATATTCATATTACAGCCAGAGATATGAATGAACAACTGATCATAGATTAATAACAGTGATGATCAACAACTCTCTCTTTATCATTTACACACAGAGACACTGGAAGAGATGAACATATTCATATATTCATAGATCATCACTGAATTAAACACAGTTTAATGTACTGGGACTAAAGTGAAGCTGAATTATTATCTTATATTCTCCAATTATACACATATGAGGCCTGTTACATACTTTTAAAATATTAAAATATAAATATACTCACAATAGTATATTATCTCCAGTTTGTAATGTGGATCATGTTTCAGATCAGAGAGTAACTTCACTCCTGAATCTAGATTATTCCCAAACAGACTCAGGTGTCTCAGGTGTGATGGGTTTGATCTCAGAGCTGAAGCCAGAGCAGCACAACCTTCATCTGTGACGCCACAATCTCCCAACCTGTAGAGAACAATGACACAATGTGAATTGTAGTTCAAGTGTCTGTAGTTTGTTATTGACTCTGGTCTCAGAGCAGGAGAGGAGATATAATGACAAGCATTGCCACAAACTGCTGCTGATAGAATGAGATTTATGCATGTTGATGCTCAATGGTGCTGTTTGAAACTGTCATGTGCTTCAGGACTGAACAGACACACAGAGCTGAATGTGAGATATTGTTTCATAGTGATATAAGGACGGATCTGTCTGGAGAAACAGTCACTTGCTCCTCTAATAAACACCTACAGGAGGACATTTGCTTCACAGGAGCCACGTGTTCCTCATTACAACTCATTTATTAACTCTTGTGATCAAACACATCATTGTGTCATGTTTGGCAGATTATAAACTGAACAGAAATCACTAAATCACACATTAATATCTGAACATTCAGGTTACATCTGTATGACATCTGTGAGAACACAATGAGTTCATGGGATTTCAGAAAAGTGGAAAATAAGAGGAAAATAAACTCTTACACAGAGATGAGCAGGTGAAGGAGTATTAATCAAACTAACAGAAGAAACTGAAGCTCCAGTAAATGTTTGGTGGATCAAAAACAGGAGCAAGAGCTCATGTGATGTGATGAAGATGAATGAACAGGTATCCGCGGGTCCTTAAAGTCTTAACGTTTTCATAATAAAAGACCTTAAAACGTCTTTGATTCAGATTCGATGGGTCTTAAATATTAAATATAGCCTATTTGGTCACATTACCACTAAAATATCTTCAGTTTGATAAAATAATTTATGGATCTGTACAAAAATAGGACTTTGTAAAAGGTAAATAATAATAATATGCAGATTTAAGTTTGGAAAAGCTGATAGAAAACTGAAAATATTGCTTCAGAATAAATTGTTTACGCCAAAAATCTCGGTGACGCGGTGCTTTTGTGGAGATATTGTGTATGAAATATTGTCTGCTGATATGAAAAGTTCACTGTATATCATAATAATTAATATTATTTATTACAGCAATGATATTTTGTTTTCTTTTTATATTAAACACATTCAAAATGACGTATGTGTTTGTAATATAATGTGTATTTCAATCGCAGGTTTAGGTCTTAAATTGAACTTGTTCATGTCTGTAGAAACCCTGAATGAAATTAACTTCATCTTCAGTCATTTATGATGAGATTTAGCGTCTAGTCAGAATTTACATTAAAGGACACATCTTACTGAAGACAAAGACATGAGACGATCAGAGAGATGATCTTACCACAGTATCTCCAGTTTACAGTCAGGATCCTTCAGTCCAGCACAGAGACGCTTCACACCTAAATCTCCTATTTTATTCTCAGACAGATTCAGTTCTCTCAGGTGTGATGGGTTTGATCTCAGAGCTGAAGCCAGAGCAGCACAACCTTCATCTGTGACGCCACAATCATACAACCTGTAGAGAACAATGACACACTCTTCACTCTCTCAGATCAGATCAGTTTAGCTGAGAATACATTAATAAAGAGAAAGAACAAATCAATGTGTGATACATCATTGGACTGAGATTTAAAATGACCAGCAACAAAAAAACATGATCACAAATTATTTAAAGCCTCATTCAAGAAAAATAAACAATATTTATTTATTGCACTGTCAGTATTTTTAACCAAATGTAGACATTCATACAAATCTGTTTAAACACACTATTCATTACACAGCTGAGTTCTATACTGTTATTTTGATCTGCATTAATGTGTATGGAGTAGTGTGTGTGTGTGTGTGTGTGTGTGTGTGTGTGTGTGTGTTAGGGATGCACCGATATGACAATTTTGGCCGATACCGATAACCGATAATTCTTTAATATTTGAAAGCCGATAACCGATATGATGGCCGATAAATCTATATCCAATTTGTATATACTTTTTGAGAGCCTGATTAAAAAAAAAAGATCTCATCATTACAAGCCACATCCCAATCACTTCATTATAAGCAGCCTAGTTTGAACAGTGTAAGTAAAAAAAAAAAAAAATTTACTCTCCCATTATCAAATTTCCCCATAAAGTCTCACAAATAAAATAATGCAAACAAGTCATTGGCTATCATTACATGTGTAAAGAATCAAAATGCATGTGCCATGGATGAATAAAACAGAAGAGCCATCTGCATGGACAATAATGAAATTATATTAATTACTAAACCATATTGTTGATGAAAATAATAAGAGAAAATAAAAGTGGTGGTTATTATTAATAATGCTACAGTGATTTTGAAAAAGTAACATTAATATGCTACCACTGTTTTAATTAGCATCTGCGTGCGCTGTATGAACACCGGTAAACTGAAGCGCTTGCTATAGCGGGTTAATTAGGCTGAATCAGATATTTATAGAATATAAACAGAATATTACATTTTATATATGCACAAAAATACGGAAATGCACAAGTTATGCGCTAGTCGGATGTGTAACTCGTGGACGCGCACTTGGCTTCCCGTAACAACGCACTGAAACACAGCAACTAAACCCAAAGAATTCACAACGTTTTATTATAATAATGTTCTCATTAGAAGGTTATATACACGACCGTCCCAATCATAGTTATTAGTTGTGCGCTACTGTTTGAGATGCATGTGTGGAGCTAAAGATGATCACCGACAAACTAAAGAGCTCTATTAATTAACCAAACGCATTCTATATGAGATAAAGCAGATATACATAAAATAAACACAATATTACTATGTACAATTGCACAACAGGCTGCAAATGCACAAGTGAACTTAACTGTCATGGAGGTGTAGCTCCGTCGTGGATGCGCTCTTCGCACGCACAAAGATTACACAACGTCATTTACAGTAATGTTATTATTATAATTTTATGAGGCCTTTATGACAGACTTGCTCTGCACGTTGCACATAAGTGTATTGTCCTTTTCAAAGTGATTCCAATCATATTTCAAGCATTTCAAAGCCATAATGATGAACAGCACACATCTGAAGTGTATCTGAAGGAAATAATGCATTATTTATCGGCTTAAACATATCGGCCAAATTTTCTTATCGACCCGATAACAGAAAAATTGGCATTTAACGGCTGATAACGATATGGTGGCTGATATATCGTGCATCCCTAGTGTGTGTGTGTGTCAGAGTGAAGAAGAGAGATCATCTACACTGTGAGATATTATTTATAATTAGTGTAAATTATGGCAGATAGTACTTACACCTCAATGTATTGCAGTGATTTATAAAACAGTACGTAATTACATATTCTTTATATGATTCTCTTCATTATAAACAGATGCTGTCTTATAGTGTCCTTACTTGTGTCTATTCCTAACCCCCCCCCCCCTACACCTGCTCCTAATCACACTGAAGCTGCTGATCAGTAAAGCTGTTCTTGAAGCTGCAGGAAGAGACTCACGCTTTTGAGTTTGGGAACAATATGAGCTGCATGTGTTTGATTCACCAGAACATCTGATCAACGTGAGGACACACATATTACTTTAATTATATAAATATATATACATTATATACATTTACTTGAGTATTGTACTTAACTACACTTTTTGAGTATCTTTACTTTACTTGAGTATTATTGTTTCTGGAAACTTGTTACTTTAACTTCACTACATCTGAAAGACAGATATTGTACTTTTCACTCCACTACATTTCTATCAAGGTCCTCGAAGTAGAAAGTCGTTATGCAGCAGCTTTGAAAGTCAGCGAGTGATTATGTTCTTTTCTAAAATGTGATTTATTGACAGTATATCAGTAATCACTCTTGTCGGGTTACGTAAAGTGATTTTCCAGCATTTTTTGAACACTGACCAGTTGTAAATGTGATATGTTTTTGCAACGATTCAATATTAAGAAGTTTTTATTGTGGTATATATTAGACACAATATTGTCTGATTTTGCTAAATAGTGTAAACAAAACTATTATCTATAAAGCCACAGAACAACAGTTGTGCATCTCCTAACAAAACACAATAGGTGTTTGACTTGAAGCAGCGCTGCACAGACGCTCTGTGTATGACATCAACGTACCGCAAGAGCGATGATCTCAAATAAATCTTGCTCTTTTGCTTTTTTTGTTGAAGCAGTGTTGCTGTTGTAAAGTTATACAGCTACAGTTGTGTTGCTGGGTTTGAAAACAGGTTTGATTTTTTTTATCAGTCTGTAGTTACAGCATTTTCACTTTCCACTCGGTTCAAATGTGGATGAATGTCTACACGTAGATGTGTGCACACACTGCAGAGCTGTGAGAGATCATTACCGTCCTGCTTTTGTGTGTGTGTGTGTGTGGGGGGGGGGTGTTCATTTATTTCTCAACTCTCTTGTTTTATTTCTAAGTTGGTAACATTCTAAAAGCTCTTTATTCCAGAGATACTGTAAGTTAGTCCGTGTATTCAGTAGGTGTAATGCATTGTAAGTTGCTTCAGAGGCATAAGGTATTGCAAGTATTACATACAACAAAAATAAATCAGTGCATTGACATAAAAAAGGAATATTACTTTTGGTACTTGAGTTCTTTTAAATGCAAGTGCTTCTGTACTTTTTCTTAAGTTAAAACCTGTCTTTACAAATGTCACTTGTAATGGAGTAATAATGATTCGGTTCAATCATAATGAATCACTTATTAACAGCGACAATCTTACTCTCGCACTTATCTGACTGGTTTCTTTAGTAATTTTGTCTGCTAACAGTCAAGCCTTTGCTAACAAGACGAGCTATTAGCACTTAGTGTAAACAGACAATCCATTTAAAGGTTTTGCTAATGCTTTAACATGAACACAGAAGTCCACACATGTACAAGAAACAAAGCCACACAATGTTTTACTTTCTGTATCTCTGTATCTTGATTGACAGTTGTCTCATCCAATCAGGAGTAAGTATTACATTCACAAACAATACCTCATTTTTACATTTTTCTGACTTGTCTTTGTGTTTTCAGACTTTTTTGGGTGATTTGTTTTTCACTTCACAAATATTTTACAGTGTGTCATAAATAATCTTACCACAGTATCTCCAGTTTACAGTCAGGATCCTTCAGTCCAGCACAGAGACGCTTCACACCTAAATCTCCTATTTTATTCCCAGACAGACTCAGATATCTCAGGTGTGATGGGTTTGATCTCAGAGCTGAAGCCAGAGCAGCACAACCTTCATCTGTGACGCCACAATAAACCAACCTGTAGAGAACAATGACACACTCTTCACTCTCTCAGATCAGATCAGTTTAGCTGAGAATACATTAATAAAGAGAAAGAACAAATCAATGTGTGATGCATCATTGGACTGAGATTTAAAATGACCAGCAACAAAAAAAACATGATCACAAATCATTTAAAGCCTCATTCAAGAAAAATAAATAATATTTATTTATTGCACTGTCAGTATTTTTAACCAAATATAGACAATCATGCAAATCTGTTTAAACACACTATTCATTACACAGCTGAGTTCTATACTGTTATTTTGATCTGCATTAATGTGTATGGAGTAGTGAGTGTGTGTGTGTGTGTGTGTGTGTGAGAGAGAGACATCATCTACACTGTGAGATATTATTTATAATTAGTGTAAATTGTGGAAGATAATACTTACACCTCAATGTATTGTGAGAGATCATTACCGTCCTGCTTTTGGGGGGGGGGGGGACATTTATTTGTCAACTCACTTGTAATATTTCTAGGTTTTTAACATTCTAAGAGCTCTTTATTCCAGAGATACTGTAAGTTAGTCAGTGTATTCAGTAGGTGTAATGTATTGTAAGTTGCTTCAGAGGCATAAGGTATTGCAAGTATTACATACAACAAAAATAAATCAGTGCATTGACATAAAAAGAATATTACTTTTGGTACTTGAGTACTTTTAAATGCAAGTACTTCTGTACTTTTACTTAAGTAAAAATCTGTCTTTACAAATGTCACTTGTAATGGAGTAATAATGATTCGGTTCAATCATAATGAATCACTTATTAACAGCAACAATCTTACTCTCGCACTTATCTGACTGGTTTCTTTAGTAATTTTGTCTGCTAACAGTCAAGTCTTTGCTAACAAGACGAGCTATTAGCACTTAGTGTAAACAGACGATCCATTTAAAGGTTTTGCTAATGCTTTAACATGAACACAGAAGTCCACACATGTACAAGAAACAAAGCCACACAATGTTTTACTTTCTGTATCTCTGTATCTTGATTGACAGTTGTCTCATCCAATCAGGAGTAAGTATTACATTCACAAACAATACCTACTTTTTACATTTTGTCTGACTTGTCTTTGTGTTTTCAGACTTTTTTGGGTGATTTGTTTTTCACTTCACAAATATTTTACAGTGTGTCATAAATAATCTTACCACAGTTTCTCCAGTTTACAGTCAGGATCCTTCAGTCCAGCACAGAGACGCTTCACACCTAAATCTCCTATTTTATTCAGAGTCAGATCCAGTTCTCTCAGGTGTGATGGGTTTGATCTCAGAGCTGAAGCCAGAGCAGCACAACCTTCATCTGTGACGCCACAATCTCTCAACCTGTAGAGAACAATGACACACTCTTCACTCTCTCAGATCAGATCAGTTTAGCTGAGAATACATTAATAAAGAGAAAGTACAAACACAAATCACAAATAAACATGTTTGATGGATCATTGGACTGAGATATAAAATGTCACAGAACAAAAACATAAGCATCATTTAATAAAGATAAATAATATTACTTTGTTGCACAATGTCAGTGGTTTAAAGGGGTCATGAACTGAGAAACTGAAATTATCTTGATCTTTTGACATAAGAGGACATTGTACTATAAAAACATCCTGTAAGTTTCAGAACTCAAAACTTTGTCGTTAGTCTGAAAACAGTTTATATTGAAGCCAGAACGACAGCTTGAGGAATGTTCTACTCTATGATGTCAGTGGTTCTCTATCTGGGGGGTGCGAGATAACTTAAAACTAAAATATATTCACTAATGTTATGACTGATATGTTAAATAATGTATAAATAATATATATAACTAAATAACAGCACAACCTCTATACGTGTTGTGGGATGTTCTGTGTTTCGGAGCACCGAGCTGTTTCTCATCACGCTGAGTGAAATACAGACTGAACGGCGGCTCAAAACTGCTGTATGAGCATATGATATGCAAACTACAGCTCTCAGCTGCATAACGTTTTGATGGATGACGATTGTAATCAAGGTAAAGATGATTACAGTGACATACAGTACATGATTGTGCATTAGGCGCGCGTGATGTGTCAGTTATGATTGATGCGCAATGGAAAAGTGTATGTGTGCTCTCGTACATATTTCTGCTTGAATACAGCTCAGTATATTCACGTAGTTGACTATAGCGAGTGTTTTATAACGGATGCTCGTGTGTCTTTGAGAAGTTTGTGAGGATCAGTGGTGTTTATGCACATATGGGCATCAGATTGACAGAGGTACTATTCACTGTGATCGCTGAGTTCAGAATAGTTTCATTTTTCATTTGTATTTTGGTGTGTTTAGTGATTGTGAATGGACCCGTATAGTAGTTTATATGAAGTCCTTTGGCATCTCTCTGTGGTATTGTTTGGTATGGCAGGTTGACTTGTGCTTATGTTAAAATTACTGTATAATTGAGCTTTACATACTTTTAAGTTGTATAGAATATCTGCAGGGACATTTTTGCAAAAAATAAAAAAAAACAACGTGGAATATTTAAATCTATCTTGAATTTGTTGTTTTAAAAATGCATGTAATTGAAAACTTGAAGCAGTGCTGCGCAGAGAGAGAGTCATAAGAGAGCAGAGGGATCCGCATGCTTTCGAATCGCTCTCGTGACGCTTTGATGTCAAACACTGATCATTCAGCACCGCTTCAAGTCCAACACACCTATTGTTTACGAGAGAGAGACAAACATGCAGGTCTATGTAGAAACCAAACGATAAAGATGCTCTGAAGACAAGAAGATGCTGTTCAGTGCCAAGCTGTGGAAAAAACAGTCTTTATATTGCCTTCCTTCTGATCCCAATGTTAGGAAAGAGTGAATTAACTTTATTTTTAATGAAGATCCAGACCGCGTCAGTAAGAAATCTGTCTTTTGTTCACTTCATTTTACCGCAGATTCTTTTACAAACAAGGCACAATTTGACGTGTGATTCTCAGAAAGATTGAAACTAAAAGACGATGTTGTCGACTATATTGGATCCGATGTGGCACCACACAAGTGTGAGTAACTGTTTTTATTACGTGATCACTATTGCTTTGTCTCTTCAGATTGTTTGATATGTATCGAGTTATTTATGTGTTTTTGATCTAAATCACAGCAGTGTCCATCTGTGAAGGACGTAGACTGTCAAACACACAACTATTAGCCAATCACAGCAGGGGGGCGTTTACTTCTGAGTCTACAATCCTCCACGTCTATTCAAACAGAGCGTTCTGATGAGGGGTCAAAAACAGATCAGAAAATAGCTCATTAATATATAATGCTTATATATGCATTATAAATGGCTTATAAATAATGTGTTTGACGCAAATATTTTATGTAAAAGTGGACCTCAGAGAACAGTACAAAATAAAAAACAGAGGCAGTTCATGACCCTTTAAAAATGACAATTAATGAAATTCCTAAACAATTTAATAATCTGCCGCTTCTCTGTCTCTGAATCTAACGGTGTCACTGATCTGATATAAAACACATCAAAATACTGAGCACTAAACTCTGAACAACATCTGCAGCACTGAAGATTTATGAGCTTTTAACTTTGATTTTCTTAATGTTTTAACAGTGAAGTGATTGTTGTCAGTGATACTTACTGAACTGATCTGGATTCTTTAATCACAGGCAGCAGCTTCTGAAGAACTTTCATATTTTCAGGATCATTCTTTCCTTTAACAAATGTATCAAGACGAAACTCATTCAGTTCCTCTTCTGATGTCAACAACACAAAAACTAAAGCTGACCACTGAGATGAAGAGAGTTTGACTTCCTTTATTCTTCCAGATTTCAGATACTGTTGTACTTCCTCCATTAGTGAACGATCACCCAGTTCATTCAGACAGTGGAACAGATTGATGGATTTCTCTGGAGAGTCAATGGTCCTGATCTTCATCTTGATGTACTCAACTGTTTTATCATTGCTGTCAGAGCTGCTTCTTTTCAGTTTCATTATTTGTTGTAGAAGAATCTGATGAGACTTTACTGACAAACCCAGAAGGAACCGCAGGAAAAGATCCAGATGTCCATTTTTACTCTGTAGAGCCCCATACACAGCTCTCTGATGCAGCTCAGATAATGAAAGATGTTTAAACAAGAGTTGAAACCTTTCCTGAACTTTAGACTGTACACTCTGTTTGGTGATTGGCTCAAACACATTTGTGTTGTGGTTTGTACAGGAGAGATGCACATATAGAGCTGCTAGATGTTCCTGAATGCTCAGATGAACAAAGCAGAAGACTTTCCCCTTATACAAGCCAAACTCCTCTCTGAAGATCTGAGTGCACAATCCTGAGTACACCGATGCTTCTGTCACATCAATGCCACACTCTCTCAGGTCTTCCTCATAGAAGATCAGGTTTCCTTTCACAAGCTGCTCGAAAGCCACTTTCCCCAGTTTGAGGATCATGTCTTCATTTGTCTCCTTCTTCTCGTAGTCCTTCTCATGTTTGATGTTGGTCTGAAGGATCAGGAAGTGTGTGTACATTTGAGTGAGAGTCTTGGGAATCTCTCCACTCTCTGCTCGACTCAACATCTTCTCCAGAACAGCGGCTGAGATCCAGCAGAACACTGGGATGTGGCACATGATGTAGAGGCTCCTTGATGACTTCAGGTGTGAGATGATTGTATCGGCCAGACTCTGATCACTGATTCTCTTCCTGAAGTATTCCTGCTTCTGTGGCTCATTGAAGCCTCGTACCTCTGTCACTCGATGGACACACTCGGAGGGGACGAGATCAGCTGCTGCTGGTCTGGAGGTGATCCAGATGAGAGCAGAGGGAAGCAGATTCCCCACAATGAGGTTCATCAGCAGCACGTCCACTGAGGCTGATTCACTTACATCACACAACCTCACATCACTCTGAAAATCCAGAGACAGACGACACTCATCCAGACCATCAAAGATGAACAACACTTTATATTCATCACTGGATATTTCCATGTCTTTAGTTTCAGGGAAAAATACATGAAGAAGATCTGAAAGACTGAGTGTTTTGTTCTTCATCAGGTTGATTTCTCTGAAAGGCAGTGGAAATATGAGCTGGACGTCCTGATTCTCTTTCCCTTCTGCCCAGTCCAGGATCAACTTCTGCACAGAGACTGTTTTTCCAATGCCAGCGACTCCCTTTGTCAGCACAGTTCTGATGTCTTTGTCTTGTCCAGGTAAAGGTCTAAAGATGTCATTGCATTTGATGGCTGTGTCCTCTGTTGCTGCTCTCCTGGATTTTATCTCAATCTGTCTCACCTCATGTTCATTACTGATCTCTCCACTCTCACTCTCTGTGATGTAGAGCTCTGTGTAGATCTCATTCAGGAGTGTTGGGTTTCCCTGCGTCGCTGTTCCCTCATACAGACGACCGAACTTCTTCAGCAGATTTGATCTAAACCTGTTGAGGACTTCATGCCTGGAAAATTAAAATACTGCATTATTAAATAAGCTAATGAGCAAAGTGTCTTTTATATATTCTGTATCATAATTAAATAATCTTTTACAGAAATATTAGACCTGAGATCAGTCTTTGTATCTTCACTCTTATAATCTATTGGTTGATTCATAGACGCGTCACTCCTCATAGACACACAGCTGAACTCTGCTTCTGATCTCTTCTGATGAACTGAACTATAACAGAGAGAGATTAAAGTCAATCCTTTGAATTATGATATTGTTATGACCCCAAGACATTTGTTCATTGTTTCCATTCTGCCCTCTTGTATTCTCTCTGTTCATGTTTGAGTTTCAGATGGGTGGTTCCTTGAGAGAATTTGTCGGTAAACGGTGACTTGAATGAATCGAGTGAGTCAATGATTCAGTGACTCGTTCATACGGACAGCCGATCGACTCGTTTCTGAATGAATCGGCCGTTTGAATGAATCGAGTGAGTCAATGATTCAGTGACTCGTTCATACGGACAGCCGATCGACTCGTTTCTGAATGAATCGGCTGTTTGAATGAATCGAGTGAGTCAATGATTCAGTGACTCGTTCATACGGACAGCCGATCGACTCGTTTCTGAATGAATCGGCCGTTTGAATGAATTAATAAATGACTCGCTCATTAAAATAGACATTTGCTGCGCCCTACTGGTGCTTTAGTCATATTTAAAAGTATCATTGCATTTTTTTCAACATTTATTTGTATGTTTAAAAAAATATGTAAAACATTAACCTTATAAAATTCTGCATTTGAAATGTAACAGTGTCAATGTAATTATGGCACCTCAGCTTCATCAAACTGTGTGTAAACGCATCTAACACCACTTCAGATGCAGCTTCGGTTTCCTCAGCAGTGGAAAGATAGTTTAATACTAACTTCATTTGAATGGTAACAACTCTACAGTTTCTTATTATTCTAACAGAATTAATTGAAACAAAGTAAGAATTTGATGTGAAACATGACATTTCATAAGGTTAGGGGAAATAAATGGCCGTTTATGAACAGTGGGAATGACATCTGTTGTGTTACATAAAGCAACTCATTTTAAGTTAACTATATCTTCCTCTTTCCAGTAACAGAGCACTTGTTTAAGTGAGAGACAATCTGTAAATTAGTCCAGATTTGGGGAATTTTTATTTTTTATAATTTATGTAAATAATTTGTCGTTGATATTTGCATAGATTTGTGTTTGTATATGCTGTCAATTATAGTTCTTAGAAAGAAAATCGGAATCGGCAAAAATCGGTATCGGCCAAGAAAATTGCAATCGGTGCATCTCTATTTATAATATAAAATGACATGCTATAATAATATTTATATAAAAATGTACCTGAGATCAGTCTTTGTATCTCCACTCTTAAACTTTACTGGTTGATCCATAGACACAGCACTCCTCAAAGACACACAGCTGGACTCTGCTTCTGATCTCTTCTGATGAACTGAACTATAACAGATCAAATCAGTCATTATAAAACAGCGTGAGTGATTCAGCACCGAGTCCTCTCTCTTTGACCTTCTCTTCACATCGGCGCATACAGAGCTGAATGCTGCGATACAAGACTGTAGCTCACGTTTCGGTGCAGTTGACAGAATTGTCAATTTCCTAATCGGTCATTGTTGCTTCCTCACAAAAATATATTAATTTATCACGTTTTTTAAGCAGCCTAATAAAGCTGTACCGTCTGTCATTGTTAATCAAACAACAAAAGACAGAGGAAATCCTCACTGCTCTTGACTAAATAGCCTAATGTTTTGTTTAGAGATGCACCGATTGACCGGCCAGTGATCGTAATCGGACGATTTCTCGCATGACCGGCCCGGATCGGTGACCGGCCGGTCAGTCTCACGTCTTGCCGAGTCCGAGCCGATCCTTTATTGCCAGCGGTGCAGGCAGAGACGTCACAGCCACGCGCACACTCACAGTAGATATCACAGTCGCGTGTAAGCACGTTGTTTTCACGTGAGAATGATTCTTATTTTAATGGTATTCAGTGTAAACAGTGACTGATAATGTATTTATGTCGTGCCAGATGAGGCTTGCACAGTCTGAGTGAGTGTGTGAGAGAGACAGCACACACAAAGTAACTCAGAAATGTATAGATGCATACTGCGGTAGAAAAATATATTTACAAAATATGATTTAGATAAGCAACATTAGACGGCCATGATGTTTCCCTGAATAACAATATCAGCACGATTGCAATGTGACAATGATTTTATACAGTAGTATTTCAATAAACAAGAGGTTGAAATTAAGTGACTAAGATTTTAGACAAAATATTGACTGTTTTTGCTCAATTTCACTGACGAAAATAGTTGTGATCAAAGACACAGCAGAACTGTTGTGTGTCTCAGAGCAACACACAGCGGTGTTTAGTTTCTGAATGAATCCACGTGTTTGAATGAATCGAGTGAGTCAATGATTCAGTGACTCGTTCATAAGGACAGCCGATCGACTCGTTTCTGAATGAATCGGCCGTTTGAATGAATCGAGTGAGTCAATGATTCAGTGACTCGTTCATAAGGACAGACGATTGACTCGTTTCTGAATGAATCGGCCGTTTGAATGAATCGAGTGAGTCAATGATTCAGTGACTCGTTCATACGGACAGCCGATCGACTCGTTTCTGAATGAATCGGCCATTTGAATGAATCGAGTGAGTCAATGATTCAGTGACTCGTTCATACGGACAGCCGATCGACTCGTTTCTGAATGAATCGGCCGTTTGAATGAATTAATAAATAACTCGCTCATTAAAACATTTGCTGCGCCTACTGGTGCTTTAGTCATATTTAAAAGCGTCATTGCATTTTTTCAACATTTATTTGTACGTTTAAAAAATATGTAAAACATTAACCTTATAAAATTATTTCTGCATTTGAAATGTAACAGTGTCATTGTAATTATGGCACCTCAGCTTCATCAAACTGTGTGTAAACGCATCTAACACCACTTCAGATGCAGCTTCGGTTTCCTCAGCAGTGGAAAGATAGTTTAATACTAACTTCATTTGAATGGTAACAACTCTACAGTTTCTTATTATTCTAACAGAATTAATTGAAACAAAGTAAGAATTTGATGTGAAAGATGACACATTTCATAAGGTTAGGGAAAATAAATGGCCGTTTATGAACAGTGGGAATGACATCTGTTGTGTTACATAAAGCAACTCATTTTAAGTTAACTATATCTTCCTCTTTCCAGTAACAGAGCACTTGTTTAAGTGAGAGACAATATGTAAATTAGTCCAGATTTGGGGGAATTTAAATTTGTAATAATTTTATTATGTAAATAATTTGTCGTTGATATTTGCATAGATTTGTGTTTGTCTATGCTGTCAATTATAGTTCTTAGAAAGAAAATCGGAATCTGCAAAAATCGGTATCGGCCAAGAAAATTGCAATCGGTGCATCTCTATTTATAATATACAATGACATGCTATAATAATATTTATATAAAAATGTACCTGGGATCAGTCTTTGTATCTCCACTCTTAAACTTTACTGGTTGATCCATAGACACATCACTCCTCAAAGACACACAGCTGGACTCTGTTTCTGATCTCTTCTGATGAACTGAACTATAACACAGAGAGATTAAAGTCAATCATCTAAATTACCATATTTAACAAAGTACAGACTCATATATTATTTAAACATCACTTTGAAGAGTACTTCATGATCGGGATCGACCGATATGTGTTTTTTAGGGTCGATGCCGATACAGATTATTACAGACCTAGTAGACCGATAACTGATCATTTCAAACCAATATATATGTCTGGTGTAAAAAGTGAAAATAATGTTAAAATTAAGAACAACAAGGGCTCAGACAAAAACTGCCTTCCCTGGTGTTGGTTGCACTTCTCACCCTTGTCTTCCTCCATGCATCCAATATAAAGAGAGTTAAAAGTGGGGCCACTGTATGCTTCATGATTAAGCCAATTAATACTGTACTACAGCTAAACAACTTGGGAAAATGAAAGTATTTGCCTTCATTAATTTACATGTTAGAAATGTATGTGTAATAGAATAACTTCTCATAATTCTTCATTCATTATTTTCTGACTAAACCATAACCTACAATAGGTGACTATTCAATTAATCATCTAATGCACGTCAATTGATTAATTTAAAAAGCATAAATTTATAAAACATAAATTTAAATCAACTTTTAATCAAATGAGAGTTAAACTCTATTTTTTGGCAAACAAATGGGTTTACTATTAAAGTTAAAACATGGAAGAAATAGCATATTGTGTGATTATTCTTTTAATCAAAAGTTGTAATAATTGTTGTTGTAGTAGTAGCTAACCCGAACTTTTATTTTGACAGGTTGCCATGAGGACCTTTTAAGTTTCTGTAGGCTATGTATATGATATGACAATATTTTTACTCAAATTAAATGGTCAAATGCTCATGAAGTATCTCTCAGAGTAGTTCTGGAGAAGTTGTTCATGTATTTACAGACACGGTCAGAATTGTTGGCACCCTTGGTAAATATGATCAAAGGAGGCTGTGAAAATTAATTTGTATTGTTAATCCTTTTGATATTTTATATCACAAAAATCTAACCTTTCATTAAACTAAAACAATTGAAAATCTCATTATGAAATGTTTTTTTTCTCAAAAACAAGTTGGACACAATTATTGGAACCCCTAGAAATTATTAGGAGTAAAATATATCTGAAGTATATTCATATTCACAATGTTGAGCACTTCAGGGTGATTATGAACATGAAATGATCCAGTCATGGCTTCCTGTTTCACAGAAATATAAATAGGAGGGAAAACTAAATACAAATTCCCTTAATCATCCATCACAATGAGAAAAAAACTATTAATATATATCTGATGTGCTACAAAAAATAATTTAGCTTCACAAATTAGTGAAGTGGCTTTAAGAAAAGAGCTAGAGCAGTGAAAATTCCCATTTCCACCATCAAGGCAATAATTAAGAATTTCCAATCAACATAAAATGTTACGAAACTGCCTGGAAGAGGATGTGTGTCTATATCGTCCTAATGTAAGGTGAGACAGAGAGTTTGAGTGGCTAAAGACTCTCCAAGGACCACAGCTGGAGAATTGCAGAAAATAGTTGAGTCTCGGGATCAGAAAATCTTTAAAAAAATGTCAAACAGCACCTACATCAGCACATGTTGTTTGGGAGGGTTTCAAGAAAAATTATCCTAGCTCATCCAAAAACAAACTTCAGCATATTCAGTTGTCAGACACAACTGGAACTTCAAATGCGACTGGCTTCTATGGTCAGATGAAACTAAAAAATGAGCTTTTTAGCAGCAAACACTCAAGATGGGTTTGGTGAACACAGGGATAAAAAGTACCCAATGTGTACAATGAAATATACTGCTGTATTTTTTGATGTTGTGGGCCTATATTTCTGCTGGAGGTCCTGGACATCTTGTTTAGACATATGGCATCATGGATTCTATCAAATACCAACAGATAAAAAAAAAAATCAATCAGTGACTGACTCTGTCAGAAATCTTATAATGGTCCATGTTTGGATCTTGGATCACTCTGGAGTGATTCTGGATGAAGGTCTCTGATCTCTTGTCAGGTGTTCTCTAACCTCATCAGGCATTATAGGAGAAAATATTTAGAGCTGTTAAACTGGCAAATGGAGGTTTCAAAAAGTATTGAATAAAAGGGTACCGTTAATTGTGGCAAATGTGTATTAGAGAAAAACATTTATTTCATAATGATATTTCTTCCTATTAAAATTATTATTCTCCAATGAAAGGTTAGATTTTTGTGAATTCTTTTAAAGGAAAGATAAAAATATTAACAATGCAGATTAATTTTCACAGCTTTCTTTGATCAAATTTACCAAGGGTGTAGTAAACGAAACCACGCACCTGTGCCATTTACATATACAGAGACATGCAGAACATGCAGGATTCATATTTAAATAGTCTTTTTGCGGCTTAATATTTACAGATATTAGTCCATAGCACGAGTCGATCTAAGTGTACTGACCTACTTTTGATTAATTCATCCAAACTTTGACAAATTCCGTGACATCCCGCGTTATACAGTAAATTCTATTTATATGACTGGATTCCACGAATCAGTCCACATTTTCCCCATCGTGGAAACCATAAATAGATAATATTGTGGTGTTTTGCAACTTCAGTGTAGTGGATTGTGATTTATTACAACTTCAACAACGTCTGCTGCTGCCTTTGAGAGACAACTGATTCGTGATCACTGAAGCAAGCAGCTCCAGATAGCAAGCGCTTTCGGTGTGAGAGTGTAAAACTTTCCGTGCCTTCAGCCTTCCACGTTGATTGGTCGGACTCGGGATGAAACAAATCAGATGAGCGGTGGGCAGAGATTGCACACCCATGGAGTGGTAAATTCCGTCAGGAACTCATAAAATGACCGATACCGATAATCATAAAAATGCTTAATATCGACGCCGATAATCGGTCGACCCCTAATTCATGATCACTTCATTTACACTATTTTATTACAAAGGATGTTAAATTGATCTGAGTGCTTTCACAAATGTATCTCGGTGTAACACTATACATGTTAAAATATCAGATAAAGATAAACAAATATATATATAATTTAGTAGGGGTGTGACGAGACACTTATCCCACGAGACGAGGCACGAGACTGAGTTCACGAGAACGAGACGAGATTTTTAGACTAAATATAGAGGGAAAAATAGTCTTTTATTCAACTGAAAAACACAAAATGTAAAAAATGTAGGTGCATTTTGAAATCAACTTGTACTTTATGAAATTAAACTTCTATTTGAATTATATGCAGTAATAACATGTAAACTAGAGCTACACGATTCTGGATAAATTGAGAATCACAATGTTTTGTATATAATTTGGAGAGACTTCTCTTCGCGCCACGAGATCTCGTTACATCCATATCATTTAGCAATGTACAAGAATAATTTGTATTATATTGTAGAAAATACAGTACTATATAAACCATTGCAAAAACATAAAATTACATGCTATAATAATATTTATATAAAAATGTACCTGAGATCAGTCTTTGTATCACCACTCTTAAACTTTACTGGTTGATCCATAGACACATCACTCCTCAAAGACACACAGCTGAACTCTGGTTCTGATCTCTTCTGATGAACTGAACTATAACAGAGAGAGATTTAATCTTTTATGAGTGTGTGAGAGAGACAGCACACACAAAGTAACTCAGAAATGTATAGATGCATACTGCGGTAGAAAAAGATATTTACAAAATATGATTTAGGTAAGCAACATTAGACGGCCATGATGTTTCCCTGAATAACAATATCAGCACGATTGCAATGTGACAATGATTTTATACAGTAGTATTTCAATAAACAAGAGGTTGAAATTAAGTGACTAAGATTTTAGACAAAATATTGACTGTTTTTGCTCAATTTCACTGACGAAAGTAGTTGAAAAAGCCACAGCAGAACTGTTGTGTGTCTCAGAGCAACACACAGCGGTGTTTAGTTTCTGAATGAATCCACGTGTTTGAATGAATCGAGTGAGTCAATGATTCAGTGACTCGTTCATAAGGACAGCCGATCGACTCGTTTCTGAGTGAATCGGCCGTTTGAATGAATCGAGTGAGTCAATGATTCAGTGACTCATTCATAAGGACAGACGATTGACTCGTTTCTGAATGAATCGGCCGTTTGAATGAATCGAGTGAGTCAATGATTCAGTGACTCGTTCATAAGGACAGCCGATCGACTCGTTTCTGAGTGAATCGGCCGTTTGAATGAATCGAGTGAGTCAATGATTCAGTGACTCGTTCATAAGGACAGCCGATCGACTCGTTTCTGAATGAATCGGCCGTTTGAATGAATCGAGTGAGTCAATGCATTCAGTGACTCGTTCATACGGACAGCCGATCGACTCGTTTCCGAATGAATCGGCCGTTTGAATGAATTAATAAATGACTCGCTCATTAAAACAGACATTTGCTGCTGCCTACTGGTGGTTTAGTCATTTTTAAAAGTATCATTGCATTTTTTCAACATTTATTTGTATGTTTAAAAAATATGTAAAACATTAACCTTATAAAATTATTTCTGCATTTGAAATGTAACAGTGTCAATGTAATTATGGCACCTCAGCTTCATCAAACTGTGTGTAAACGCATCTAACACCACTTCAGATGCAGCTTCGGTTTCCTCAGCAGTGGAAAGATAGTTTAATACTAACTTCATTTGAATGGTAACAACTCTACAGTTTCTTATTATTCTAACAGAATTAATTGAAACAAAGTAAGAATTTGATGTGAAAGATGACACATTTAATAAGGTTAGGAGAAATAAATGACCGTTTATGAACAGTGGGAATGACATCTGTTGTGTTATATAAAGCAACTCATTTTAAGTTAAGAGCGATTCCACAGTTTCTGTCCACAAGGAGTGTAATGAACAATATAGACTGAATAATACCCAGTTGTTGTAATTTTTTTATTTTTAGTTCACTATTTTATTTAAGATAGATGTAAGAAATAATAAAGTTAATTGTATCCCACTAAGCCTTGGCATTATCGTGTAATGAGACTATTTTATTTCCGTCTCCAGAAATTGCGGATGTCAGGGTGGGACATTCATTGCGTCTGGATTTTTCCTAAGTCATTTATTTAATTTCCTTTAATAAAATCCTGAATTTTGGCGCATAATATTTATTTTGGTGTGTCTTCTACAAAATACTACTACTAACACCGAAAGTATAATTACCTTAATCCACCACGATGCAATGGAAACATTTACTAACGTTCGTTACACCTTCTGTCCAAACAGTTACGAACGTTAAACTATGATTCGAAAGGAAACAGAGATATCATTTTTCCATGTAATTATATCAATAGCAAAACGATATATATAAGGATAAAACAGGGGCAGAGATTTTCTGTCCAAAAATCATAACGCTCGTACATTTTATTCTGACGCTGAATTTCCATCTCCTAATGTCTCAACGGTTCTCATGTCAGAAATAATATTGTCTAGGTCACGCATGCTCTGCATGGCAGGAAGAGTTAACAGGATTTCACGGATTTCGGACAAATGTGGGTAAGTTTGTGGCTTCTGTCCAAAAGTTTACGAACGTTAAAATGTTACGAACGTGATAAACTTTGGTTAAGTAAACATTAAATAGGATCATTATGATGAGAAAGGATAAAAGAGTGTGCAAGTCGGATGATTGCTAGTGGTTTCGGACCGAAAGCGGCGTCGTGTTCATCGTGAAAGAGCATGCATGAATGGTGGTTGTATACATTTTGACAGATTCTGCACATCTGTCCAACGTCGAACGTTGTTTTCGGAGTATTTTTGACTCAATAAGCTGTTCATGAAAGTCAACATCGTCAATGATTTTGCTGACTTTTTTCCGTGTTTTTTTGTTTTGTCCAATGTTCGTAAGAATATAGCTTAGGCTGTCGAAGTTAACACGTTAAGAGTGCATTAACACAATCTCACTTATGCCATTAGAATAAACTGTCGGCGTTAATCGCATAGGTTTTTAAACAACAGTGAACTGGGCTATAATGTTAAGGAACACACGCAGATTTTCCGCACCGACGGCACACAATAAAGCTAGTTTAAACATTAGCTTTGTGGTAAAATGAAGCCCCACAGCCTGTCAAGTGTTCCTTCATCATGTCCAAATTATATACAGTCACAAAGAATTGTTTGTTACACAGAATCTGTACCAATATCATGGACCATAAGCATCAATTGGCCACTGTTTGGGCTCCTCCTCAGTGCATCCTATAAATGTTGTCATGTCTTTCACATATTCAGTCTGTTTTTCTTCATTAGTAAAATACAATTTTATAGGAGGAGTTGAATCACGTAGACAGCAGATTAAGTACAAATATTAATATGCAATAGCGCATACATTTCAGAATTTTCCAGAAACGGACTTCTGATACGTGCAGCCTGATTCCGTGAACAATAGACCTGTTAAACAATATATTGTGAGAGGGCCGTTTGTTACAGCATCCCAAACAACTCAAAATAATAAACCACAAAGTTAACAGAACGATGCACGAGAGTGCTTCTCTGCCGCCTTCACTCCTGTTTCCCATTAATGAAGCCGTGACGAGCTCCCTGCATTCAAATGATTAGTTTTTTGCTGAAATAATAACGTAATATTCCACTGGTTGATATATTATATTTATATGCAAAATAGTTGTGCTGTTTTTCGTGTTAAATGTGAAGAATGACAGGTTGGATGCCACACTTATTATTATAATTTTGGCAGAGTATACAGGTGTAATTTTAACTTTAACTTTAGGCAATGTAACATGATTTTATGATCGTAATTTTGACTTAATTCTTAAAATATTATGACGTTATTTATTTAGTTATTTATTTGAGAAAGATAAACTGATCAAACTTGCGCTGGCCGCTTGGTATTTAAAAAAAAACAAAAACTTGAATTTAACAAAAATAAGATGTTCCAATCATATTTCTAAATTAAATTAATAAAGAAAGGAAACAAAATAATGACCAATTTGTTATTAAAAACCAAAACTGAACTATTTAAATGGCTCAGAGAGAGAGAGAGAGAGAGAGAGCGCGCGAGAGAGAGAGAGCCTCAGGCTGCTGCAGGGATCTATATTCCTTCCCTTGTTTCAATTCAAAGTTCACCGAACTAATTGTGAACAGATTGCACTCCCGTCTTCTTCCCGAGCATGTGAACATGTTCATTTAATATATTTGTTTATATGAAATAGGTTATTGTTATGAAGATAGATGTTAAAATTAATGTTCACATAATAAGTGCATCATTCAGGCGGTTCACAATATGTTTTAGCGCGTAATATGTTTTAAGAATGATATTCTGTTTAGCGCGCAATATGTTATACGCTTAATATTCATTGATGCATTAATCAGATTTAAGATTTTCTTTTTAATAATATGAATGTTCATGTTCATTTTTTAAAAAGAAATGTTCTAGCGTTATGAGCAGTTGATAATCGACGGACTGTTCGGTTAATAAATGCCGTCATTCGGTTATGTTATATTAATAAGTTTCAGCACTCATACTTTACAACCATTAATTTTCTTGGGTTAAGATAGACTATTCTCTAATTAATTAAACAGTTTGTTATCATACAGATTGAAAGCCTGGACGGTCTCTCTCCCCCTCTCTCTCTCTGTGTGTGTGTGTGTGTGTGTGTGTGTGTGTGTGTGTGTGTGTGTGTGTGTGTGTGCGTGGGTGGGCGGGTGCATGCGCGGGAGGGTGCGATTTTCGAATAGTATCGAATAATACCCAGGGATTATCGAATATTACTTTTGCTTAAAATGCCCATCCCTAATGTTTACAAGCTTTACACGTTTTCCTCAGTTTGAAACACTGAATGAGCTTTTACATGAAACAGACTAACAGTCATCATTCATATTTCAGATTCTTAATTGTAAGAAGTGTATTCAAGAAATTAAACAGCTATTCTGTACATTAAGCAAAACATGAACTGGGATTCAACCAGAATTGTATTAAACTGAATTAGATTAAGTACACTTTCTGCTTGAATTTACACTGTTTTTCCGTCCATGTTACATACGTTAATTTTTACATCAACTCAACTTTGATCAAAGTTTACTAGTTTACCATTGCCAGATTTATCCTGCCTTTCACACAGCTGTACCCCAGGTTTTCTCAGGATGTTAACCTGAGGACAATGGCTTTCTCCATGAAGATTGATTTTGCAGGCTATTGTCCTTGCAGTTAGGCCTAAACTGTGGAATCGCCCTTAACTATATCTTCCTCTTTCCAGTAACAGAGCACTTGTTTAAGTGAGAGACAATATGTAAATTAGTCCAGATTGGGAGAATTTAAATTTGTAATAATTTTATTATGTAAATAATTTGTCGTTGATATTTGCATAGATTTGTGTTTGTATATGCTGTCAATTATAGTTCTTAGAAAGAAAATCGGAATCTGCAAAAATCGGTATCGGCCAAGAAAATTGCAATCGGTGCATCTCTATTTATAATATAAAATGACATGCTATAATAATATTTATATAAAAATGTACCTGGGATCAGTCTTTGTATCTCCGCTCTTAAACTTTACTGGTTGATCCATAGACACATCACTCCTCAAAGACACACAGCTGGACTCTGTTTCTGATCTCTTCTGATGAACTGAACTATAACACAGAGAGATTAAAGTCAATCATCTAAATTACCATATTTAACAAAGTACAGACTCATATATTATTTAAACATCACTTTGAAGAGTACTTCATGATCGGGATCGACCGATATGTGTTTTTTAGGGTCGATGCCTATACAGATTATTACAGACCTAGTAGACCGATAACTGATCATTTCAAACCAATATATATGTCTGGTGTAAAAGTGAAAATTTATGTTAAAATTAAGAATAAGGGCTCAGACAAAAACTGCCTTCCCTGGTGTTGGTTGCACTTCTCACCCTTGTCTTCCTCCCTACATCCATCTTCAATAAGGGTAATATAAAGAGAGTTAAAAGTGGGGCCACTGTATGCTTCATGATTAAGCCAATGAATACAGTACTACAGCTAAACAACTTGGGAAAATGAAAGTATTTGCCTTCAATAATTTACATGTTAGAAATGTATGTGTAATAGAATAACTTCTCATAATTCTTCATTCATTATTTTCTACCTAAATCATAACCTACAATAGGTGACTATTCAATTAATCATCTAATGCATGTCAATTGATTAATTTAAAAAGCATTAATTTATAAAACATTAATTTAAACAACTTTTAATCAAATGAGAGTTAAACTCTATTTTTTGGCAAACAAATGGGTTTACTATTAAAGTTAAAACATGGAAGAAATAGCATATTGTGTGATTATTCTTTTAATCAAAAGTTGTAATAATTGTTGTTGTAGTAGTAGTAGTAGTAGCTAACCCGAATTTTTATTTTGACAGGTTGCCATGAGGACCTTTTAAGTTTCTGTAGGCTATGTATATGATATGACAATATTTTTACTCAAATTAAATGGTCAAATGCTCATGAAGTATCTCTCAGAGTAGTTCTGGAGAAGTTGTTCATGTATTTACAGACACGGTCAGAATTGTTGGCACCCTTGGTAAATATGATCAAAGGAGGCTGTGAAAATTAATTTGCATTGTTAATCCTTTTGATCTTTTATTTTTATATCACAAAAATCTAACCTTTCACTAAACTAAAACAATTGAAAATCTCATTATGAAATGTTTTTTTTCTCAAAAACAAGTTGGACAATTATTGGTACCCCTAGAAATTATTAGGAGTAAAATATATCTGAAGTATATTCATATTCACAATGTTGAGCACTTCAGGGTGATTATGAACATGAAATGATCCAGTCATGGCTTCCTGTTTCACAGAAATATAAATAGGAGGGAAAACTAAATCCAAATTCCCTTAATCATCCATCACAATGAGAAAAAACTATTAATATATATCTGATGTGCTACAAAAGATAATTTAGCTTCACAAATTAGTGAAGTGGATTTAAGAAAAGAGCTAGAGCAGTGAAAATTCCCATTTCCACCATCAAGGCAATAATTAAGAATTTCCAATCAACATAAAATGTTACGAAACTGCCTGGAAGAGGATGTGTGTCTATATCGTCCTAATGTACGGTGAGACGGAGAGTTTGAGTGGCTAAAGACTCTCCAAGGACCACAGCTGGAGAATTGCAGAAAATAGTTGAGTCTCGGGATCAGAAAATCTTTAAAAAAAATGTCAAACAGCACCTACATCAGCACATGTTGTTTGGGAGGGTTTCAAGAAAAATTATCCTAGCTCATCCAAAAACAAACTTCAGCATATTCAGTTGTCAGACACAACTGGAACTTCAAATGCGACTGGCTTCTATGGTCAGATGAAACTAAAAAATGAGCATTTTAGCAGCAAACACTCAAGATGGGTTTGGTGAACACAGGGATAAAAAGTACCCAATGTGTACAATGAAATATACTGCTGTATTTTTTGATGTTGTGGGCCTATATTTCTGCTGGAGGTCCTGGACATCTTGTTTAGACATATGGCATCATGGATTCTATCAAATACCAACAGATAAAAAAAAAATCAATCAGTGACTGACTCTGTCAGAAATCTTATAATGGTCCATGTTTGGATCTTGGATCACTCTGGAGTGATTCTGGATGAAGGTCTCTGATCTCTTGTCAGGTGTTCTCTAACCTCATCAGGCATTATAGGAGAAAATATTTAGAGCTGTTAAACTGGCAAATGGAGGTTTCAAAAAGTATTGAATAAAAGGGTACCGTTAATTGTGGCAAATGTGTATTAGAGAAAAACATTTATTTCATAATGATATTTCTTCCTATTAAAATTATTATTCTCCAATGAAAGGTTAGATTTTTGTGAATTCTTTTAAAGGAAAGATAAAAAATATTAACAATGCAGATTAATTTTCACAGCTTTCTTTGATCAAATTTACCAAGGGTGTAGTAAACGAAACCACGCACCTGTGCCATTTACATATACAGAGACATGCAGAACATGCAGGATTCATATTTAAATAGTCTTTTTGCGGCTTAATATTTACAGATATTAGTCCATAGCACGAGTCGATCTAAGTGTACTGACCTACTTTTGATTAATTCATCCAAACTTTGACAAATTCCGTGACATCCCGCGTTATACAGTAAATTCTATTTATATGACTGGATTCCACGAATCAGTCCACATTTTCCCCATCGTGGAAACCATAAATAGATAATATTGTGGTGTTTTGCAACTTCAGTGTAGTGGATTGTGATTTATTACAACTTCAACAACGTCTGCTGCTGCCTTTGAGAGACAACTGATTCGTGATCACTGAAGCAAGCAGCTCCAGATAGCAAGCGCTTTCGGTGTGAGAGTGTAAAACTTTCCGTGCCTTCAGCCTTCCACGTTGATTGGTCGGACTCGGGATGAAACAAATCAGATGAGCGGTGGGCAGAGATTGCACACCCATGGAGTGGTAAATTCCGTCAGGAACTCATAAAATGACCGATACCGATAATCATAAAAATGCTTAATATCGACGCCGATAATCGGTCGACCCCTAATTTATGATCACTTCATTTACACTATTTTATTACAAAGGATGTTAAATTGATCTGAGTGCTTTCACAAATGTATCTCGGTGTAACACTATACATGTTAAAATATCAGATAAAGATAAACAAATATATATATAATTTAGTAGGGGTGTGACGAGACACTTATCCCACGAGACGAGGCACGAGACTGAGTTCACGAGAACGAGACGAGATTTTTAGACTAAATATAGAGGGAAAAATAGTCTTTTATTCAACTGAAAAACACAAAATGTAAAAAATGTAGGTGCATTTTGAAATCAAATTGTACTTTATGAAATTAAACTTCTATTTGAATTATATGCAGTAATAACATGTAAACTAGAGCTACACGATTCTGGATAAATTGAGAATCACAATGTTTTGTATATAATTTGGAGAGACTTCTCTTCGCGCCACGAGATCTCGTTACATCCATATCATTTAGCAATGTACAAGAATAATTTTTATTATATTGTAGAAAATACAGTACTATATAAACCATTGCAAAAACATAAAATTACATGCTATAATAATATTTATCTAAAATTGTACCTGGGATCAGTCTTTGTATCTCCACTCTTAAACTTTACTGGTTGATCCATAGACACATCACTCCTCAAAGACACACAGCTGAACTCTGGTTCTGATCTCTTCTGATGAACTGAACTATAACACAGAGAGATTTAATCTTTTATGAGTGTGTGAGAGAGACAGCACACACAAAGTAACTCAGAAATGTATAGATGCATACTGCGGTAGAAAACGATATTTACAAAATATGATTTAGATAAGCAACATTAGACGGCCATGATGTTTCCCTGAATAACAATATCAGCACGATTGCAATGTGACAATGATTTTATACAGTAGTATTTCAATAAACAAGAGGTTGAAATTAAGTGACTAAGATTTTAGACAAAATATTGACTGTTTTTGCTCAATTTCACTGACGAAAGTAGTTGAAAAAGCCACAGCAGAACTGTTGTGTGTCTCAGAGCAACACACAGCGGTGTTTAGTTTCTGAATGAATCCACATGTTTGAATGAATCGAGTGAGTCAATGATTCAGCGACTCATTCATACGGACAGCCGATCAACTCGTTTCTGAATGAATCGGCCGTTTGAACGAATTAATAAATGACTCGCTCATTAAAACAGACATTTGCTGCGTCCTACTGGTGGTTTAGTCATATTTAAAAGTATCATTGCATTTTTTCAACATTTATTTGTATGTTTAAAAAATATGTAAAACATTAACCTTATAAAATTATTTCTGCATTTGAAATGTAACAGTGTCAATGTAATTATGGCACCTCAGCTTCATCAAACTGTGTGTAAACGCATCTAACACCACTTCAGATGCAGCTTCGGCTTCCTCAGCAGTGGAAAGATAGTTTAATACTAACTTCATTTGAATGGTAACAACTCTACAGTTTCTTATTATTCTAACAGAATTAATTGAAACAAAGTAAGAATTTGATGTGAAAGATGACATTTAATAAGGTTAGGAGAAATAAATGGCCGTTTATGAACAGTGGGAATGACATCTGTTGTGTTACATAAAGCAACTCATTTTAAGTTAACTATATCTTCCTCTTTCCAGTAACAGAGCACTTGTTTAAGTGAGAGACAATATGTAAATTAGTCCAGATTGGGAGAATTTAAATTTGTAATAATTTTATTATGTAAATAATTTGTCGTTGATATTTGCATAGATTTGTGTTTGTATATGCTGTCAATTATAGTTCTTAGAAAGAAAATCGGAATCTGCAAAAATCGGTATCGGCCAAGAAAATTGCAATCGGTGCATCTCTATTTATAATATAAAATGACATGCTATAATAATATTTATCTAAAAATGTACCTGGGATCAGTCTTTGTATCTCCACTCTTAAACTTTACTGGTTGATCCATAGACACATCACTCCTCATAGACACACAGCTGAACTCTGTTTCTGATCTCTTCTGCTGAACTGAACTATAACAGAGAGAGATTTAATCCTTTATGATGATAATCATTTTCTTCAAGTATTTTTCAATGTGATTTAATACAGTGTTTATTGAAAGTACCTGCATCCTGGAGAAACATCTTCATCTGTGGATGTTTGTGTGTGATCCATGATGAAACAGAATCTGATCTCCAGCACTGACTCTGAATGGAAATGACAAACAAACACAATAATTCATCTGAACGGATCCTGAGAGAAACAGATCATGAGACTCAGATACACAATGTTAGTCGTGTGTTAACAAATGATCAAATAAACCACAGAAACACCAAACACCAATCAAACCACGCTCATCTGCTTGAAAAAGACCATATTAAAACATACATATATATATATTATATATATATATATATATATATATATATATATATATGTCTTTTGGAGGAAATATGAATGCTGAAGTCACTGTAAAGCACCTGAACATCAGCACTCACCTTATTTACACAGATTCACAAAATCCACCGTCTTTCTATGAAGCAGCTACACGTAAATCATGGCTTAGCTTTGATAAAGGTTTACATGAAACACTGATATTCCGTATAGAATCGATTCTGGCTGTTAAAATGGAGAAACATCAACTCTGAACATTTACTTTCACTTTTAGTTCGAGACGCGAGAAACTAAGATGGCGCCGACACTCACCTGTAGTGTTTAAGGGAGCGTCTTTAAACTCCACACACCGCGGGGAAACCTTTGCGATGTCAAATCTTTCGTTCAAATAACGTACACGTTTAAGCACACAAAATCATTTCCATTAGCATATGCAAACATGTGAGTTGTTCTACGAACACAAGTAGAAACAATTGTATATATCAGTAGGCTACTTAATATTCACCATTGCATAACAATACAATAAACAATAGCAAAAGTTAACTATGTTAATAGTTATAAAAACACTATAACATATCCAGAAGTAAAATTCTTCACTTTCAATGCCTTATTTATAAGTTACTCAACTTTGAAAAGACCGGGAATCGAACCCGCGGCCGTTGGCACTAATGACGAATAGCTCGAGCATAATAGCATGATTAGCATTTCTTAGCGTATTCAACAATGTCGTCAAATCGAATAAATACTGTTTAAATACACTTAATGAAAGACAAATGTACTTCCGCTTCATATAAACAATAAGGAGGAACCGTAGAAACAATTATAATCAATAGGAAGGCTAGTATATAGCTACACGCAGATTGATCGGCCATATTAGTTACATAACTTAACATAATTATGGTGATACCTCGTAAACAACACGTTAATTATGATCAATAAACATAGAAACTTACTTTTAGATGTACGCACACGATTAAACAACACTAGAAATTAGGAAAACTCCCTTGCGCTCCACACTACGGACTCAAAACAACAACTGACTCCTTTCTAGCCCACTTCCGTGAACAGTAACAGTCCAATGGTGCACCTGAAATCACATGCTGCATACGCACCTGCACCTGAAATCGCATACGCCCTTTTCACACTTCCGCATTCCTGGCTTCCGGTTTGGCGAGATAAATATATACCTTATATGATTTCCAGACGTGTATACCCTGCATTATCCCTTTATGTAGATTATAATATGTGTTCCACAATGGACAAGATGTTATTTAAGTTCATATGGAGGGGCAAGGACAGAGCAGTCAGGGGTTCGGTGCCTTGCTCAAGGGTCTCACCTTTGTCGTGGACATTAGGACAAGAACGGAGCAAAGGGGACTGCTGGGGGGAAAGGAAAAAAGGGGAAATTAGTTGGAAAAATTTAATTGAACGTTTTTTTATTTTATTTATTTTGACCAGTTTTTTCACATTTTCATTCATTTTAACTTAAGAAATTACAGAAAAGTCAACATTTAAACCTATTTTATCTTATCACAAAATAACTGCTTATATTAATTTTTGTAAATATACTTCCACAAATACGGTTTATTCCAAAAGCTTAAATGTGACATGTATACATAGTAATAATCAGAAGTCAGAAAGAGCTTTGTTGCCAAGAATACTTGTGCATGCAAAGAATTTATACATTTATAAGACACATAGTGTTATACATTTATAATTTATAAATAGTTAATATATATAACAAAATGAAATAAATACATCTATAATAATCTTACTTCCACAAATAGTTTCATATTAAGAATAGAAATATATACATTACAATTAGACACACACATTATATATATATATATATATATATATATATATATATATATATATATATATATATATAATTAAGAAACTACAATAACAATAGTATTAATAATACTTACATAATAAACAACTTTAACATTTGACCTTTATATAAAAAAAAAATGCATGTAAACACAAATTTAAATAACTACCCAATAATAATAGAATCAGAATTAGAAGAAGCTTTATTGCCAAGTGTGTTTGCACACACAAGGAATTTGTCTTGGTTCTATATACAGTGGGGCAAAAAAGTATTTAGTCAGCCACCAATTGTGCAAGTTCTCCCACTTAAAAAGATGAGAGAGGCCTGTAATTTTCATCATAGGTATACCTCAACTATGAGAGACAAAATAAGAAAAAAAAATCCAGAAAAATCACATTGTAGGATTTTTAAAGAATTTATTTACAAATTATGGTGGAAAATAACTATTTGGTCAATAACAAAATTTCATCTCAATACTTTGTTATATACCCTTTGTTGGCAATGACAGAGGTCAAACGTTTTCTGTAAGTCTTCACAAGGTTTTCACACACTGTTGCTGGTATTTTGGCCCATTCCTCCATGCAGATCTCCTCTAGAGCAGTGATGTTTTGGGGCTGTCGCTCGGCAACACGGACTTTCAACTCCCGCCAAAGATTTTCTATGGGGTTGAGATCTGGAGACTGGCTAGGCCACTCCAGGACCTTGAAATGCTTCTTACGAAGCCACTCCTTCGTTGCCCGGGCGGTGTGTTTGGGATCATTGTCATGCTGAAAGATCCAGCCACATTTCATCTTCAATGCCCTTGCTGATGGAAGGAGGTTTTCACTCAAAATCTCACGATACATGGCCCCATTCATTCTTTCCTTTACACAGATCAGTCGTCCTGGTCCCTTTGCAGAAAAACAGCCCCAAAGCATGATGTTTCCACCCCCATGCTTCACAGTAGGTATGGTGTTCTTTGGATGCAACTCAGCATTCTTTCTCATCCAAACACGACAAGTTGAGTTTTTACCAAAAAGTTCTATTTTGGTTTCATCTGACCATATGACATTCTCCCTATCCTCTTCTGGATCATCCAAATGCTCTCTAGCAAACTTCAGACGGGCCTGGACATGTACTGGCTTAAGCAGGGGGACACGTCTGGCACTGCAGGATTTGAGTCCCTGGCGGCGCAGTGTGTTACTGATGGTAGCCTTTGTTACTTTGGTCCCAGCTCTCTGCAGGTCATTCACTAGGTCCCCCCGTGTGGTTCTGGGATTTTTGCTCACAGTTCTTGTGATCATTTTGACCCCACGGGGTGAGATCTTGCGTGGAGCCCCAGATCGAGGGAGATTATCAGTGGTCTTGTATGTCTTCCATTTTCTAATAATTGCTCCCACAGTTGATTTCTTCACACCAAGCTGCTTACCTATTGCAGATTCAGTCTTCCCAGCCTGGTGCAGGTCTACAATTTTGTTTCTGGTGTCCTTTGACAGCTCTTTGGTCTTGGCCATAGTGGAGTTTGGAGTGTGACTGTTTGAGGTTGTGGACAGGTGTCTTTTATACTGATAACGAGTTCAAACAGATGTCATTAATACAGGTAACGAGTGGAGGACAGAGGAGCCTCTTAAAGAAGAAGTTACAGGTCTGTGAGAGCCAGCAATCTTGCTTGTTTGTAGGTGACCAAATACTTATTTTCCACCATAATTTGCAAATAAATTCTTTAAAAATCCTACAATGTGATTTTCTGGATTTCTTTTCTTATTTTGTCTCTCATAGTTGAGGTATACCTATGATGAAAATTACAGGCCTCTCTCATCATTTTAAGTGGGAGAACTTGCACAATTGGTGGCTGACTAAATACTTTTTTGCCCCACTGTATATATATATATATATATAAACTTATAAATAATATATATATAAACTTACTTCCACACATATTTTATTCCAAAAGCTCAAATCTGACATTTTGTAATTTTTATCAGACATAAATACACATTTAAGGAACTATAATAACAATACTACTAATAATACTTACATAAAAATAATAAACAACTTTCAAATTTGACCTTTATATAATAAAAATTATGTATATAAATGTAAATTTAAATAACTACCTAATAATAATAATATAAACTTACTTCCACAAATATTTTATTCCAAAAGCTCAAATCTGACATGTATTGTTTTTATAAGACACAAATACAAATTTAAAGAACTATAATAACAATACTGCTATTAATAATAGACCTAATACTTGCGATAATATTTGCAGCAATATGAATGGCCACCTCGATTTATATCACAATCTCACACAAACATAGCATCTTATATCTATATAAATATTAAATCACAGATTTAAGAAAACATTTAGAAAAAATAAATAGGAGTTTGAACCCTAATGCCAAAGAGTTAACGTCACGTAATGCTTTTATTTCACGTTCTATGTTTTACTGTACTTACCTCCACGTTATCCAAAAACGTCAAACTGACTAAAAATACGTTCCGTGTTTAATGAACATTAAATTCGCCTTAACTTTGATAAACTATTCATCCGCAAGTGCACTCTTTTTATGACTGTAATCACGTGGCTTCACACGTGACTGTTTCGACCAATGGCTGTTGATGAAGTGACGAAGACACTTCCTCGCTGACTCTTCGCTGATGCCGAGATTTGCTGTTGAAACGCCTCAGCAATTGGATTGGATCTCTTGCAGGTCTATCCCCTATCGCCATCTGGCGACGATCTAAAAGAGCCTCACAAAAAAGTAAATTTTGGCGCGGTGTTGATGCAAATGCCTTGCCGTCATTGTAAGATGTGCAGGTCTCCCCTGAATGCTGATGATAGTCACGCTGAGTGTGTGTCATGCTTGGGGAAATCCCACGCTGACGCTGCGATCATCAGGGCTGACTGCTCTCACTGCGAGAGTTTCAGTCTTGCCTCTCTGCGCTCGCGGATAGCTTTCTTTTCAGAGAGCGGCTCCGCCCCTCGCGCCCTCCCGTTTTCTTCCTCTCAAGGACCTGTGAGGAAAAAACAGCAGGATTCGAGCGGCCAGTGACAAGCGAGCCCACGTCGGCTCAATGCCCGCGTGCCTCGAGATGGATGACAGCCTTTCTCTGGTGGCTTCAGACGCAAAGGAGCTATCGGGCTCTGTGACTGACCCCGCCCTCTCACCGCTGTCCTCTTCATGCAACTCCAGACTCAGAATAGATGAGGAGCTCATCCGTATCATGACGAAGGCTGTTAATGAGCTCGGGCTCAAGTGGTCTCCACCTGAGGAGCTGTCTCGCAGCAGGCTGGACAAGTGGTTTTCCCGGGGTGCCATCAAGCCCCCCGCCAACGCTCATCCCCCTTCTTCCCTGAAGTTCACGACGAGCTCACTAAATCGTGGCGCACCCCTACTAGAGGTCTGCATGGGCTCAAAACTGAAGCCCGAACCCGGCCCGTACCCGAGATCGTCTGACCCGACCCGACCCGAGTGGCACAGTTAAATTTAGAGCCCGAACTAGAGGTCTGCTACCCGACCCGAACCCGCGGGTCCCGAAATACTTTCGGGTTTCGGGTCGGGTTTCGGGTTAATGTTTAATGGATAGTTTCGGGCTCGGGTCGGGTCGGGTTTGTAGCTAAACCAAAACTATATGCAGAGGCTTCGCTGCTTTCATAGACGCACGCACGCACACACATATCAGAGATCGCACACAAACAGCACGGAAACTTTTATTAGTAAAATAGCTTCGACAGGCTACTGACTCGCAAGTCACAACATTATATTTATCTGCAATGAGGCAGCAAAATCGCTGTTTTTGAAGTAACTAGGCCTCATTGCTTGTAGAGAGAGACGCGCAGACGCAGGTTCACATGCACGCGCAACTTTCCTCGGTCTCTCGCTCGCTCTGTCTCTCTCTCTCTCTCTCTCTCTCTCTCGCTCGCTCGCTCTGTCTCTCTCTCTCTCGCTCTCTCTCTCTCTCTCTCTCTCTCTCTCGCTCACTCGGTCTCTCTCTCTCGCTCGCTCGCTCGCTCGCTCTCTCTCTCTCTCAAATAAATGATTAATTCATTCAAATAAATACAATCTTATTTAAGAGCTTATGTCTGATTTAAAGTAGACAGAATGCTAATGAGCCTTAACTGACAAACAATGACCATAATTTGCACGGTCATCATCTTCTTGTCCAAACAAAATTCAAAAAATCGTGAAATGCAATCTTTTTCCTTTTTTTTTTTTTTTTTTCGTTATGGGCGGTGGGGGTGATTTCGGGTCGGGTTCGGGCTCTAAATTTAACTGTGCCGCTCGGGTCGGGTTGGGTCGGGTCAGACGATCTCGGGTACGGGCCGGGTTCGGGCTTCAGTTTTGAGCCCGTGCAGACCTCTAGCCCGAACCCGACCCGAAATCACCCCCACCGCCCATAACGAATAAAACAAAAAAAAAAGGAAAAAGATTGCATTTCACGATTGCATGCAAAGAAACGGATTAATCAAGGCTCTGCCATTTCACAAACATTTACCAGTTATGAAAGTTTGTGAACATCAGGTGCAGCGGTCGCATACATTCTGCCGAGTTTATGAATTTTGTTTGGACAAGAAGATGATGACCGTGCAAATTATGGTCATTGTTTGTCAGTTAAGGCTCGTTAGCATTCTGTCTACTTTAAATCAGACATAAGCTCTTAAATAAGATTGTATTTATTTGAATGAATTAATCATTTATTTGAGAGAGAGAGAGAGAGAGAGAGAGCGAGCGAGAGAGAGAGAGAGACCGAGTGAGCGAGAGAGAGAGAGAGAGAGAGAGACCGAGCGAGCGAGAGAGAGAGAGAGAGACCGAGCGAGCGAGAGACCGAGGAAAGTTGCGCGTGCATGTGAACCTGCGTCTGCGCGTCTCTCTCTACAAGCAATGAGGCCTAGTTACTTCAAAAACAGCGATTTTGCCGCCTCATTGCAGATAAATATAATGTTGTGACTTGCGAGTCAGTAGCCTGTCGAAGCTATTTTACTAATAAAAGTTTCCGTGCTGTTTGTGCGCGATCTCTGATATGTGTGTGCGTGCGTGCGTCTATGAAAGCAGCGAAGCCTCTGCATATAGTTTTGGTTTAGCTACAAACCCGACCCGACCCGAGCCCGAAGCTATCCATTAAACATTAACCCGAAACCCGACCCGAAACCCGAAAGTATTTCGGGACCCGCGGGTTCGGGTCGGGTAGCAGACCTCTAACCCCTACACGTCTTTGTTATGTTCTCTTTAATGTGTTGTTTTATAATGCATTGAGTTCGATTGTGCTGAAAGCATTATGTTATGCCTGACCAAATGTAGGTGTTCGTGTACTGGTGTCTGCAACAGGATATAGGAAGTAAAGAGTTACGATAACTCGCTGTGTCGGTGTGATCTTTATCAAACACAACATTTGGCGACTAGGATAGCTGATATCGCACTACCACCTCCTGCCCCTTTCCTTGCTCTACCCAGCGAGCCTCCGATTCCCTGGACTCGCTGGTTACAGTCCTTTGAGACTTTCCTCTTGGCAGAGGGGCTGACTGATGTGAGCGTAGCCCGCAAAAAAGCACTGTTACTGCATTGCTTGGGAGCCGAGGGTCAACGTGTGCTGGGAGCGCTCGAGTCGGGCACCACAAGTGATTATGACACAGCCGTGGAACTACTGAACGCACACTTTGCAGCCCCACAGAGCGCACTCTTGCGATGGTTTTTGTTGCGCCAAAGACACCAGCTGCCCGGTGAGTCTCGGCCACGCCCACAAGCATCACGGCCCTGTGATAACTGTGGATCTTCATCTCATCTGTCTAGAGCACAGAACTGCCCAGCCCGTGGCCAGACATGCCGCAACTGTGGTAAACGCAATCATTTTTCCTCAGTCTGCCGCTCCGCTGCAGCTGTCTCAGCCCAAGCACCCACTATCATTCACAATGTCTACTCTGCACCAGTCTCATTTAAAGCATGTTCAGTGCGCTTGAATGATGTGTGTATCCCACTGCTTTTGGACACTGGTGCCAGTGTGTCTCTCCTGAATATGCAAACATACAACACTTTTTTCGGAGCACTGACACTGTCGGCACCCTCTGCTTCACTCTGTGGCTATGGCGACTCAAAGATTGACTTAGTGGGTTCCCTGCAAGTAACTGTTGGCTATGGCAACAAGATGGTGCCCAGCTTTACCTTCCATGTTGCCCGTCGTGGGGCCAACCTGATGGGTCTGGATTTGTTCTCGGCTCTGGGATTTTCTCTAGTTGACACGAAGGGATGTGCGATCCTGACAATCTCCACGCCCTGGCAGCAAAAGTGGCCATCCCTGTTTGAAGGTTTGGGCTGCCTTACTGCTTTTGCCCACCAACCTCTCCTGAATCCCGCCATTAAACCAGTCATCCAACCACTCCGGCGCATTCCCTTGGCTCTCCGTGATGGTGTTTCAGCTGAGCTTAAGCAGCTGCTGGACGTTGGCATTATTGAACCAGTGGATGCGTCGCCCTGGGTCTCAAACCTGGTGGTTTGTCAGAAGAAATCAGGGGCCCTACGGGTGTGTGTCGACCTGCTAGCGGTGAATAAGGCAGTGATCCCAGACAGGTTCCCTCTGCCTACCTCAGAAGAGCTCACTGCTCAGTTCCATGGCTCAACCGTGTTCTCTAAACTGGATCTTAGACAGGGTTACCTACAAGTGCCTCTCCACCCCTACAGCAGAAACCTCACAGCCTTCGTTACCCATGCAGGTGTGTTTTGCTACACACGTATGCCGTTTGGACTCCGCCCCCAGCTGTTTCCAAAAAATCATGGTGTCGGTGTTGGCTGGTATACCGGGAGTGGCTATTTACCTGGATGATGTGGTTATCCATGGGCCCACCACCGAGAGTCACGATGAACGCCTCAGTAAAGTCTTGGCAGCCCTAGCTAAACACAAACTAACCCTTAATTCTGAAAAATGTGTTTTCTCTGGACCAACCATTGAATATGTGGGTTTCCGACTGTCAGCAGATGGCATCACACCACTTCAATCAAATGTAGATGCCATACAGGCAATTCCTGAACCCAGCTCAGCTGTGCAGGTCGCCTCCTTTTTGGGCATGACGGGCTACTACCTGAAGTTCCTCCCACACTATTCTGCTACCACTGCCCCACTACGGCGACTACTGCGTAAGGATGAGCCATGGGTGTGGTCAAAGGCATGCTCTGATGCCGTGCGTGCACTCAAGATGCAGCTCACCACAGCCCCATTGTTGGCTCACTTCGATATCTCCAGCCCCACCTGGGTGACCTGCGATGCGTCAGCTACAGCCATAGGAGCAGTGCTGTCACAAACCCAGCAGGGCATTGAGAAGCTCATCGCCTTTGTGTCACGGGCCCTCAATCAGACAGAGCAGCGCTACTCAGTGGGGGAACGTGAAGCATTAGCCTGCATCTGGGCCTGTGAGAGGTGGCACTTGTATCTCTATGGCCGTGCCTTCACCCTAAGGACAGATCACCAGGCCCTGACAGCACTACATTCCACATCTGGGACAGGCCACAGACCACTGAGGCTACACCGCTGGTCCGACCGTCTTCGCCAGTATAACTTTGACCTGAAGTTCACCCCGGGCAGAGACAATGTTGTGGCCGACCTACTGGCCCGCTCAGCTCCGCCACACCCCACCACACACACACACACCGACACGGATCAGGTGGAACGGGACATTGTCCAGATGTTACACACACCCCTCCAGGTCATTGTATCGTTACAAGAACTGAAGGAGGCATCGGAACAGGACCCGGTCCTTTCTCAGCTCCGAGTTTATATTCTAAATGGCTGGCCTCAGAAGGTACCAGAGGGGCTGGCAGCATTTTACAGAATAAAGCATGAGCTGTCCTGCTGGAATGACACCTGTGTGGCACGCGGCCTCTGCACAGTCATCCCTAGCACCCTACGTGCACGTGTTTTGGCGATGGCTCACGAGGGCCACCTGGGTATTGTGAAGTTGAAGCAGCGCTGCAGAGTCCAGGTTTGGTGGCCAGGGATAGATAAAGACATCGAGGCCCTGGTGAAAGATTGCGCTGCCTGTCTCTTAAGCGGTAAGACTGGTCACCAGGCCCCCCCACCCTTACAACCTCTTGCTTGGCCATCACAGCCCTGGGACCACCTGCAGCTGGACATTTGTGGTGAGATACAGGGAGTTCCTCATCACCAACGCTTCCTAATAGTTGTCTATGACCTGCATTCGAAATGGCCTGAGCTCATTGCCACCGGCTCTGTGACATCTCAGGTCATAATTAACTTCCTGGACTCTCTGTTTTCCCGCTGGGGCCTTCCAAACACGGTCACTACTGACAATGGCCCGCAGCTAATCTCAGCTGAGTTCACAACATACCTCCAAAACAAAGGTATCCATCACATCCGCACGGCATACTATCACCCCCAAGCTAATGGTGGCGTCGAACGCTTCCATCAGTCCCTGAAAAACAGTCTCAGAGCGCACTTGTTCCAGGGATGGACCTTCTCACGGGCCATCCATCACACACTGCTGCACTACAGGGCCACCCAACACTCTACAACGGGGGTCTCTCCAGCTTTCCTCATGCTTGGCCGTGAACTCCACCTTCCCCTCGACAGACTCTGCCCCGCACTGCCTAAGGGCCCTCTACCGAATGCCATTGCCTCTGTCACCCGCCAGCAGAGGAGGATGAAGCAGAAATTCGATCTCTCAGCACGTGTTATGGTCCCTGACATTAAGGCCACAGATTGGGTCAGGGTTCGCAGGCCCCACAGAGATAACAAACTCAATTCATATTGGTCTGCCCCTCTCCAAATTACTCATCAGCTGGGCCCAGCCACCTTCTTGCTCAGCAATGGCACACGGTGGCACGCAAGCCACCTCCGCAAAGTGCCGCCACCAGCACATACAACAGGCGTCACACCTCAAGCCACACCTCCAGCTTGGCAGGACACCCCAGCATTTCAGCTGACACCTCAGATAGCTCCTGCACAAGCTCCAGACATGCCTATCAACCTGCCAGCTGAGATTTGTGCCTGCCCATCACAGACTGCCCAGCCTCATCCCCTTGTTTCTCCACGGCCTGTCCACATTCGTTCTTGCCCAGGGCACTTACAGGACTTTGTGTCAACAGTTCATGTTTGAAACCCCATAGGGAGGGGGGGAAATGTTATGTTCTCTTAAATGTGTTGTTTTATAATGCATGGAGTTTGATTGTGCTGAAAGCATTATGTTATGCCTGACCAAATGTAGGTGTTCGTTTACAGGTGTCTGCAACAGGATATAGGAAGTAAAGAGTTACAATAAGTTGATGCTACTCGCTGTGTCTGTGTGATCTTTATCAAACACAACAGTCTCGCATCCATCTTTTGCCTCTGAAGAGAAGAGATACGAGTGCCTGCTCCCTCTGGATGAGTCCCTGGCCGTGCATCTCTGCCCGCCCATGACTATTGCCAAGGACCATCACATTACGCACAGACAGCGAGCAGCCAGTGGTCCCATTGGTTTGTCTCCTGTATTGACTGCATAAACCACCCAATCACAACTCCCTATAGATGGAGTGATGAAGTATTTTGCCTATATAAAGATCGCTTCACCCCTCCCCACTTCACCTTTGCGTGAATTACGTCTCAAAATGACAGACCAAAGTGCAAAGGTGGTGCTGAAAAGCTCCGGGAAATGATAATTAAAAGTTTGGAGGTGGATGCCGCCAAATGTGCAAAAATTACAGATATGTTTACTGCTGCAGTAGCCTCTACTTCGACAGCAGTGCCGAAAGTATGTGCAACAACAAGAGCCTGAGCAGGTGCCGAGCCATGATGAACAGGCTTGTTGCTCTGTTGTATGTGATGAGGGCCAGAGCAGGGACAAGGAGGAGAAGGAAAATAGGGTAGTTGAATTGGTAAGAAGAAGCTTCGTTATAATGAAGGAATGAGAGAGGTTACCTCTCCCAATGTGTAGGCCTAAACTACTGGTTAGTTCCTAAAGTTGTCATAACTTTGACTGACTATTATAACATATTATTAACTAGCTATTATTTTGTCAGCGATGCATTTTTGTTGCGTACATTTTCATAAAAATATCTAAACCTATGGTATATTTATCATCAGTTTTTGAATATTTTAAGCCTGAATGAACTGAACATTTAATTGTCTTTTCAATTAAAAAAATAAAAAATTAGAACAGCTCCATGCATTAAATGCTGAATAACCCCCTCTGCTCATCACCAGTATGGTAATGTTTAAATTGCAAGACTTTGGCGGGGAAATGCTTAAATTAATCATCTCTCTATCTAGTCAAGGTTCCCTCATTACTTTACTGTCGAAAACTACCGTCAACTCTGTAATTAATACCATCCGTAACTTAAGTCAGCTAAATATCTCCACTGACATCCAGAAATCTGGAATGTTTTCTGTCCAGCTGGATACAACCCAGGACATAACAGAACAAGACCAGTGCTCAGTCATTTTGAGGTATGTGACTAATGTTGAAAGGGCCTGATCTTTCTGATGTTGTGTAGTGCAAACCTGCAAGATCGAGCAGTCTTTGCAATGTGCTCTTTGAAGGTCAGCTGGTCATTAAAGATTACACCAAGGTTTCTGACCGAAGCTGATGGGGTAATTGTTGATGAACCTAACTGAATCATGAAGTCATGATGTAGAGTTTGAGTGGCAGGGAAGACAAGAATCTCAGTCTTTGCCAGGTTGAGCGTAGGTGATGCTCTTTCATCCATGCCGAGATGTCTGCCAGGCAGCCTGAGATCCGTGCAGCTACCGTTGGATCACCTGGTTGAAAAGAGAGATAGAGCCATGTGTCATCAGCCAAGCAATGGTAGGAGAAGCCATGTGCCTGTATGATGGGACCCAGTGTATGTGGAGAAGAGGAGGGGTCCAAGAACAAATCCCTGGGGAACCCCAGTGACCAATTGATGTTCTGTGGATACCTCCCCGCCCCAGGCCACCCTGAAAGACCGACCAGTGAGATAGGATTCAAACCACAAAGTGTAATCCCAGTGATGCCCAGTGATGAGAGGGTGGACAGGAGGATCTGATGATTGACAGTGTCAAAAGCGGTAGACAGATCCAGCAGAATGAGGACTGATGATTTGGAGTCGGCTTTTGCAATTCGCAGGGCTTCAGTGACAGAGTAGGGCAGTCTCAGTTGAATGGCCACTCCTGAAACCTGACTGTTTAGCGTCTAGTTTGTTGTTCTGTGAAAGAAACAATGAGACCTGGTTGAAGACAACTCGTTCGAGTGTTTTGGCTATGAATGGAAGGAGAAAGACCGGTCTGTAGTTTCCTATAAGAGAAGTGTTTAATGTAGGTTTTTTGAGCAGTGGGGTTACCCGAGCCTGATTAAATGCAGTGCGGAGACAGGCGCCCACCAGGGCGGAGCAGACGAGACAGGCGCCCTCCAGGGCAGAGCAGACGAGACCGGAGCAGGCACCCTCCAGGGTGGAGCAGGGACCCATGACAGAGACCTAGAGGAAACTGAGACACAAGAGGCAGAGAGAGCACATAGTCTCAAGGACCGAGGCAGGGAGTTTAAGCAGCCATGGTAGATCCGGGGCCTCGGGCAGCCATGATGGATCAGGGGACTCGGGCAGCCCTGGCGGATCTGGGGACTCTGTGGGTCAGTAGGCAGGTGGCCCCCCCAAAACAATTTCCTTAGGGAAGACCACAACCTCGAGGGGGTGCTCTGGAGGCGCTGAGTCTCGGGGGCGCTCGGGAAGCGCTAAACTGGACGGAACCAGCGGAGAAGGTGAGCTGGGCAGGACCAGCGGAGACGAAGGAGAGCCGAACGGGGCCAGCAGGGGCTCTGGGGAGCCGGACGGAACCAGCAGGGGCTCTGGAGCGGACTCTGCGAGCTCCTGGGACGGAGCGGCCTCTGGAGCGGACTCTGCGGACCTGGGAATGCCAGCTGCTCGCACCGACACCAGTGGTGGGTCCAACACACTAGCAATCAGTCCTGGCCAAAGAGGTGCATCCGCAGGTATGGTGGCCATCTTGGCCGGGGACTCAGGCATGGCAGGCACGACGAGAACAGACCCTGGCTTGGCAGGCACAACGAGAGCAGACCCTGGCTTGGCAGGCACGACATGAGCAGACCCTGGCTTGGCAGGCATGACGTGAGCAGACCCTGGCTCGGTAGGCATGACGTGAGCAGACCCTGGCTTCTGATGGTGTGTTGTTGCCTCCGCCATCTTGTGCGTGCCTTCTGGTGCGTCCGCCATCTTGGTTAAAAGTGCGGTGTCGCATTCCTTCTCCGCGACACCCACAGTAAATGAGGAGCCAGCATACAACAAGGCATAGTCCAGAAGTCTTTGAACAAAAATTTGTCGTACAGCGGTACCTGATAAGACAGCTCACAGAACTGGTGGACATACTCCTCAATAGACAGGCCTCCCTGGCGAAGATGTAGGAGTTGGTATATGGAGTCCATGGTTGGGCTGGGTAGCCGAAATAAAGCCGCTGGATCTGAGGTGGCGAAGTCTTCTGTAATGAAGAGGCAGTGTAGTTAGATCCAATTGCAGCTTTATTGATAGACAAGAGGAGGTCAGACAGGCGAGGTTCATAGACAGCAACAGGTGTAATGAAGGCAAGACAGAATAAGCAACAAGGGCAATGCAAATGTCAGGGCAGGCAGCAGACAGAGAAGATATCAAAAGGCAGGCAGGGTCAAAACAGAGAAACACACTTGGGGAAATGCTCGGAAATGTCAGACGGGGCTAAACAAGACTTTGCAGTGTTTGCATGGAAGTGTGCTGCTTAAATGTGTGTGTGTGAATGAGGTGCAGGTGTGGGACAATCAGGACAAATGAGTGATTGGTGACAGCTGAGTGATTGGTGTAATGGTGGATGGGAACGTGTGAGTGCAGTGAATGATGGGAGATGCAGTCCATGGGTGATGTGCAGCTGTAGTGGTGCAAGAGATGTGGTGAGTGGCAACCAGATTCATGACAGTTAGGTTTGACAATTACTCAGTTTGTTCAAGCAAATAGCATCAAATTGAATTGGCTTACATTGGCTTGAATTAGGTGAATTAGGTTGAAAACCTTAGAAAAGAAATAAAAGAAAATAAAAACATAATTTGTATGACATTCACTTAAATAGAAATACAACACAATGAAAATAAAGAAACTTTCTATACAAAAGTGTCTCATTATTTGTTAACTTACATATTCAAGTTGTTTTCTTTAGTTATTAAGACATAACCTTTCCGTTTCTCGTGAACTATTCAAATAAATTAACGGTATAATTAACCACGTAGCATTTCTAACGAACACACAAACTGTCGAATTTCACACTTAATAAACAACCACAGTGTAAAAAAAAAAATCACAGTTTTCTTCCAAATTGCACATTATTATGATTAAATAATGCATATCTACATGACGATCAGTCCTTTATAATCAGAATGAGACTGTCACGGTCCTGCTGGTGTGCCCAGGCTGGCCACCAGATGTCTCTGTGTGTAGAGCACATGGCTTGTTGTTTGTTGGTGCCATGTGCTCCCATGTCGATTGTCTGTCCCCTCCCATCTTGTTACTTAATCATTGTTTCAGTGGCTCCAGCTGTGTCTCCCTCGTTACCCTCGTTTGTCTCCCTATATAGTTCTCCTTGTGTCTGCAGTCCTGTGCTGATCCGTTGTCTTTCGTGTGTCTTACGTCATGCCCTGCTGACGGCAGGAGCTCAGGGCCTCAAACTGGAGGATGCGTTGGTATAGGGGGCTGGAGATAGTGGCGGGTGGTGGGCGGTCCAAACCTCTCCTCTGCTGAGTCCTCATCTTGGCTGATCCGTTCTGTCAGGTGAGAGATGGGGTCGAGGACTCAAATGCAGAGATTTTAGGGTTTTTAATAATAAAGTTCAACAAATGAACAACAAAAACTACCCCGAAGGGGAAAAACAAGCAGGCAGGAAGGCAGAAGACTGGAGCACAGTCAAACATCAAACAGTCAAACACAGGAAACTCACATGACGTAAGACACATGAAAGACAACGGATCAGCACAGGACTGCAGACACAAGGAGAACTATATAGGGAGACAAACGAGGGTAACGAGGGAGACACAGCTGGAGCCACTGAAACAATGATTAAGTAACAAGATGGGAGGGGACAGACAATCGACATGGAAGCACATGGCACCAACAAACAACAAGCCATGTGCTCTACACACAGAGACATCTGGTGGCCAGCCTGGGCACACCAGCAGGACCGTGACAGAGACATTGTCATACCATCAGTGTCCCCGAGATGACCAAGCGCTGATGCATTTTCCCTCTCTGTGCTTCACTCACTATAGCTTTTAACCTAGCGCATATGTTGTCCTCAGAAACACTTGTGCATTGCAGTCCGCTTTATTTCTCACTGGAACAATTGCATTTTCCAGCTTTAACTGCACTTTTCTGCACGCATGCACTTGCCATGTCAGTTTTTTCTCTTTTTTTTTCGTTCCTCCTCATACATCCGGTACTTTCCGTCATTCTTCGGCATGTTCCGCCACTCTGCATTTTCCGTCAGACAATCGTCCCCGCCGAATAATTTCAGCTCATTAATTCCACTCATTTCCTTTACCCATGCATTCATTAAGTACAAATTTGCGATTTAGCTTCACAGGGACAAAGGAGAGAATTAAATGTTCTGAAGAGATTACGCATATCTGGAGCACTGTTGATCTTGTTATGGAAATGTGACGATTTGGCAGTGTGGACTTCAGCGGAGAAAGATGAAAGCAAGGATTGATACATACTCAGGTCCGACGGATCGTTAGATTTGCGCCATTTTCACCAGTCTGGTGCAATGTTCATGAGGAACATCAGATAACCAGGGGATAGAAGGGGCAGTTCGTGCTGGCCTGGAGGAGAGAGGACAAATGTCATCTAGACAAGAGGTTAAGGTAGAGCATAAAGTATCAGTAGCTGCATTCACATCCAGAGATGAGAAATGTGTAGGTGAGGGAAGAGAGGACGATACTACAGAGGAATATAGTGTAAGTGTAATGAAGAAATGGTCAGAGATATGTAGTGTTTGTACCAGAATGTTATCTGCAGTACAATCAACGTGTGTAAATTAAATCAAGTTGGTTGCCTGATTTGTGCGTGCTAGTAGTGGTAAGGCGTTTGAGATCAAATGAAGCTAGGAGTGAATGGAAGAGTGAGCAACAGTAACGTGAGTATTTGTAATTCATGACTTCACACTGATGATAGGCTATGCATTGTATTTCACATCCTACTAAAAGAAAGCTATTATTCTTAAAAGGATATTTAAAAGCAGAAAAAAACAAAAAACAATACAGGACTCATCTAAGCTGCACAGTGCCATTACAGTTTCATAATCCATAAAATGTGTTAGAAAAGATACTGTGTTTACTATGAACCACTGGATGATCCTTTAAGATTTATTTGAAAAATACAAAGAATCTGCAAAGAATATTTAATATTTAGTCTTGTTTCCTGGGGAAAAAGCCTAATTTAACTACATTATTTTTATTTGAAAAAGTATCTGCCAATGGGGTAAGAAAAAAATTAAATGTAATCTTGTTTCTGTTTGCATTAAGATTATTTTTCTTACCCTATGGAAGACTAGTTTTAGGTAAAATACCCTTAAATGTACTTGTTTCCCTCATTTCAGGGTTAATATACTCTTATATACTTTTCTGAAACGGGTCTCTGCAATGTATTTAACTAAATGTTTAGGCCTACCTTTAAACAGTGAACATGTTAAACACTCTCGTTTCTTTTGAACAGGTTCATTGTCCGTAGAGAATCAATAAAATTAATCAGACTTCAAGAAATCTCTACAAAGCATCTGGGGCCCGTTTCAGAAAGGAGGTTAAGTGAAAACTCTGAGTATGTTAACCCTGAAATGAGGGAAATCTGGCTTTTCAAAATGGGAGGTTTGTCAAACCCGAGAAAGCAGGGTAAGTCAAGCCCATTTCTGAAAGAGAGGTAACTTATACTCAGAGTCAATTACCGTGGTAACTTACTCCGTGAACCTAACCTGGTCGGGAGCAGGTTTTCTTCGGTAAACCCAGAGTTTATTTCGGTCTCCTCTCCCTTTTTATAGTTTTAGTGAGGTTTAAATGCCTAATTCAAACTGCAAAATTGATTTTCTTACTGAGTATTTTTTGTCTTATTTCAAGTACAAATATCAAAAAATTTAAAATGATATATGAAAAAATTGTCAATATTTAGTCTTGTTTCCTGGGGGATTTTCCTTTTTAAGTGCATTTTACACAAAACAAGTAAAATTGTCCGCCATTGGGTAAGAAAAATTATCTTAATGCAAACGGAAACAAGAATATGTTTAATGTCTTACCCCATTGGAAGATAATTAGCAAAATAGGAAAAATGCACTTTAAAACATCGGAGATGCAGAGCACATTATAAGTCCTGTATGCAGATTTTAAGGAAAGTGTGCATCGCTCTCATACTCATTCTGATCATTTGTCCTGGGCACAAATCCGTCAAAGAGGAGTTTCACAGGACTGTAGGTCAGTGGTCTGACAATAAATCTGATAAATGATGTTCACTTGATAACATCTTTCTGTGACCTCCGGAAGTAACGCTGAATTAGCCACCTCGTAAAATATGAACGGATTGCCGTGAGATCGGGCTGGAAGTAATGTGGTTGGATGCATTGATGACAAGCATATCTCCACCATCATCGCACCTTCTGAAAATGAAACTAATTACTGTATGGAATGGAAGGATGCCAGATGGAGCTGTAACCACCTCCACTGCTGTTAAATAAACTAATTATTCACTTTTTTATCATCTCTATTTCCTAATACAAAAGCAAAAGTTATTCTTTTTACTTTTGGATTTGAGAGTTCTTCCAATACTTGACCACCTCCTCTTCATCTGTCAGTGGTGCTGGTTCTCCCTCTGCCTTCTTGCTGTCGTCAAGTCAGTAGTTAATTGTATTACTCTAATTAAGAAATGCAACAGGTTGGATTAGAGAATATTTAACTATGTGAAAAGAGTGTTTGACTATGTGGAAAAAGCTGCAGCGCATTGAAATAGACATTGAATGATATTTAATGTCAAATGTTTGTAAAGTCATTAAGCCCACACATATGAACCTTTCATGCTTAAAGCTTTACCTTGATTTAATTGTGTTTTTATACTTCATTTTTAGCTGCTGCACGTTCTTGTTTCATTTTTCCGTATTTTTACCTTTTTGTGGCCGTGGGATACCATTAAAATGAATATGTTCAATAATTTACAGTTTTCACCTCTGATATTATAACAGTTATTAAGTTATTGACAGTTATTAAGAGTTAAAGTTACGCATTGACGGAAGTATGCACACTGACGTCTTTTTGGCGGGAGCTGTTGCCATGGTGAATCGTAACTTCGGTGCTCTGCTGATCATGACTTTTCATAGTCATGGTGCACGCGCTTAACTCAGAGTCAACCTACTTAGAGTTGAGTAAACTAACACAATTCAGCTGTTCTGTAACCGAAAAATCAGAGTTTCCCATCTCAGAGTAACTCAACTCTGAGTTCAAGTTTAAACTCAGAGTTGGTTGAACCTCCTTATTGAAATGGGCCCCAGAAGTGTCACTGACTCCTCTCGATCACTGGAGGTCAGTGTTTGCATGTGTAATACACTACAGCCACTAAAACACCAACACCAGTGATTCAGACTGAGAGGAGGTGCATTAGCTGTAAAGAAGCATCTGGTTCCCCTCCGAGAACATCGAGCTGCGTCGAGACGCTATGGGGAACGCCATCAGCGTTGTCCAGCTCTGAATCATATGTGTAATCAGTCAAAATTGACGGCCAGACGTCAGGTGCGGGTGACGTCATGACCAGGATGCTTAAAAGCACGTGATGTGCAGCCGGCGCCAGCTTTTTGTCATTCAGCAAAGCTCTCTGTGTGTGTCAGTCGATTGTGTTCTGTGAGTCTGTTACTATCAAGATAGGAAATAAGAAAGTTTATTCTTAAAAAGATAGGCAAAGAAAGACTAGAAGCAGACATATCAAAGGCAAATGAGGGCGAAAGTAGATCACGTTACAGACTGTGTGTTCCTCCCTGCCCACGAGCGGGATACACACAGTTTTTGCGATGGTCTGGCTGGGAGGCGAAAACGCTCTTTGAGGAGGGAGTTTTCACCTGCGTCCTCGCAGCACCTGCCACGCTGCCGCTGAGGCGGAGCAGTGGCTGTGCTCGCAGATGGATTAGATGGAAAGATTAAGAATGGTGATCCCCTATCTTCTTCCTTTCCCATCAGATCCAGCGTCCGCTGCAATGCATTGTGCTCCCGCCGGGCACGCTCCGAGGAGTGTGTCCGCGCCTATGATCTCGCGGTCCCGCTGCTGCTGAGGCACCGCGGCGAGTGAAATCACGGGGATCGCACATAGATCTGGCGGACGGGTTGGAGATGGGTTCGCCCTATTTCCACCTGTATTCCCCAGGTCTAGCGCTCTCTCGGGGCGGAAGCCTAAGCTGTAGTTCTTCCCCCTTGAGTGAGAGTGCGCTAATCTGCAGCAGTTTCTCTACAAGAAGATTTATTTGTTTTGTTCCGAGCGGCTCGTGTGTTGCCGAGGCTATGAAAGTCAGATACATATTTACACATATATATATATATATATATATATATATATATATATATATATATATATATATATATATATATATATATATATATTGTAGAGAAATATATACAATTATATATTGTATATGACATACAAGAGCCTCTTGGGATACTTCTCAAGTGAGAGCACAATGTTTACCTTTCTTCCTCCAAGGAGGTTGAGGTGGTCAGCTGGGGCTGCTCAGTGCCCTCAGGAGATCAGTCTGCTAACCCTGCCAGTGTTCTAGGGCACAGCGGTCTCTAGCGAGCGCTTCTCTTAGTCTCTTCCGCCCAGAAATGTAGCGGAGCTGGGAGGCTCGCCACCCCTTCGGGGGTCTCTAGAGCAGCTAGGTCGGCCGTCCCCTGCCGGTCCTCCACTCCAGGGCACCGAGCTAGCCGCTCTAAATACACCAGAGGCCAGTCTCAAGAGACTGGTTCCCTTAGTAGGCCACCCGGCAGCTTGGGAGCCCCTGCCAAGCGTGTCTCATTGGGATCTGCCTGAGCAGACTCTGGTTCCTAGTCTTCCTTAGAGATGACGTGGGTCTGAGGACCGTCATTTCCAATAGGAGGCTTCTGAGGCAGTCCTGATGCCAAGGCCCAGGACTGGTGAGGGCAGGCCCCTCTGGGGAAGAGCGGGGTACACCGCATTACACGGTGCCCGTCTCTCCTCAGTGCCCTCAGGAGATCAGTCTGCTAACCCTGCCAGTGTACCAGGGCGCAGCGGTCTCCAGCGAGCGCTTCTCTCAGTCTCTTCCGCCCAGAAATGTAGCGGAGCTGGGAGGCTCGCCACCCCTTCGGGGGTCTCTAGAGCAGCTAGATCGGCCGTCCCCTGCCGGTCCTCCGCTCCAGGGCACCGAGCTAGCCGCTCTAAGTACACCAGAGGCCAGTCTCAAGAGACTGGTCCCCCTAGTAGGCCACCCGGCGGCTTGGGAGCCCCTGCCAAGTGTGTCTCATTGGGATCTGCCTAAACAGACTCTGGTTCCTAGTCTTCCTAAGAGATGACGTGGGTCTGAGGACCGTCATTTCCAATAGGAGGCTTCTGAGGCAGTCCTGATGCCAAGGCCCAGGACTTATGAGGGCAGGCCCCTCTGGGGAAGAGCGGTGTACACCGCATTACACGGTGCCCGTCTCTCCTCAGTGCCCTCAGGAGATCAGTCTGCTAACCCTGCCAGTGTTCCAGGGCGCAGCGGTCTCCAGCGAGCGTTTCTCTCAGTCTCTTCCGCCCAGAAATGTAGCGGAGCTGGGAGGCTCGCCACCCCTTCGGGGGTCTCTAGAGCAGCTAGATCGGCCGTCCCCTGCCGGTCCTCCGCTCCAGGGCACCGAGCTAGCCGCTCTAAGTACACCAGAGACCAGTCTCGAGAGACTGGTTCCCTTAGTAGACTATTCGGCAGCATGGAAACTGCTGCCAAATGTGTCTCGATGGGTCACGCACACTGTAGAACAAGGCTATGTGGCGCTCTGCTGCAGCCTTTCTACGGGGTCACTCCCATGCTGGTGGGTCCCGAGCAGGCTCTGGTAATGGAACAAGAAGTGAGCACTCTCCTGAGGGAGGAGACCATCGAGGTGGTCCCTGCTCAAGACAAAGAGTCCGGGTTCTACAGCCGTACTTCATTGTTCCTGGGAAAGGGGTTCCGTCCGTCTTAGATCTAAGCTAACTGAACCGCTCAGTCACACGACTGAAGTTCAGAAAGCTCTCTTCAAGCACGTGTCTCACACCAGATCCGAGGACTGGTGGTCACGAGCCATCTAAAGATGCATACTCCTTCCCCATCACAGGAAGTTCCTGAAATGTGCTTTGGGGGCAAAGCGTATTAATATCGGGTTCTTCCCTTCGTGGCAATATAGGAGCAGCCATCCTGTCGAGGCAGACATCCAGCTCCGCTGGGGCTGGATGCTATGGTACAATCGTGGCTGAGGCTTCGTCTGTACGCCTTCCCCAGATCGCTTAGCTCCTGGGAGTTCTAGAGAGAGTGCGCATGGATGGGGTACTTTCTATTGAAAAACCCTGTTCTGGCCGGGCCGAGTATAGTTCTCTGACCCGATTTCTCTCCTCGACGGCTCTTCATGGGGGATTCCCATCAGGAGGGATCTCCTCTCACTGGCAGCGGGCATGATCTTTCACCCCCGCTCGGAGTTGTGGAAACTGTGGGTGTGGCTCCCGAGGGGGCACAACTCAAAGCCTCTGGTCTCTCAACTGAGGTTGCTGAGACCATCCTCCAATCTAGAGCTCCCTCAATAAGGAAACTGTACACCCTGAAGTTGAGACTCAGGGTGCGGAGACCGCCAGCTTGATCCAGTTAACTGCCTGCTGGTACAGTGCTGGAGTTCTCGCAGGCCCGTTTCTCCGCAGGGTTAGCCCACTCCACCCTGAAGGTCTACGTGGCGGCTATAGCGACCTACCACGCCCCTCTTGGTGGCCTTTCAGTAGGCAAAACTCTCTATTTAGACGTTTCCTCCGGTGGAGGCCAGGGTGCTTATGCTAAGTAGTGGATCTGGATGCTCTCCTATGAACTCGAGTCCTCTGATCTCCCCTCGCCTTTGGGAATCAAGGCTCACTCAACTTAAGGTATGGCGGCCTCCAAGGCCTTCTGGCAGGTGTACCTGTGCAGGACATCTGTGACGCTGGTGGGTGGTCTACGCCCCTAACTTTCCAGGTTCTACGACCTGGCTCTGCGAGCCACTCCTGGCTTGTCTTTTCCCTTGCCATAGCTGTGCATTCCACACACTAAGCAGGGATTTGCAAGTATGGCGGCGTGGACATCTCGTTCCCCATAGCGTCTCGACGCAGCTCGATGTTCCCGGAGGGGAACGTCCCAGGTTACGTATGTAACCCTGGTTCCCCGAGGGAACGAGACGCTGCGTCGCAGGGCCATACTTCCGGCATCCCTACTAGAGCTATTCTTCATTCCTGGAAGCTGGCGCCGGCTGCACATCACGTGCTTTTAAGCATCCTGGTCATGACGTCACCCGCACCTGACGTCTGGCCGTCAATTTTGACTGATTACACATATGATTCAGAGCTGGACAACGCTGATGGCGTTCCCCATAGCGTCTCGACGCAGCGTCTCGTTCCCTCGGGGAACCAGGGTTACATACGTAACCTGGGACGTTTTCAGCTAAACACACTGAAGAGCCGAAATACTTGAAGAAACTTGAATTTGCTGACTGTAAACACCAAAGTTTGTGGAAATCATCGACTACAATAATAACAAACAATACATTATATTTTGTTTGTTTTGGATATGTTGTTCTATTTTAGCTTCAAGCTCCCATAGTCAAGAGTTTAAGAGAAAAAAAAGGTTAATTTATTAATTAGACGATAAATATTTGAGTCAATACTGAGGTAATGAGACTTGTGATTGCAGATGTTTGCATATTGGAAAAATGAGCACAGATATTGTTGAGATTTCTTACTTGTTGAGAAACTCTAGAGGAGACACACCTGCTATTATATGTCTTTTCAGGAGAAACTTCTGAGAAACAAGATTTCAGCTGAAGTTTAATCTCAATTTAATGGTTTCGGAGAGATTTTTATGTGAGCATGTTACTTTGTGTTCTGTGTCCAGTATATCAAAGCCAATTAAATGTTCATTATCCAAACATCGTAAGTTAATCATGCTGGATTTGTAATTAAAAGTATAAATAGTAGAATCACAAATCTTAAAACACAGATGAAATAATACTAATATCAACCCCAGCACCAGATTATTTCACACGAGGAAGCAAGATGCCTCCCGTGTTCCTCAAGACAAAATATAGTGTGGATGAATCTATCAGATTTCCCTGGAGAGAGACTACTGGAATATTGCTATATTGAATTATCTGCAGGAGTCTGAGAAGGTGATCAATAACATGGGCTTCTTCTTGAGCTGGTGAAGCAGTTAATGTCACGCCAGTGAAATGCTGAGATGTTTGTCCAGTGCTGAAGATCAGCTGCTGATCCTGGAGCAACACCATTCACGGCTTTATCAGCGTTCAAATTCTGTAAGTTTTATTAAGGATTTTAAATGGTAAATACAGTTTTGGAGCTCTTTAGTGGCGTGACAGTCCATGTGCTCTCCCGGTTCGTCTCAGTTGAACCGCAGATGAGTGCATTCTAATTAACATTAAGTAAACATGAATGAACATCTGAGGGCCTGTTGAAAGATACATTACAAATTACTGAATGTATAGTGTCTCATATAATCACTCAATGAGTGCTTCAACTGTGGAAAGACAGCAGCTTAAAAACATTGTCACAACCTCAGAAAATCCATTCAGTGTCCACAAACTAGCGAGGAAAATGTACACTAGAGGGGAAATTTGCACAAAAATTACATATATTTTTACACATGTTTTTTATTAGAATTAATAAAAATGTATAGATTGGTGCTGTCATGATGGTAATCGTGATTAATCGCATAAAAGTTTGTTTACATATGTGTGTGAACTGTATATTTATTATGTATAACAGCCCTGTTTGAATTTGAAGTTTTAGATTTTCTTAACATTTACAAAATTCACTGTATAAGTTAATGTAAAACATTTTGCTCCAACCACTGGTTAATCAGATGATAGAAATAAGAGAAAAATGTTCCAATAGATTAATGATAGTTAAAGTTTTGAAGTTACAGTATGTATCGGTATGTACGGTATTGTATGCAATCGATTTATTCATAATTTTGCATGCCACATTAAAGTTATACACTGATTTTCCATGCACCCCCTGAATTAGTCCTGGCCACCCCATTTATAAAACTCTAGCTCTACCACTGGTTATTTTGTGTCATTTCAACTTAAATTAACTACATTAAATTGACTTTAAATATCAAGTTGAACTTGTATAGGCCAACGTATGTTATTTACACTTTATTTTCATAGTCCACTTTAGACATTCTACAACCTATAAGTAACTTTGTAATTACATGTCAACTAATACTAATTAATTTGCAAAGACATGTCTAATAACCCTCAGTAGGGCAGGTTTATGTTTAGTAGAATAAGTTGACTTGCAAAGTTTCTCAGTCAGTATGTTGTGGAAGCATCAAAATAAAGTGTAAGAAGATAAGAAGCCAACAGTCTACTAATACTCTGACTGCTAGTTGACATGTAGTTTGCAAAGTTAGTTACTGTTAGTAGAATGTCTAAAGTGGACTATCGAAATAAAGTGCTACCTTAAGATCCAGCCCTGGACGCCAGATCCCATCAGAAAATATCAGTTTTGTCTGGTAACAGAACAACTCATCAGTGAAGTAGTCTAATACCCAAAACCTGTTCACAGGAGGTCTTGTCTGGTACCCAAAACACCTAAAACTCCATCAACAGTCTTCTATAAAACAAGAAGAGGACTGAGGGAAAAGCCATTGAAGAGCAGAAGCAGGAGACGAAGTGATGATCATAAAAAGGAGCAGAGTTTATTGAATAGTCTTAGTTGCGTATGTTTCAATGCTCAGACTTCATCTGAAGAACACAAATTCAACAAGTATTGTTATACCAAAACTGCTTCACTACAACATCCCATAAACCTCGAGTTTCCATAAACATTCCCTCGCATCTCTTATTCATGAAGACAAACAGCCCTTGAAACCACACAGTCATAACACTAAACAATGGAAAAAATCATATAAAAACAACAATAATATAAATGACTAATCAATTAATGAATCAATGAAATGGGTATATAAATATATATAATGATTAGTATAAATGATTATATGATTAAATGGAATAATACAAATGATTAAATAATAAATTAGTATAATTGAATAATTGAATGAATATAAAAGAAAGTAAAACAACACAAATGTGTCAGGTGAAACAGAGGATCCAGGTGCAAAAGTTCGTTCTTGCAATGGCTTTTATTGAAGAATAAACACAGGAAGTCTGTCGAGCAATGACACAGAACTGGAACAAACACAAAGTAGATAAACTCTTCAGTAAAGGAAGACTCCTGTCTTGAGGATAGATAGCAGAGCTGGAACTTCTCGTAGGGCAGAAACACAGTCCTTGTACGAGGTCACATGCAGCAGGATGACTGAGACACGAAAGCACACAAGACGAGCACAACTCCTCTAGACTTGATTAAGCAAGACAAGACAAGGTAAATGTTCATGTAGATAGCATAACACACAGGCATGACTCACGTACACACGAAATAATCCGACAAAGAACAAGGGGAAACAGACGCTAGAAGTAGAGAGAAAGTAATGAGACAAAAGTGAGAACAGGTGTGACAGAGAAGCAGCTCAAGCGCTAATTGCAACGATGAACAGGTGGGGAAGAATAGACAGGTAGGGCCCGAGTGAGAGAGAGAGAAAGAGAGAGAGGGAAAGAGAGAACAAACCCAGCTCATGACAGTACCCCTCCCTCAACGAGCGCCTCCAGGCGCTCCCGAAGAAGGAGACTGACGAGAACGGTAGAAATCGTCGATGAGCGAGCGATCCAGGACGTCCCGGGCCGGTATCCACCGCCTCTCCTCAGGACCGTACCCCTCCCAATCCACCAAAAACTGGTGGCCCCACCCCTGAGGACGAACGTCAAGCAGCCTCCGTACCCTGTAAATGGAAGACCCCTCGTCAAGGGCAGGAGGTGGACGGATGGGACGGGTGGGAATACGAATAACAGGTTTGATACAGGATACGTGAAATACGGGATGAACCCGACACAACTGGTGCGACAATCTGAGCTTAACAGCTACCGGGCTGAGACCCTTGACAATAGAAAAAGGCCCGATGAAACGGGGCATCAGTTTGCGGGAACTAACCTGAAGTGGTAAATTCTGAGTGGACAGCCACACCTTCTGACCGCAAACATATCTGGGAGCCTTAACCCGGTGTCGATTAGCGGCCCGTCGAGTACGCGCTCTGGAATGACACAGAGCTGACCTCACCCTCCTCCAGGTGCGCCTACACCTCTGAATGAACGCCTGCACTGAAGGCACGGAGGACTCGGTCTCCTGGGAAGTGAATAGCGGAGGCTGGTAACCGAGGAAAGCATGGAATGGGGATAAACCTGTGGCGGTCGACGGTAGTGAATTGTGGGCGTATTCAGCCCAGGAAAGTTGGTCGCACCAGGAAGCAGGACTCTGAGACGTCAGACTACGCAACATGCGACCAAGAATCTGGTTGGTACGCTCAGCTTGCCCGTTGGTCTGAGGATGGAATCCTGACGACAGACTGAAAGATGCCCCAATCAGTCGACAGAATTCCCCCCAGAACTGGGAGGTAAACTGTGGCCCCCTATCTGAAACGACGTTTTTCGGAAGCCCATGGATCTTAAAAACGTGATCGACCATCAGCTGCGCGGTCTCTTTAGCGGACGGTAATTTGGGAAGTGGAATAAAATGAGCCGCCTTAGAGAATCGATCTACCACTGTCAAAACTACCGTGTTCCCCGCTGACGGCGGAAGACCAGTGACAAAGTCCAGAGCGATGTGCGACCACGGGCGAGAAGGAATGGGAAGTGGTCTAAGAAAACCCGCGGGTGGAGAATTACTCGACTTAGTCTGGGCGCAGACAGGACATGAAGCTACAAAATGACGTATGTCGCGCTCTCTAGTAGGCCACCAAAATCTTTGGCGAATGATGGCCAGCGTTCCTCTAACACCGGGATGGACGGCTAATTTAGAGGAATGACCCCACCGGAGAATGGCCAAGCGAGCAGCTTCGGGAACAAACAAAGCTCCCTCAGGAGCTCGAGGCGATCTCGTCACGTGCGAAAGAGCCCTCTTCACAGTCTGCTCGACTCCCCAGACGGCAGCCCCGACCACACAATGGTGTGGTAGGATTACCTCCTTGGAGGAAGCCCCTTCAGTCGAGCCGAACTGACGTGAGAGAGCATCAGGCTTACCATTCTTTGAGCCGGGTCTGTAGGAGATGGAAAACTCGAACCGACCAAAGAATAGCGCCCAGCGAGCTTGTCGAGCGTTCAACCTCTTAGCGGAACGAATGTACTCTAAATTACGGTGATCGGTCCAAACAATGAAGGGAACACTGGCCCCCTCCAGCCAGTGGCGCCACTCCCCCAGAGCTAAACGGATCGCCAAAAGTTCACGGTTACCGACATCATAATTACGCTCCGCGGATGTGAGGCGATGCGAAAAAAAAGCACATGGATGAACCTTGTCATCCCGCGAGGAGCGTTGGGAAAGTATTGCCCCCACCCCTACGTCGGAAGCATCGACCTCGACAATGAACTGTCTCGTGGGATCCGGAGTGATCAAAATGGGAGCGGAGGTGAACAACTTCTTGAGGTGATCAAACGTGTTCTGAGCCACCTCGGACCAGGTAAAATGAGACCTGATTGAGGTGAGCGGTGTCAGCGGGGCGGCAACCTGGCTAAAACTACGGATAAACCGGCGGTAGAAATTAGCGAACCCCAAAAAACGTTGGAGTGCAATGCGAGAGTCCGGAACGGGCCATTCTATGACTGCACGAACCTTGTCGGGGTCCATGCTGATCCCTCTCTGCCGACACAACAGATCCGAGGAACGTTACCGATCGAGAGTGGAACATACACTTCTCAGCCTTAACAAAAAGGCGATTCTTGAGTAAACGTTGCAGAATGCGACGCACATGTTGAACGTGCACCTGGAGAGAGGGTGAAAAAATCAAAATATCGTCCAGATAAACGAACACGAATACGTTAATCATGTCCCGCAGGACATCATTAACTAAGGCTTGGAACATGGCGGGGGCATTGACCAGACCGAACGGTAAAACACGATATTCAAAGTGCCCAACCGGCGTATTGAACGCAGTCTTCCACTCGTCTCCCTCCTTAATACGCACGAGATGGTACGCGTTGCGCAAGTCCAACTTCGTGAAGATCTTTGCGCCCTGCAAGATCTCGAAGGCTGATGACATAAGGGGCAACAGATACCGATTCTTGACCATTATGTCGTTCAACCACCGATAATCTATGCAGGGACGCAAAGAGCCGTCTTTCTTCTTCACGAAGAAGAACCCCGCCCCGGCGGGAGAGGAGGATGGGACAATGATCTCAGTGGTGAGAGACTCAGTGAGATACTTCTCCAAAGCCTCTTGTTCGGGCGCAGAAAGGGAATATAGCCTTCCGCGAGGTGGCATGGTGCCCGGAAGGAGATCGATACTGCAATCGTACGGTCGATGAGGAGGCAAAGATGTGGCCGGGAACGGCTGAAAACCGCTCGCAGATCAAGGTATTCCTCCGGGACTCGAGACAAATCACCAGGTTCATCCTGAAACACAGAGACAGAAGAGACAGCAGGAACAGCAGATACTAAACAATTAATATGACAAGCAAGTTTCCAAGAAAGAATTATGCCCTTGTCCCAGTTAATCAGCGGGTTATGTTGGGTAAGCCATGGATGGCCTAAAACAATAGGGGTAAAAGGGGACTGAAAAATATAAAAAGAAATTGTCTCTTGATGATTCCCTGAGACTGTGAGACTCACCGGGATGGTGACACGGTGAACAGTAGAGAGCACCTTGCCATCCAGGGCAAAGACAGTAGTAGTGTCTTCTAAATCCACTAGGGGGATGTCATGTTCACGAGCCCATCTCTCGTCAATGAAATTCCCCTCCGCTCCAGAGTCGATGAGCGCCGAACAGGAAACAGAGAAACCGGCCCATCGAAGAATAAAATGCGACTTATAGGCTACTTTGTTTTTTCCTCTCTCTCGCTCTCTCTAAAAAACGTGTTTTTTTATAAGTGTATAGCTTATTTTAACCATGCAGCAAACCTTTTAAAATATTTTGATAAATTACTAAAAATAAATAAATAAGTGAATTTAAACCGTTTAACTGATTGTATTAATGGGTCAAAATTATTATCGGTTGGTTAAAGGTTAATTAACATCCCTAATTTAAATGAACAATTTCACTCTGAAACATAACTATTTCTTATCGGACTACTGCTTTAATTGAGACATTTATTCAATAATGTCACTATAAACAGGAAAAAATGTATAGGCCTAACGTTACTGGAGACATTTAATGTGAGCGCGTGATCTGAGCGGATTCGGTTTACCGGTGAGCGTGAGCGGATCATTAGCGGAGCGTTTGCTTTGGCCGTGAACGACTGAGCGGAGCACACACACAGAGCGCAATATTGAACCGCTCCGCTTCGCTCACATGCTCTGGTTGCATCTTGTTTTGTTGGATTTGATTACTCACATATACATATAATATATATATATATATATATATGTGTATTTTGCCATTTGTCTGTTCTAGAGACATGTTACAACTTTTTGGGAAAGGTCTAATTGGTTTCCTTTGGAAATATGTTTCAAATTCACACAGAATGCATTTATAACTGTAAAGGTCAAGGTTTCTTTATTTGTCACATGATAAATTATACAGGGTATAATCAAAAGTGAAATGTAGATCAAATCAGGTCCGCTCAGTGGACAGTGCAAAGAATAAAAATTATATAAAAGTAACACCACACAAGAGCATATATATAGGTAAAAAAAGAAATAAAGAGTAAAATGTGTAATAGAATAAAGAAAAGTGCAAAACAAGATGTGCAAGACAAGTAAGATGTGCAAGACAAGTAAGATGTGCAAAAACAAGTAAGATGTGTAAGATAAAGCATGTCTGTTTGTGTCAAAATCGTGATTAAAATCGAAATCGAAAAAAAAATCAAAAAATCGTGATATATATTTTTTGTCCATATCGCACAGCCCTAAGCAGGATGACTGAGACACGAAAGCACACAAGACGAGCACAACTCCTCTAGACTTGATTAAGCAAGACAAGACAAGGTAAATGTTCATGTAGATAGCATAACACACAGGCATGACTCACGTACACACGAAATAATCCGACAAAGAACAAGGGGAAACAGACGCTAGAAGTAGAGAGAAAGTAATGAGACAAAAGTGAGAACAGGTGTGACAGAGAAGCAGCTCAAGCGCTAATTGCAACGATGAACAGGTGGGGAAGAATAGACAGGTAGGGCCCGAGTGAGAGAGAGAGAAAGAGAGAGAGGGAAAGAGAGAACAAACCCAGCTCATGACAGTACCCCTCCCTCAACGAGCGCCTCCAGGCGCTCCCGAAGAAGGAGACTGACGAGAACGGTAGAAATCGTCGATGAGCGAGCGATCCAGGACGTCCCGGGCCGGTATCCACCGCCTCTCCTCAGGACCGTACCCCTCCCAATCCACCAAAAACTGGTGGCCCCACCCCTGAGGACGAACGTCAAGCAGCCTCCGTACCCTGTAAATGGAAGACCCCTCGTCAAGGGCAGGAGGTGGACGGATGGGACGGGTGGGAATACGAATAACAGGTTTGATACAGGATACGTGAAATACGGGATGAACCCGACACAACTGGTGCGACAATCTGAGCTTAACAGCTACCGGGCTGAGACCCTTGACAATAGAAAAAGGCCCGATGAAACGGGGCATCAGTTTGCGGGAACTAACCTGAAGTGGTAAATTCTGAGTGGACAGCCACACCTTCTGACCGCAAACATATCTGGGAGCCTTAACCCGGTGTCGATTAGCGGCCCGTCGAGTACGCGCTCTGGAATGACACAGAGCTGACCTCACCCTCCTCCAGGTGCGCCTACACCTCTGAATGAACGCCTGCACTGAAGGCACGGAGGACTCGGTCTCCTGGGAAGTGAATAGCGGAGGCTGGTAACCGAGGAAAGCATGGAATGGGGATAAACCTGTGGCGGTCGACGGTAGTGAATTGTGGGCGTATTCAGCCCAGGAAAGTTGGTCGCACCAGGAAGCAGGACTCTGAGACGTCAGACTACGCAACATGCGACCAAGAATCTGGTTGGTACGCTCAGCTTGCCCGTTGGTCTGAGGATGGAATCCTGACGACAGACTGAAAGATGCCCCAATCAGTCGACAGAATTCCCCCCAGAACTGGGAGGTAAACTGTGGCCCCCTATCTGAAACGACGTTTTTCGGAAGCCCATGGATCTTAAAAACGTGATCGACCATCAGCTGCGCGGTCTCTTTAGCGGACGGTAATTTGGGAAGTGGAATAAAATGAGCCGCCTTAGAGAATCGATCTACCACTGTCAAAACTACCGTGTTCCCCGCTGACGGCGGAAGACCAGTGACAAAGTCCAGAGCGATGTGCGACCACGGGCGAGAAGGAATGGGAAGTGGTCTAAGAAAACCCGCGGGTGGAGAATTACTCGACTTAGTCTGGGCGCAGACAGGACATGAAGCTACAAAATGACGTATGTCGCGCTCTCTAGTAGGCCACCAAAATCTTTGGCGAATGATGGCCAGCGTTCCTCTAACACCGGGATGGACGGCTAATTTAGAGGAATGACCCCACCGGAGAATGGCCAAGCGAGCAGCTTCGGGAACAAACAAAGCTCCCTCAGGAGCTCGAGGCGATCTCGTCACGTGCGAAAGAGCCCTCTTCACAGTCTGCTCGACTCCCCAGACGGCAGCCCCGACCACACAATGGTGTGGTAGGATTACCTCCTTGGAGGAAGCCCCTTCAGTCGAGCCGAACTGACGTGAGAGAGCATCAGGCTTACCATTCTTTGAGCCGGGTCTGTAGGAGATGGAAAACTCGAACCGACCAAAGAATAGCGCCCAGCGAGCTTGTCGAGCGTTCAACCTCTTAGCGGAACGAATGTACTCTAAATTACGGTGATCGGTCCAAACAATGAAGGGAACACTGGCCCCCTCCAGCCAGTGGCGCCACTCCCCCAGAGCTAAACGGATCGCCAAAAGTTCACGGTTACCGACATCATAATTACGCTCCGCGGATGTGAGGCGATGCGAAAAAAAAGCACATGGATGAACCTTGTCATCCCGCGAGGAGCGTTGGGAAAGTATTGCCCCCACCCCTACGTCGGAAGCATCGACCTCGACAATGAACTGTCTCGTGGGATCCGGAGTGATCAAAATGGGAGCGGAGGTGAACAACTTCTTGAGGTGATCAAACGTGTTCTGAGCCACCTCGGACCAGGTAAAATGAGACCTGATTGAGGTGAGCGGTGTCAGCGGGGCGGCAACCTGGCTAAAACTACGGATAAACCGGCGGTAGAAATTAGCGAACCCCAAAAAACGTTGGAGTGCAATGCGAGAGTCCGGAACGGGCCATTCTATGACTGCACGAACCTTGTCGGGGTCCATGCTGATCCCTCTCTGCCGACACAACAGATCCGAGGAACGTTACCGATCGAGAGTGGAACATACACTTCTCAGCCTTAACAAAAAGGCGATTCTTGAGTAAACGTTGCAGAATGCGACGCACATGTTGAACGTGCACCTGGAGAGAGGGTGAAAAAATCAAAATATCGTCCAGATAAACGAACACGAATACGTTAATCATGTCCCGCAGGACATCATTAACTAAGGCTTGGAACATGGCGGGGGCATTGACCAGACCGAACGGTAAAACACGATATTCAAAGTGCCCAACCGGCGTATTGAACGCAGTCTTCCACTCGTCTCCCTCCTTAATACGCACGAGATGGTACGCGTTGCGCAAGTCCAACTTCGTGAAGATCTTTGCGCCCTGCAAGATCTCGAAGGCTGATGACATAAGGGGCAACAGATACCGATTCTTGACCATTATGTCGTTCAACCACCGATAATCTATGCAGGGACGCAAAGAGCCGTCTTTCTTCTTCACGAAGAAGAACCCCGCCCCGGCGGGAGAGGAGGATGGGACAATGATCTCAGTGGTGAGAGACTCAGTGAGATACTTCTCCAAAGCCTCTTGTTCGGGCGCAGAAAGGGAATATAGCCTTCCGCGAGGTGGCATGGTGCCCGGAAGGAGATCGATACTGCAATCGTACGGTCGATGAGGAGGCAAAGATGTGGCCGGGAACGGCTGAAAACCGCTCGCAGATCAAGGTATTCCTCCGGGACTCGAGACAAATCACCAGGTTCATCCTGAAACACAGAGACAGAAGAGACAGCAGGAACAGCAGATACTAAACAATTAATATGACAAGCAAGTTTCCAAGAAAGAATTATGCCCTTGTCCCAGTTAATCAGCGGGTTATGTTGGGTAAGCCATGGATGGCCTAAAACAATAGGGGTAAAAGGGGACTGAAAAATATAAAAAGAAATTGTCTCTTGATGATTCCCTGAGACTGTGAGACTCACCGGGATGGTGACACGGTGAACAGTAGAGAGCACCTTGCCATCCAGGGCAAAGACAGTAGTAGTGTCTTCTAAATCCACTAGGGGGATGTCATGTTCACGAGCCCATCTCTCGTCAATGAAATTCCCCTCCGCTCCAGAGTCGATGAGCGCCGAACAGGAAACAGAGAAACCGGCCCATCGAAGAACAGCAGGAAAGGTGGTACGAGTCTTTGGCGGTGAGGAAAGAACAGTTGCGCTCGCCAGTACTCCCCTGTCTACTGACGAGCTCTGGCTTTTAACTGACACGAAGAGGCAAAGTGGCCAGCCGCACCACAATAAAGACAGACGATTAATGAAACGTCGCTGTCGCTCAGTCGGAGAGAGGCGAATGCCACCCAACTGCATGGGTTCGGGTTCTGGTCTGGAAACAGATGAATCAAAAGCTGAAGGCGGGGCTTCTCGCTGTCTGGAGACGGATCCTCGGACGCGCCTCCGTTGCTCAAAGCATTTCTCCAAATGAATAGCTAGCTCAACTAACTGATCAAACTGAGCAGGCGGTTCACGAGCGTAAATCTCCTCCCTTAGATCAATGTTAAGTCCCTCCAGAAAGCGAGCGACTAAAGCAGGCTCATTCCACTCACAAGTGGTAGCCAGAGTCCGGAACTCGATGGCGAAATCTGCAACCGATCTCTCCTCCTGGTGCAGCACCGCAAGAAGGCGCGAGGCTTCACGTCCGTACACAGATCGATCGAAGACCTTGATCATCTCCCCCTTGAACAACTCGTAGTGACCACAGCAGGAAACCTGCGCCTCCCAGGCAGCCGTTGCCCAACCGCGAGCACGCCCAGTCAGCAAAGAGATCACATAGGCGATCCGTGCACGATCTGCCGCATAAGTCTGAGGTTGAAGGGAAAAAACCACCTCGCATTGGGTTAAAAATGCTCTACATTCAGTGGGCTCACCCGCATAGCAAGGAGGATTATTTATTCTCGGTTCGGAGGAATGAAGACGATTCTGTGATGACGACTCATGACGAAGATGAAGAAGTTGGGCAGATAGGTCAGACACTTGAGCCATCAAACTCTCCACAGCGTGTCTGGAGGCAGACAACTCCTCTTCATGCCTACCGAGCATGGCCCCCTGCAACTCGACCGCCGAGTGGAAAGGACCTTCCTTCGCTGGATCCATCTTGGTCGGATTATTCTGTCAGGTGAAACAGAGGATCCAGGTGCAAAGGTAAGTTCTTGTAATGGCTTTTATTGAAGAATAAACACAGGCAGTCTGTCGAGCAATGACACAGAACTGGAACAAACACAAAGTAGATAAACTCTTCAGTAAAGGAAGACTCCTGTCTTGAGGATAGATAGCAGAGCTGGAACTTCTCGTAGGGCAGAAACACAGTCCTTGTACGAGGTCACATGCAGCAGGATGACTGAGACACGAAAGCACACAAGACGAGCACAACTCCTCTAGACTTGATTAAGCAAGACAAGACAAGGTAAATGTTCATGTAGATAGCATAACACACAGGCATGACTCACGTAAACACGAAATAATCCGACAAAGAACAAGGGGAAACAGACGCTAGAAGTAGAGAGAAAGTAATGAGACAAAAGTGAGAACAGGTGTGACAGAGAAGCAGCGCAAGCGCTAATTGCAATGATGAACAGGTGGGGAAGAATAGACAGGCAGGACCCGGGTGAGAGAGAGAGAAAGAGAGAGAGGGAAAGAGAGAACAAACCCAGCTCATGACACAAATGTATGATTTCTCTCTTGAAGTAAAACACGCACATACTGCATTTAATGATACTCAGATCCTTTACTTACAAATGAAACTGAAAATGGTTCAATTAATTTGACGAGTTAAAATAACGGAAAAACTTGTTATTACATATGTACTTATTAATCATATCATTTTTTGTTGTATAGAACGCCGAAATGACAACCAAGTGAACTCAGCATTAATATGTTATTATGACGAATGCCATTAATGTTCATTATATATGCTGTTTTATGTTAAAGAAAGCATCGTTCATGTCTCGTGATGCTGTAAGGCATTTGTAGCACACACAATCACTACTGTAGCTTACTGTACATCCTGCAGTGCTGATACTTTACATGTGACCTGACCAAGGGCGTACGTTTGATTTGTGGCATTGAAATTATTGCTAGAGACAATTTAATAGAAGTTAATATTGGTAGGGATATGTCATAGCATTTTCGACTAAATTCTACACCCTTGAAAATCATAAGCGATGTATGACATTGTTTCTCTTCTTAAATATGAAGAGGGTAAACAACAGATTCATAATCTTAAGAGCATGGACAGCAAATACCTGACGGTTGCATTCTACATTGTTTACATATTTACATTTTTTTGTTCTAGTTTGATTTGTTAATACATTTTGTATTCTACTTCTGGCTCTCTCGTGTGTCCCTCGTTTTATTCCCTCCCTTTTGAGCCGTGGGGCATTAAAAGCCGCGGCACGTCCTTGTCAGTGTGATCCAATTCACACGAGGATAATCTGGAAATATTTGATACATCGTGTCATTGTATCTTGTTGTAATTTTTTTATTCTTTTGAACGCATTTGGAAATTTTGATGATATTTTTAGGGAATATCCAATTTGAATTAAAGACTCTGAAGACGTGTTTTTGTTTTTTGAAGAATTACATATTGTCAGCTCACACATATTTAAAACAATTATGATATTAAAGTAGATGATGCATATCCTGAGACCTATCCTGAGACCTATCCTGAGACATAAGCCAGGCTTATTTCAGTTAGTCAGACCTGTTTTGAACTAAATTAACTGACAATACGTCAGACTAACTGACATAAACCTGGCTTATTTGAGAAACTTGTTTTATGAAACAGGCCCCTGCACTCCAAGCTCATTTAATTTTTTCGTCCTAAGTGACCAGTGCGTCTCATTGTGCCGTTTATATTGCCTTTAAACTTTTACCACATCTACCGTTTGAGGTGAAAAATACCGGTCTGAGTTGACCTCACAGAACAAATAACTTTCTTTACATTTTCCTTAAATATCCATCCTTCCAGGTAAAATGTATTCTTTTGGACATGTTTAAAATCACAAGCTGACAGACAAGCATCTGCTATAACACAGCTGTCCTCAATTAGGTCCTGCTCCAGATTCTGGTGCTGTTTTAACCCATTACACGCATGTTAGTGTCTCAAGGCATAACATCAATGCAAATGAGTATTTTTTTCCAGTTTAAACAAAAAATTTAATATTGTAGTGAATTTTCACACCTGCCATTTCCCTTGTTACCTCTGCCTATATAAGCCCTGTGTTTTCTCTCTCATTGTGAAGTCTTGATTGTATTACGCTTCATTTCTTAGCTCTCTCTGGTTACCCGTGTTATGGTTTTGATCTTGTGCCTGATTTCCTGGATTCCCGTCTGCCTGTGTTTTGTACTGTTGTTAGGATTGTTTGCCCTTTTGCCTGGAATGTGGATTATGATTGTGGATTACTCTTATTAACGCTGTTTGGATCTTCCACCCAAGTCTTGGTGCAGTATGTGACACATATTCACTCCATTTAATTGTCTAAATAATGTATTATTTATTATTTTATATTATTGTTCAAATCACCCAGGGGGTCAGATTGGACATCTTAGTGGGCCGTATGTTTGACACCACTGATCTACATTGTAGACAATATCTAGTGAATTCAAGATGATTCTGCACTCAATTTCCATTATCTATAAATCAAGACAGTGAAAGACGACACATGACAGTGTGATGCTGTGTGTCTCTGTGTCTTCAGTCTCTGTTGATTGTGTGACTGTGACGTCTCCTTATTCACCATCAGCTGATCCTGAGGAACCTGGACTGACGTCTGAATACTGAGAGTCCTACAATAAAACACACAGACAGTCACATATGAGTATGAGACATTACTGCTGTCACATCACATCAGCAGATCCAGTTCAGAAATACACAGTATATTCATATTACAGCCAGAGATATGAATGAACAACTGATCATAGATTAATAACAGTGATGATCAACAACTCTCTCGTTATCATTTACACAGAGACACTGAAAGAGATGAACATATTTATATATTCATAGATCACAGAATTAAACAGAGTTTAATGTACTGGGACTAAAGTGAAGCTGAATTATTATCTTATATTCTTCAATTACACACATATGAGGCCTGTTACATACTTTTAAAAGATTTAAATAATAATATACTCACAATAGTATAATGTCTCCAGTTTATAATGTGGATCATCTTTCAGTTCAGAGAGTAACTTCACTCCTGATTCTATTTTATTCCAGGACAGATCCAGATATCTCAGGTGTGATGGGTTTGATCTCAGAGCTGAAGCCAGAGCAGCACAACCTTCATCTGTGACGCCACAATCTCTCAACCTGTAGAGAACAATGACACAATGTGAATTGTAGTTCAAGTGTCAGTAGTTTGTTATTGACTCTGGTCTCAGAGCAGGAGAGGAGATATAATGACAAGCATTGCCACAAACTGCTGCTCATAGAATGAGATTTATGCATGTTGATGCTCAATGGTGCTGTTTGAAACGGTCATGTGCTTCAGGACTGAACAGACACACAGAGCTGAATGTGAGATATTGTTTCATAGTGATATAAGGACGGATCTGTCTGGAGAAACAGTCACTTGCTCCTCTAATAAACACCTACAGGAGGACATTTGCTTCACAGGAGCCACGTGTTCCTCATTACATGTCATTTATTAACCCTGGTGATCAAACACATCATTGTGTCATGTTTGGCAGCTTATAAACTGAACAGAAATCACTAAATCACACATTAATATCTGAACATTCAGGTTACATCTGTATGACATCTGTGAGAACACAATGAGTTCATGGGATTTCAGAAAAGTGGAAAATAAGAGGAAAATAAACTCTTACACAGAGATGAGCAGGTGAAGGAGTATTACTCAAACTAGCAGAAGAAACTGAAGCTCCAGTAAATGTTTGGTGGATCAAAAACAGGAGCAAGAGCTCATGTGATGCGATGAAGATGAATGAAATGAACTTCATCTTCAGTCATCAGAGTCATTTGGACAGACCGAAAGTTTTTTTTTTCTTCCCCTACAGCTGATCAGTCTTCTAGCTAGTTTAATTAATACTAGGGATGGGTCACGATTTTCGAATATTCGAATATTCTATTTAATTATAGAATATCGATTAGGTTGTGCGATTATTTTCTAAAGGTGTACCAGGGCTTGACAATAAAGACTGTCCGATGGTGTGAAGGACGCTCGGATTTGTCACTTGCCAGATCGGGCCACTGCATATGGTCACTAAATTGTATCATTTGCATGCGATTTTAAGCCTTGTTTGTTTAAAAATGTAAGCGATTAAAAAGCATTTGGGCGCGAAAGACAACTCCTTTCAGTACATGCACGCTGTGTTCTGTTCTGTGTGAACCGCGCGAGCACCGACAGTCGCGTCTCTGACACGCACGAGCTGCCTGAACGGGCAAATACATGAAGTATGTCAAACTACCCCTCTTGGCAAGTAACTTTAGCAATAATTCATCTATATTGAATTTATATACTGAAGTACAGATGCACAGATTTATTTTAGAGCATGCGTGCTTGAACACAAACTGGACTGTCGGCACTCGGGCGCGGCACACATACATAGTGTGTACACAATACATACACACACACTATGTGTGAGCGCTAACCATGCTAGAGAACGGAACTTCTGATACGTGCAGGCTGATTGCGTGATCAATAGATGTTAAGCATTATATTGCGAGAGGGCCGTTTGTTACAGCGTCCCAAACAACTCAAAATAATAAACCAAAGTTAACAAAACGATGCACGAGAGTGCTTCTCTGCCCTGTTTCCCATTAATGAAGCCGTGACGAGCTCCCTGCATTCAAATTATTCGTTTTTTGCTGAAATAATAAAGTAATATTCCACTGGTTGATATATTATATTTATATGCAAAATATTTGTGTTGTTTTTCGTGTTAAATGTGAAGAATGACAGGTTGGATGCCACACTTATTATTATTATTTTGGCAGAGTATACAGGTGTAATTGTCACTTTAACTTCAGGCAATGTAACATGATTTTATGATCGTAATTTTGACTTTATTCTTAAAATATAATGACGTTAATTATTTATTTGAGAAGGATAAACTGATCAAACCTGCGCTGGCCACTTGGTATTTAAAAAAACAAAAACTTGAATTTAACAAAAATAAGATGTTCCAATCATATTTCTAAATTAAATTAATAAAGAAAGGAAACAAAATAATGACCAATTTGCTATTAAAAACCAAAACTGAACTATTTAAATGGCTCAGCTAGAGAAAGCGAGAGAGACACGGGCTCAGACTCAGGCGGAGAATTCTGATAAACTGCAGGGATCTATATTCGTTTCCTTGTTTCAATTCAAAGTTCACCGAACTAATTGTGAACAACACTCCCGTCTTCTTCCCGAGCATGTGAACATGTTCATTTAATATATTTATATATATGAAATAGGTTATTGTTATGAAGACAGACGTTAAAATTAATGTTCACATAATAAGTGCCGTCATTCAGGCGGCTCACTATGTTTTAGCGCGTAATATGTTTTAAGAATGATATTCTGTTTAGCGCGCAATATGTTTTACGCTTAATATTCATTGATGCATTAACCAGATTTAAGATTTTCTTTTTAATAATATGAATGTTCATGCTCATTTTTAAAATAGAAATGTCCTAGCCTTATGAGCAGTTGATAATCGACGGACTGTTCTGTTAATAAATGCCGTTATTAGGTTAAGTTATATTAATATGTTTCAGCAATCATACTTTACAACCATTCATTTTCTTGGGTTAAGATAGACTATTCTCTAATTAATTAAACAGTTTATCATACAGATTGAAAGCCTGGGTGGTCTCTCTCCCCCTCTCTCTCTGTGTGTGTGTGTGTGTGTGCGTGCGTGTGTGTGTGTGCGTGTGTGTGTGTGTGTGTGTTTGTGCGCGTGGGTGGGTGGGCGTGTGCATGCGTGGGAGGGGAGCGATTTTCGAATAGTAATCGAATAATACCCAGCGATTATCGAATATTACTTTTGCTTAAAATGCACATCCCTAATTAATACATTTTTATATATTTTTTTACTTTACCAACCGGACAAATATCTTGATTAAAACATTATAGTGACATAAAATAAGCAGCGAAGCATGGAAACGCGAGAAGGATTCTTCTGATTGTATTCGTGTTCATTCAATGTAAACAGCAGTTGATAATGGATCGTGTATTTCTGGTATCAAGGTCGTGCTGTTGAGGCTCACGCTGTCTGTCTCTTTGTGAGAGACTTCAAAACGAATGAACAACAGCACACAAAGAAACTCAGAAGAAACACTGAGGTAAAAATTATAAATGTTTAGTTTATTCATAACATGATATCGTTAGGAAACATACCTCGACAAGTGAACTATTTTGCTGAATATTCTCACGACGCAGAAATACAAAAAACACCTACAGAGTGAAATCTAGACTAGAGCACGTGTGTAGTTAAGAGTGCGCTCTTTCACTAGGATTCAATCTATTAAAATACATTTACAATGATCACAAAATTCAAGACATGGGGAAGAAAATGTATATATTTATACCACTTCATATAGTTTATCAATTTCACATGAAGAGTGTCGTTTTGTTTCTCCAAAAATTACCATGATTACAAAATGATATATTGATTTTTACAACCATTCAATAAACAAAGTTAATTAAGAGACTTATGTTTTAGACACCATATTGACTGTTTTGCAAATATTTCGACAAAAAAATATTCCAAACAGTCACAGCACTGTTTCGTGTCTCTGAGCAACATGACAGTGTTTCGTTCCTGAATGAATCAATCGTTTAAATGATTCGGTTCAATCACAATTAATCACTTATTAACAGTGACTCGCTGCCACCTACTGGCGGTTTTAATTCCACATTTAAAGTATCTTTTTTATTATTTAAAAAATTTCAAATGTCAGTATTCAACGTTTTGTTTAATACATCGAAACATTTATGCATCTGTACAAAAATAGGAATTTGTAAAGGTACATAACAGTATGCAGATTTAAGTTTGGAAAAGCTGATAGAAAACTGAAAATATTGCTTCAGAATAAATTGTTTACACCAAAAATCTCGGTGATGCGGTGCTTTTGTGGAGATATTGTGTATGGAATATTGTCTGCTGATATGAAAAGGTCACTGTATATCGAAGTAATACATATTATTTATTACAGCAATGATATTTTGTTTTCTTTTTATGTTAAACACATTCAAAATTATGTATGTGTTTGTAATATAATGTGTATTTCAATCGCAGGTTTAGGTCTTAAATTGAACTTGTTCATGTCTGTTGTGGGATTACAAATTGTATTTAAATGTTTAATTTAGATTCACTTCCTGACTAAGAAATTGTCAGGCAATTCAGATGCTTGAGATCGCTTCCTGACCATTGAGCTTGAGAGACAGCTGTGCCTTTGTCTCTATGATAATGGTAAGTTCAATGAGTCAGACTACTGAGACTTTCAAGCTTTGTTCTGCAAATGACTTTCTAGCCCAGACGTGGATTCGTTTAGGTTGATTGGATTAGTGTCTATGCATTTGATTATGTTGATGAGATTAGAACCACTGGAAGTTTGGTAACAAAACCAACGCCTCCCTCAGTTGCATGCATTGTTTGAATTTGTCTCCACCTCCAAAGTCCCTCCTCCAAAAATGCCTATAAAATAACCTTGTAAAGTTACTTAAGATTGAGATTTCGATGACTACAGATACCAATGACATGTCATAGAATAAAGAATTCTGCTGACGATCCAATCCGAAGTCTCCTGGTCTTCTCTTCTGAGTTTTCTACACTTTAGAAGAACAGAGTTTTCAACAGATGGTGCCGTGGACCCGGATAGAGTTCCAGCTTCCTCACCTGAAAAAAACTTCAAGCTCAAACAAAGATCTGCATCCAGACTGCATCTTTTGGAATCCAGCGAAACTTCCAGCTGAACAAAGATTCCCAGACTGAATTTTTCTCTCAACCAAGGGTGGTGGTGAGTGCTGTCTCTAATCCAAAAGAACCTAAGACCAGTACAAATATTGTATCCTCTGTGCCGTCAGAGAAGAGTTAACATACATCTGTAGGGTTTGTTTAACTAAGTTATCCTCTAAAGTTTTTCTTTTAGAGATGAATGTTATCCTCTGTTTCAGGCAGGGAAGATTTTGGCATTACGTGCTAAAAAGTAGTTATCCTCTGTTTCAGGCAGGGAAGGTTAGCATTTCGTGCTAAAAAGTGGTTATCCTCTGTTTCAGGCAGGGAAGATTTTGGCATTACGTGCTAAAAAGTGGTTATCCTCTGTTTCAGGCAGGGAAGGTTAGCATTTCGTGCTAATAATTTTGGTTTATCGTCTGTTCTTGTAGGCAGGGAAGTTATCCTCTGGTTCAGGCAGGGAAGGTTAGCATTTCGTGCTAATAATTTTGGTTTATCCTCTGTTCTTGTAGGCAGGGAAGTTATCCTCTGTTTCAGGCAGGGAAGGTTAGCATTTCGTGCTAATAATTTTGGTTTATCCTCTGTTCCTGTAGGCAGGGAAGTTAAGTGTGAAGTATTGGTAATTTGGAAAGTTAACAATAGTTACGTTTTTTTTAACAAGTGTACCCTCTGTTGATCAGAGAAGGTTTTTTTTTTTTTTTTTTTTTGTTTAGTGTTTTGTTTGTGTGGTACAGAAGGAACTTACAAAATGGTTAGAAGGAATGCTAGGCTGATTCCAACCACAGAAAAGAGTGGTCTTGCGACTCCTCTGTGGTCAGATAGTGAATTCAAAACACTGTTAGGGGAACAAATGGACCTAATAGTCACTGAAAAAGTTAGACAAGAACTAACGCAGAAATATGAGATTCATCCAGACCAGACTTGGTCGGTAGATGAGTGTAAAAAGGTACTAGGAGCAAGTATTCGTAAGAACAATGTGAAAGGCATTATCTGTTGTCACAGAGAATTCAGTGTAACACTAGCTACACAACAGTCTCAGCGTAACTCAGAGCTAGAGAAACAGAACAATGAACTCCGTGCTAGAGTATCCCACTTTGACTAAGAAATTGAACCTCAAGAAAGCTGCAGCAAAAACTGATGTGGAAGTTAGTCAGCCTGATAACATTTACCCTGATTTACAAGCATTCTTTGAAACAGATGTAGCTCTCCAATCAGTAACTGATGTGCCTGTAAATTCGGTCAATGTGTGTGGTGCGAGGAGAAGATCTCAGGGGATTGAGGAAACTGATAGTGTTCCTCTCAATTCTTCTGTTGTGCAAATACAAACTGTTGCCAAAGCTTTATGTCCTAAAGATAGAGAGACTATCTCAGAGTTTACCGTCAGCACGCACACATTTTTCTGAATTTAGAAGAACATTGATCAGTAAAATGCGTCTTTATGACATGTCGTTGGCAGAAGTCACGCAGCTGATGTCACAAATTTTAACTGAATCTGAATTCAACAGTTTTGAATCTGCTGTTACTTCTGAACTGCGAAATGCCAGTAAGGGTGATTTAAGAGAAGGTATTTTGAAAATCCTAAAGAATATCTTAGGACCCAAAATAGATTGGTCTAGAATTACTACCTGTGTGCAAAGGAAAGAAGAAACTGTGAGTGAATATACTGAGAGATTTTGTCAGTCAGCTGTAATCTACAGTGGAATTGTTGATGACCCTGAAAGTGTGCTAAATGACAAGGGACCCCTGGTTCGTATCTGGTCAGATGGCCTTGTAGCCGAATACAGAAAAGCTTTACCATTCTTAGATCTAACTTGGTCTAACAGAACTCTCAGAAGTAACCTAGACAGGTTAGCTACATGGGAAAGAGATGCTGATGTCAAGGCAAAAGTAAGAGTAGCAGCAGCTACGTTTAACACAACGAAACAAGACCAGGAAAAAAACTGATTGTTGGGGCTGTGAGTAGCTACCTTTCCCCTGAAATCCAACACAATAAACAAAGAATTTTTGTGAAAGGTAGCGTAAAAGAGAAAGATTGATTTTTTGCTTGATACAGGTGCAGAAATTACAGTAATTCACGCTGTGTCCGCACTAATGAATCAAGCAAAAGTCACTTCTGTCACCTCCTCCCGTTGGGGAAATTGGTTAGCAACTCTCACAGCCCCGAACATTGTTATACAGCGTGCACCAGTCATGAACCCATCCTCATGTATGATGTCTGCAATGACTGAAGTTGTGTTAGAGGGTGAAGGCGAAATGACTCATGATTGTGTTACGCTTACATATGCAGCGACAAGTGAAATAGCAGAAACTCCCATAGAGAATGCAGAATTGGAATTGTTTGTTGATGGTTCAGCTACTCATGTGTCACATTTTAAAGTTGTTCCTCCCCCTGCAGGGATAGGATAAGACAGACACAAGAACCAGTGAGGAGCCCAGGGAAGAACCGAAAGCAATAGGCTTCGGGGGCCAACCCTGCGGTGAAGATTTCCTCATAGGCCTTTCCCCATCCAATAGTCCATTCTTTCCTCACTGTTCTTTAGGTGTCGCAGGAATTGAGAAATAGGGAAAGAAGGAACAACAATAGCAGACTATATTTGAACAGAGGATACAACCCTAATGTTTGCAGACTCTACAAATACTGCTCTGTGCCGTTGGTCTCTCTTGTTTGTGTTTCTTTCTTCCTCTGTGCAGATACCATTTGATGGCTGTCCTGAGATCCATATGCACCACCCTTCTCACCTGCGGATGAAGCCACAACCTCTAGAAAACAACTAGACCCATTGCCGAGCCAACTATCACACAAGAAAGAGAAAAGAAAGAATAAAAAAAATAAAAAAAATACACAACGCAGAGACTCACATACGGGAACTTCAGTCATCCATCAACATGATCAAGATTTTCGTACTATTAACCATCATGGACATCACGCAAAGTGTAGACCCCAGAAACAACATATTCTTAGAGCTGATGAATATGTCAAGAAATGCCTTGTTTGCTGGAAAGAACGTTTGCATGCTGCACGCACCTTCAGTAGGAGCAGGAATCCCATGGGTGGCACACCCTATCTCCAAATGTGATACGTGTACCTTATTCGATCATCATACCAGTGGATTATACAACAAGGATACATGTCACAACGTAACAATTCCTCCAGCTTCTTCGTGTTGCATTCCGGGACTACCATCCTGCAACCTAACTTCAGCTACTCCCATCATGACAGATCTACTCATGCCAAGGATGTTCTATTGGTGCATGGAAAATTATGCTCCAGCATCGACTACACTGGGTGAAATTCCTCGTGAACGTTGCAGCTTTGTGATTGAAAGAAGAACCGAATTCAATGTGTACGTTACTACATCAGATAAGAAAGAGGAGAATGCATTAAAAGAGTGTCTCTACGGGAACCCATCCCTACCGAAACTTTTTGCCATAAATCAGTGGTGTATGATTCCTCCACCGACTGGCACTTTGTGGTTATGTGGGACTTCTGTCTACAGCATCCTACCCAGCCAATTCAATGGCAGGTGCACCCTGGTTTATGTCCTACCAGCCATCAGAGAAAATACACACTCCACCTCAAGTTCTCCACATCTACAAAATTCAGCTTCTACCAACAAAGATGGCTGCATTCCAGGACTCACTTGAGTACAAACGTGGTGGTCAAGAACTCTTGGAGCATTAATCCCATCGTATGGTGTCATGCAGGCTCTCGATCAAGTCAGAAGCCTGTCGGATTCTGTACAGAAATTGGCCAATGATATGGTTTTGGCCCTGGGCAACATCAAGGACACTCTTGCCTCGCACAAGATGATGATCTTACAGAACAGAGTGGCCTTGGATTACATTCTTGCAACACAAGGGGGAGCCTGTACCATTATCGGTCCTGAATGCTGCACCGGGTTAATGGATCCAACAGAGAACTTGAACAAAATCCAACAAGACATTCTTGGTCTTTCAGCAAAATTACACCAGATGACTGAAGATAATTCTTCATGGTTCGGAAACTTGTTAGGTAAACCCTGGCTGTGGATCAAGGAAATAGCAATTCTGCTGTTGTTTCTCCTACTTGCGTACTATCTATGCATCCACAGTATCAAGTGTTTCTTTCAGCAAATGACGCCCGCCTCTCACGAGGAAATGACAGTTCCAACCAGAAAAGATTATTACCCGTAAGAACTTCACGGACCCTAATTGCATGTTTTTGTTTCTGTGTCAGCATGCAATTACATATAAGCAACACAGAACATGTACAATATGCCTGTAACGATTACAAGTTACAAGAATTAACTTTTAAGTGTCTAAATTTGTATTTTGTGAGAGTTATTAGAACTCTCAAACGGGGAATTGTGGGATTACAAATGTTTAATTTAGATTCACTTCCTGACTAAGAAATTGTCAGGCAATTCAGATGCTTGAGATCGCTTCCTGACCATTGAGCTTGAGAGACAGCTGTGCCTTTGTCTCTATGATAATGGTAAGTTCAATGAGTCAGACTACTGAGACTTTCAAGCTTTGTTCTGCAAATGACTTTCTAGCCCAGACGTGGATTCGTTTAGGTTGATTGGATTAGTGTCTATGCATTTGATTATGTTGATGAGATTAGAACCACGGGAAGTTTGGTAACAAAACCAACGCCTCCCTCAGTTGCATGCATTGTTTGAATTTGTCTCCACCTCCAAAGTCCCTCCTCCAAAAATGCCTATAAAATAACCTTGTAAAGTTACTTAAGATTGAGATTTCGATGACTACAGATACCAATGACATGTCATAGAATAAAGAATTCTGCTGACGATCCAATCCAAAGTCTCCTGGTCTTCTCTTCTGAGTTTTCTACACTTTAGAAGAACAGAGTTTTCAACACTGTAGAAACCCTGAATAAAATGAACTTCATCTTCAGTCATTTATGATCAGATTTAGTGTCTAGTCAGAATTTACATTAAAGGACACATCTTACTGAAGACAAAGACATGAGACGATCAGAGAGATAATCTTACCACAGTATCTCCAGTTTACAGTCTGGATCCTTCAGTACAGCACAGAGACGCTTCACACCTAAATCTCCTATTTTATTCCCAATCAGACCCAGATCTCTCAGGTGTGATGGGTTTGATCTCAGAGCTGAAGCCAGAGCAGCACAACCTTCATCTGTGACGCCACAATCTCTCAACCTGTAGAGAACAATGACACACTCTTCACTCTCTCAGATCAGATCAGTTTAGCTGAGAATACATTAATAAAGAGAAAGAACAAATCAATGTGTGATGCATCATTGAACTGAGATTTAAAATGACCAGGAACAAAAACAAAAACATGATCATAAATCATTTAAAGCCTCATTCAAGAAAAATGTATAATATTTCTTTATTATAATTTATTACACTGTCAGTATTTTTAACCAAATGTAGACATTCATACAAATCTGTTTAATCACACTATTCATTACACAGCTGAGTTCTATACTGTTATTTTGATCTGCATTAATATGTATGGAGCAGTGTGTGTGTGCGTGTGTGTGCGCGTGTGTGTGTGAGAGAGAGAGATCACCTACACTGTGAGATATTATTTATACTTAGTGTAAATTGTGGCAGATAGTACTTACACCTCAATGTATTGCAGTGCTTTATAAAACAGTACGTAATAACATATTCTTTATATGATTCTCTTCATTATAAACAGATGCTGTCTTATAGTGTCCTTACTAGGGTTGGGTATCGTTTGGGGTTTATCAGTCTGCATTTACAGTATTTTCACTGTACACTCGGTTCAAATGTGGATGAATGTCTACACGTAGATGTGTGCACACACTGCCAGAGCTGTGAGAGATCATTACCGTCCTGCTTTTGTGGGGGGGGGGGGGGGGGTGTTATTTTATTTTTGTCAACTCACTTGTTTTATTTATAAGTTTTTAACATTCTAAAAGCTCTTTATTCCAGAGATACTGTAAGTTAGTTAGTGTATTCAGTAGGTGTAATGCATTGTAAGTTGCTTCAGAGGCATAAGGTATTGCAAGTATTACATACAACAAAAATAAATCAGTGCATTGACATAAAAAAGAATATTACTTTTGGTACTTGAGTCAAGCCAGTCAAGCCTTTGCTAACAAGACGAGCTATTAGCACTTAGTGTAAACAGACGATCCATTTAAAGGTTTTGCTAATGCTTTAACATGAACACAGAAGTCCACACATGTACAAGAAACAAAGCCACACAATGTTTTACTTTCTGTATCTCTGTATCTTGATTGACAGTTGTCTCATCCAATCAGGAGTAAGTATTTCATTCACAAACAATACCTACTTTTTACATTTTGTCTGACTTGTCTTTGTGTTTTCAGACTTTTTTGGGTGATTTATTTTTCACTTCACAAATATTTTACAGTGTGTCATAAATAATCTTACCACAGTTTCTCCAGTTTACAGTCAGGATTTTGTAGTACATCAGAGAGCAGATTCACTGATTCTCCTATTTTATTCCCAGACAGATCCAGATATCTCAGGTGTGATGGGTTTGATCTCAGAGCTGAAGCCAGAGCAGCACAACCTTCATCTGTGACGCCACAATCTCTCAACCTGTAGAGAACAATGACACACTCTTCACTCTCTCAGATCAGATCAGTTTAGCTGAGAATACATTAATAAACAAAGTACAAACACAAATCACAAATAAACATGTTTGATGGATCATTGGACTGAGATTTAAAATGTCACAGAACAAAAACATGAGGCTCATTTAAGAAAGATAAATAATATTACTTTGTTGCACAAAATGTCAGTGGTTTAAAGGGGTCATGAACTGAGAAACTGAAATTATCTTGATCTTTTGACATAAGAGGACATTGTATTATAAAAACATCCTGTAAGTTTCAGAACTCAAACTTTGTCGTTAGTCTGAAAACAGTTTAAAACATAGAGTCATGTTCTACTCTATGATGCCAGTGGTTCTCTATCTGGGGGGTGCGAGATAACTTAAAACTAAAATATAATATATTCACTAATGTTATGACTGATATGTTAAATAATATATATAACTAAATAACAGCACAACCTCTATACGTGTTGTGGGATGTTCTGTGTTTCGGAGCACCAAACTGTTTCTCATCACGCTGAGTGAAATACATACTGAACGGCGGCTCAAAACTGCTGTATGAGCATATGATATGCAAACTACAGCTCTCAGCTGCATAACGTTTTGATGGACGACGATTGTAATCAAGGTAAAGATGATTACAGTGACATACAGTACATGATTGTGCATTAGGCGTGCGCGATGTGTCAGTTATTATTGATCCGCAATCAAAAAGTTTGTGCTCTCGTACATATTTCTGCTTGAATACAGCTCAGTATATTCACGTAGTTGACTATAGCGAGTGTTTTATAACGGATGCTCGCGTGTCTTTGAGAGGTTTGTGAGGATCAGTGGTGTTTATGCACATATGGGCATCAGATTGACAGAGGTACTATTCACTGTGATCGCTGAGTTCAGAATAGTTTCATTTTTCATTTGTATTTTGGTGTGTTTAGTGATTGTGAATGGACCCGTATAGTAGTTCATATGCAGTCCTTTGGCATCTCTCTGTGGTATTGTTTGGTATGGCAGGTTGACTTGTGCTTATGTTCTAATTACTGTATAATTGAGCTTTACATACTTTTAAGTTGTATAGAATATCTGCAGTGACATTTTTGCTAAATATGTTTGCAAAAAAAAAAGAACGTGGAATATTTAAATCGATCTTGAATTTGTTTTGTTTAAAAATGCATGTAATTGGAAACTTGAAGCAGTGCTGCGCAGAGAGAGAGTCATAAGAGAGCAGAGGGATCCGCATGCTTTCGAATCGCTCTCGTGACACTTTGATGTCATACACTGATCATTCAGCGCCGCTTCAAGTCCAACACACCTATTGTTTACGAGAGAGAGACAAACATGCAGGTCTATGTAGAAACCAAACGATAAAGATGCTCTGAAGACAAGAAGATGCTGTTCAGTGCCAAGCTGTGGATAAAACAGTCTTTATATTGCCTTCCTTCTGATCCCAATGTTAGGAAAGAGTGAATTAACTTTATTTTTAATTAAGATCCAGACCGCATCAGTAAGAAATCTGTCTTTTGTTCACTTCATTTTTACCGCAGATTCTTTTACAAACAAGGCACATGTTGACGAGGGATTTTCAGAAAGATTGAAACTAAAAGACGATGTTGTGTCGACTATATTGGATCCGATGTGGCACCACACAAGTGTGAGTAACTGTTTTTATTACGTGATCACTACTGCTTTGTCTCTTCAGATTGTTTGATATGTATCGAGTTATTTATGTGTTTTTGATCTAAATCACAGCAGCATCCATCTGTGAAGGACGTAGACTGTCAAACACACAACTATTAGCCAATCACAGCAGGGGGGCGTTTACTTCTGAGTCTACAATCCTCCACGTCTATTCAAACAGAGCGTTCTGATGAGGGGTCAAAAACAGCACAGAAAATAGCTCATTACTTCTAAATTATGTGTTTGATGTAAAAATCTTGACAACATTATAAGTGCACCTCAGAGAACTGTACAAAATAAAAAACAGAGGCAGTTCATGACCCCTTTGCAAAGACATTTTTAATTATTGACAAACCCAAATAATGTATTAATCTGCCACTTCTCTGTCTCTGAATCTAACGGTGTCACTGATTTGATATAAAACACATCAAAATACTGAGCACTAAACTCTGAACAACATCTGCAGCACTGAAGATTTATGAGCTTTTAACTTAGATTTTCTTAATGTTTTAACAGTGAAGTGATTGTTCTCAGTGATACTTACTGAACTGATCTGGATTCTTTAATCACAGGCAGCAGCTTCTGAAGAACTTTCATATTTTCAGGATCATTCTTTCCTTTAACAAATTTATCAAGACGAAACTCATTCAGTTCCTCTTCTGATGTCAACAACACAAAAGCTACAGCTGACCACTGAGATGAAGAGAGTTTGGCTTCCGTTATTCTCCAGATTTCAGATACTGTTGTATTTCCTCCATTAGTGAACGATCACCCAGTTCATTCAGACAGTGGAACAGATTGATGGATTTCTCTGGAGAGTCAATGGTCCCGATCTTCTTCTTGATGTACTCAACTGATTTCTTATTACTGTCAGAGCTGCTTCTTTTCAGCATCATTATTTGTTGAAGAAGAATCTGATGAGACTTTACTGACAAACCCAGAAGGAACCGCAGAAAAAGATCCAGATGTCCATTTTTACTCTTTAGAGCCTCATCCACAGCTCTCTGATGCAGCTCAGATAATGAAACATGTTGAAACAAGAGTTGAATCCTGTCCTGAATTTTAGACGGGGCATTTTGTTTGGTGATTGTTTCAAACACATCTCTGTTGTTGTTTGTCCAGGAGAGGTGGACGTATAGAGCTGCTAGATGTTCCTGAATGCTCAGATGAACAAAGCAGAAGACTTTCCCCTGATACAAGCCAAACTCCTCTCTGAAGATCTGAGAGCACAATCCTGAGTACACCGATGCTTCTCTCACATCAATGCCACTCTCTCTCAGGTCTTCCTCATAGAAGATCAGGTTGCCTTTCACAAGCTGCTGAAAAGCCACTTTCCCCAGTTTGAGGATCATATCTTCATCTGTCTCCTTCTTCTCATAGTCCTTCTCATGTTTGATGTTGGTCTGAAGGATCAGGAAGTGTGTGTACATTTGAGTGAGAGTCTTGGGAATCTCTCCACTCTCTGCTCGACTCAACATCTTCTCCAGAACAGTGGCTGAGATCCAGCAGAACACTGGAATGTGGCACATGATGTAGAGGCTCCTTGATGACTTCAAGTGTGAGATGATTGTATTGGCCAGACTCTGATCACTGATTCTCTTCCTGAAGTATTCCTCCTTCTGTGGCTCATTGAAGCCTCGTACCTCTGTCACTCGATGGACACACTTGGAGGGGACGAGATCAGCTGCTGCTGGTCTGGAGGTGATCCAGATGAGAGCAGAGGGAAGCAGATTCCCCACAATGAGGTTCATCAGCAGCACGTCCACTGAGGCTGATTCACTTACATCACACAACCTCACATCACTCTGAAAATCCAGAGACAGACGACACTCATCCAGACCATCAAAGATGAACAACACTTTATATTCATCACTGGATATTTCCATTTCTTTAGTTTCAGGGAAAAAGACATGAAGAAGATCTGAAAGACTGAGTGTTTTGTCCTTCATCAGGTTGATTTCTCTGAAAGGCAGTGGAAATATGAGCTGGACGTCCTGATTCTCTTTCCCTTCAGCCCAGTCCAGGATCAGCTTCTGCACAGAGACTGTTTTTCCAATGCCAGCGACTCCCTTTGTCAGCACAGTTCTGATGTCTTTGTCTTGTCCAGGTAAAGGTCTAAAGATGTCATTGCATTTGATGGCTGTGTCCTCTGTTGCTGCTCTCCTGGATTGTGTTTCAATCTGTCTCACCTCATGTTCATTACTGATCTCTCCACTCTCACTCTCTGTGATGTAGAGCTCTGTGTAGATTTCATTCAGGAGTGTTGGGTTTCCCTGCGTCGCTGTTCCCTCATACAGACGACCAAACTTCTTCAGCAGATTTGATCTAAACCTGTTGAGGACTTCATGCCTGGAAAATTAAAATACTGCATTATTAAATAAGCTAATGAGCAAAGTGTATTTTTGTATTCTTTAACATAATCAAATAATCTTTTACAGAAATATTAGACCTGAGATCAGTCTTTGTATCTTCACTCTTATAATCTATTGGTTGATTCATAGACGCGTCACTCCTCATAGACACACAGCTGAACTCTGCTTCTGATCTCTTCTGATGAACTGAACTATAACAGAGAGAGATTAAAGTCAATCCTTTGAATTATCATATTTAACAAAGTGCATATTTAAACATTGTTTAAACAATCACTTGAAAAAGCACTTTAGGAAAATTCATTTTACTCTATTAATTTATCATCAATATATTAAATAGAACTGAGTGCTTTTACAAATGTGTCTTCCCGTGTAACATTATATATGTTAAAATAAAAATATTAGCCATGTACACTATATTGCCGAAAGTATTGGCACCCCCTTCTAATGAAAAGTTTTTCCATGAGTACAAATCTTAATGTTTAAGCATATAATGATATTCTAGGGAATCTAATTTTATAGCAACAGTTTGGACAGAACCCATTTCTATTCTAACATGACAGTGTCTCTGTGTATAAGACAAGAATCAAAGAGAAATGATGATTCAGTCAGTGTGGAAGAACTTGACTGGTCTGCAGAAAGCAGCTGAACACCTCTTATACACACAGCTGAACTCTGGTTCTGATCTGCCGCTCAGCTCACAGACGCAGAGAGAGTCAGACCTTGTGGGTGTTTGAAGCAAGATCGCAATTTATTTACGATTAATGGTGCAGCTCTAATGTAAACACTGCAAAATGTTTTGCAAGGATATCGTCACGTTCTCGCGAGACCAGTCGGATCACGCGGAACACATTGGATCTCGCGCCACGAGATCTCGTTACATCCCTATCATTTAGCAATGTACAAGAAGAATTTCTAATATATTGTAGAAAATACAGTACTATATAAACCACTGCAAAAACATAAAATGACATGCTATAATAATATTTATATAAAAATGTACCTGAGATCAGTCGTTGTATCTTCACTCTTAAACTTTACTGGAGGATTCATAGACACATCACTCCTGAAAGACACACAGCTGAACTCTGCTTCTGATCTCCTCTGATGAACTGAACTATAACAGAGAGAGATTAAAGTCAATCCTTTGAATTATCATATTTAACAAAGTGCATATTTAAACATTGTTTAAACAATCTGTTGAGTTGTCATTGTATATGTTCTCAATTGACCCTGTGACCTAGTTTCTGGAAGTGGGTGGGGTGACACCAGTGCGCAATCATTAATAAATGGCCACTGCTCACTCTTATCGAGTGGTGCATGCAGGCCAAACGAAACTTGATTGTCTGTGTGTAAATTTGTATCCTCCGTTATGAGAACCAGCATTCTCAGCTCTTTTAGGGGATGGCTGCACCAACAGGTTATGGGCCCAGTAAAGAGTTTGGGAGCCGATGGAATCGTTTGTTTTGACGGAGATGAAAAGAATTATGAACTGTGGGAAACAAAGTTTCTGGCGCATTTGCCTCTCTTCGCCTTAAAAACCACTATATTGGGTGGAGCCCCCGCCACAGATGATGATGGCGAGGTGGAAGACGCCAGTAAGAATGAAGAGGCATACGCGGTTTTAATCCAATTTTTGGATGATAAGAGTCTGTCGCTTGTAATGAGAGATGCCACTGATGATGGCAGGAAGGCACTACAGATCCTGAGAGACCATTACGCTGGTAAAGGGAAGCCACGCGTGATATGTTTGTATACAGAGCTGACATCTCTTCAGAAAGGAGTGAATCCGAGCTTAATTTGAATGAAACCGTTACAGATTATTTTATTCATGCAGAGACTGCCATCACAGCACTGCGGAATGCAGGAGAGACTTTAAGTGACGGCTTATTGACCACAATGATTTTAAAGGGTCTGTCTGATGTATTTAAACCATTCTCCGTTTACGTTATGCAGAGTGATGCAAAGTTAACATTTGCCGATTTAAAAACTAAATTGAGGAGCTCTGAGGGCACAGAGAATTTTGGTACTGCTAGCTCAGGTGAGGACAGCGTGATGAAAGTCAAAGGAAGAAACCACTGGAGTGTGAAACTCACCTGTTACAACTGCGGCCAGAAAGGCCACAAAGCCACGGAGTGCACGTCAGCTGCTGGGGAGCGAAGGGAGCAGAGAAAGTGGTGCAGTTTCTGTAAAAGCGCCACACACAAAGACTTGCACTGTCGACGGAGAAAGTGGGATAAGGTGAAGCAAGCAGTGGACGAGGAGGAGGACCACACGTTCGCATTCGGTCGGCGGGGTGAAGATGAAAGGTCTCAAGGTAGACTCCGGAGCAACTAAGCACATCGTCACAGACATCGGGAAATTCGAGGATTTTGACTCAAGTTTTAAGCCCCAGAGCCATATTCTGGAGTTGGCTGATGGAGAGCGGGCAAGCGGTATCGCGTTGAAGAAAGGCACCGCTAAAGTGCGCTTGAGAAACAGCAAAGGCCACATTGTGGACATGATGTTGATGGAGGCGTTTATGTGCCATCGTTTTCCCAGGACATCTTTTCTGTAAAAGCGGCAATTGCGCACGGAGCGACAGTCATCTTCAAGGAAGAACAGAATCGGCTCATCTACAAAAATGGTACAACTTTTGATATTCATATGTATGATAGACTGTTTTATTTAAGTACTGTTACAAATTAAATTGATGAGTGTAACGTGTGCCATGACCTTCAGACATGGCATGAAATATTAGATTGTTAAAATGTGGTGTGTAAAAGGCAAATTTGCTCAGAACAGAAATAGAGAACCAGATGAGAAAGCAAAAGATGTACTTGAACTTGTCCATGCAGATTTGGCTGGTCCTATAGAGCCAGCAGGAACAGATGGTTTCAGATTTGCTTTGGCATTCACAGACGACTATTCAGGAGCTGTGTTCACTTATTTCTTGAAAACTAAGAGTGATACTGTTAAAGCCACAGAGAGGTTCATTGCTGATGTTGCACCGCATGGTAAAATCAAATGTATAAGATCAGATAATTGAACCGAGTTTACATCTGTGTTTCAGTCACTGCTCAGTAAAAACGCCATTAGACATGAAACCTCAGCTCCTTATTCACCCCATCAGAATGGGACAGCTGAAAGAGCTTGGAGAACTCTGTTTGAAATGGCAAGATGCATGTTAATTGAGAGTAAATTATCAAAAGAGTTGTGGACGTATGTGGTACAAACTGCTGCTATAATCAGTATGGGTGTAACGGTACGCGTATCGTGTATCGAACGGTTCACAGGCGAGTTCCAAATGGAAACGATCATCACTATCCTTTTGTAGTGGGGACTTTGGAGTGAGCAGGGCACGTGCGTGTCATTAAGAAGTCGTTTGGTATGCACTTGGTGAAGGGAGTGATATCATTTCCTCATTATCCTCAGCTGGCATGTTCCTGTGACAACGCAGCATGTGTCCGTCAGCGAATATACATTTCTTAAAGTTTTATATATATATTTTTTATATATATATTATATAGCATACTTAAAAAAAAAAAAAATATATAAAAAATGTATGTTTATTTGCAACAGTTATGCTAACTAAAAGACATTTGACATTAACACTGCGACATCTGCTTGTCACAGGAACATCCCAGCTGAAGATTATGAGGAAATTATATCGCTCCCTTCACCAAGTGCATTCCAAACAACTTCTTAATGACACGCACGTGCCCTGCTCACTCCAAAGTCCCCACTCCAAAGAGATTAGGGATGATCATTTCCATTTGAAACCTGCAGTGAACCGCTCGATACACGATACGCGTACCGTTACACCCCTAATAATCAGAAATCGATGCTACAATAGACGTCTTGGACAAACTCCATATAATCTGATAACTGGGAAGAAGCCTGACCTGTCCAAAATGAAAGCGTTTGGGTTAGAATGTTATGCTTATAAATATGACAAGAATAAGTTGGACACTCGCTGTAAAAAGGGAATATTTGTTGGTTATGACAAAAACTGTCCGGCATATCTTGTCTTCTATCCAGACACAGGGAAAGTACTCAAAAATAGGCTGGTAAAGTTTGTTACAAAGAGTACCAATGAATGTGACACTCAAACAGAGGAGGATGTGTATGAACACTTTGAACATGGGAAGAAAGCTGAACCCCAGTTACCAAAACTTGACATGACTAAAGTAATCCCACAAGAAATAAAAGTAGAGTGTGATGCTAAAACTGACTTAAAAAGTGAAATTGAGAGTAGTCAGAGTGCTCGATATCCAAAAAGAGAAAGGAGACCCCTCAGTACTATACAGACTATGATTATGAGATAAAAGGTGATGAGGATCAGGCGTTAACAAATATTGACTATTGCTATCGTGTTGCATGTGATGTCCCCCAGGCACTGAATGAAGCATTGAGTTCTTCAAAATCAGAGCAGTGGACTAAAGCTATGAAGGAAGAGATGGACTCTTTGATAGAGAACAATGCCTTCACATTAGCAGTCTTACCTAAAGATAAACATGCAGTTGGGGGCAGATGGGTTTACGCCATAAAAGAAAATCCTGATGAGACAGTATATAAAAGGCCAGATATGTGGCAAAAGGTTATAGTCAAGTGCCTGGTATTGATTATAACGAGACGTTTTCACCTACTGCTGATATGACCTCTGTACGTGTCCTAATGCAGCGCAGTATGATTTAGAGTTACATCAAATAGATGTTAAAACTGCATATCTGCATGCTCCTATAGACTGTGAGCTGTATATGGAGCAGCCTGGAGGATTTGAGGTAAAGTTAAAAACAGGAGAGAAATTGGTGTGTAAGCTCAATAAGTCACTGTATGGTCTGAAACAATCAGGACGAAATTGGAATAAGATGTTGCATGATTTTCTAACTGAAAATGGTTTTGTTCAAAATTCAGCTGACTACTGTGCCGATAGTAAACAAATTGACAAAGAAAGAGTCATATTGATCATTTGGGTTGATGACCTTATTATTGCAGCGAGTATTGATCAAATACTCAAAAGTGTGAAGGAAATGTTGGGAGCTAAATTTAAAATGAAAGATCTTGGAAAACTTAGGCATTTCCTGGGCATTGACTTTACACAAACAAATGGGGAAATAAAAATGAACCAGAAAAGATACAGCACAAAAATTTGAGAGATTTGACATGACTTATTGCAAACCAAGATCAACACCATGTGAAATGAAAATTAAATTTGACAATGATGGTGAACCTGCTGATCCAAAGAGGTATCGTGAAGTGGTTGGCAGTTTAATTTAAGCAATGATAAGTACTCGTCCAGATTTGAGCTTTATTGTTAGTAAATTGTCACAATATCTATCTGTACCAAAAGATCAACATTGGGTTGCAGCTAAACATGTGTTGAGGTATTTGAAAGGCACTGTGGACCTGAAATTGTGTTACAAGAAAAATTATGTAAATATTAAAACTTGTGGCCTATAGTGATGCAGACTGGGCAGCAGACCTGAATGACAGGCGTAGTGTTACTGGTTACTGTTTTAGTTTGTGTGAGACTGGGCCTATTATTTCATGGAAGTCAAAGAAACAACAAACTGTTGCTTTATCCACATGTGAAGCTGAATATATGGCTTTATCAGCTTCTGCACAGGAAAGCCTGTATCTTGTCAATGTAATAAATGGAATGGACAATGTACTTGAATATGCACCAGTGACAGTTTTTGAAGACAACCAGGGTGCTATTGCTCTTTCAAAAAACCCTGTATATCGTCAAAGGTGTAAGCATATTGACATCAGATATCATTTTGTCAGATCCGTACTCAGTGATGGCAACATAACTCTTTATTACTGTCCTACAGGTGATATGGTGGCAGATATGTTAACCAAATGTGTATCCAGAGTCAGAATGGATAAATTTGTGTGTTTTCTATTTGGTATGTGATGAACTGTGTTGTATTCTGTCAATTTAAGAACAAGTGGGGGTGTTATGTAATTGTATATGTTCTCAATTGACCCTGTGACCTAGTTTCTGGAAGTGGGTGGGGTGACACACCAGTGCGCAATCATTAATAAATGGCCACTGCTCACTCTTATCGAGTGGTGCATGCAGGCCAAACGAAACTTGATTGTCTGTGTGTAAATTTGTATCCTCCGTTATGAGAACCGGCATTCTCAGCTCTTTTAGGGATGGCTGCGCCAACACAATCACTTGAAAAAACACTTCAGGATAATTCATTTTACTCTATTTATTAATTTATTAGCAATATATTAATTAACTGAGTGTTTTTACAAATGTGTCTTTCTGTGTAACATTATATATGTAAAAAATATATATATACAATTATTAGCCATGTACACTATATTGCCAAAAGTATTGGCACCCCCTTCTAATGAAAAGTTTTTCCATGAGTACAAATCTTAATATTTAAGCATATAATGCTATTCTAGGGAATCTAATTTTATAGCAACAGTTTGGACAGAACTCTTTTCTATTCTAACATGACAGTGTCTCTGTGTATAAGACAAGAATCAAAGAGAAATGATGATTCAGTCAGTGTGGAAGAACTTGACTGGTCTGCAGAAAGCAGCTGAACACCTCTTATACACACAGCTGAACTCTGGTTCTGATCTGCCGCTCAGCTCACAGACGCAGAGAGAGTCAGACCTTGTGGGTGTTTGAAGCAAGATCGCAATTTATTTACGATTAATGGTGCAGCTCTAATGTAAACACTGCAAAATGTTTTGCAAGGATATCGTCACGTTCTCGCGAGACCAGTCGGATCACGCGGAACACATTGGATCTCGCGCCACGATATCTCGTTACATCCCTATCATTTAGCAATGTACAAGAAGAATTTCTAATATATTGTAGAAAATACAGTACTATATAAACCACTGCAAAAACATAAAATGACATGCTATAATAATATTTATATAAAAATGTACCTGAGATCAGTCGTTGTATCTTCACTCTTAAACTTTACTGGAGGATTCATAGACACATCACTCCTGAAAGACACACAGCTGAACTCTGCTTCTGATCTCCTCTGATGAACTGAACTATAACAGAGAGAGATTAAAGTCAATCCTTTGAATTATCATATTTAACAAAGTGCATATTTAAACATTGTTTAAACAATCTGTTGAGTTGTCATTGTATATGTTCTCAATTGACCCTGTGACCTAGTTTCTGGAAGTGGGTGGGGTGACACCAGTGCGCAATCATTAATAAATGGCCACTGCTCACTCTTATCGAGTGGTGCATGCAGGCCAAACGAAACTTGATTGTCTGTGTGTAAATTTGTATCCTCCGTTATGAGAACCAGCATTCTCAGCTCTTTTAGGGGATGGCTGCACCAACAGGTTATGGGCCCAGTAAAGAGTTTGGGAGCCGATGGAATCGTTTGTTTTGACGGAGATGAAAAGAATTATGAACTGTGGGAAACAAAGTTTCTGGCGCATTTGCCTCTCTTCGCCTTAAAAACCACTATATTGGGTGGAGCCCCCGCCACAGATGATGATGGCGAGGTGGAAGACGCCAGTAAGAATGAAGAGGCATACGCGGTTTTAATCCAATTTTTGGATGATAAGAGTCTGTCGCTTGTAATGAGAGATGCCACTGATGATGGCAGGAAGGCACTACAGATCCTGAGAGACCATTACGCTGGTAAAGGGAAGCCACGCGTGATATGTTTGTATACAGAGCTGACATCTCTTCAGAAAGGAGTGAATCCGAGCTTAATTTGAATGAAACCGTTACAGATTATTTTATTCATGCAGAGACTGCCATCACAGCACTGCGGAATGCAGGAGAGACTTTAAGTGACGGCTTATTGACCACAATGATTTTAAAGGGTCTGTCTGATGTATTTAAACCATTCTCCGTTTACGTTACGCAGAGTGATGCAAAGTTAACATTTGCCGATTTAAAAACTAAATTGAGGAGCTCTGAGGGCACAGAGAATTTTGGTACTGCTAGCTCAGGTGAGGACAGCGTGATGAAAGTCAAAGGAAGAAACCACTGGAGTGTGAAACTCACCTGTTACAACTGCGGCCAGAAAGGCCACAAAGCCACGGAGTGCACGTCAGCTGCTGGGGAGCGAAGGGAGCAGAGAAAGTGGTGCAGTTTCTGTAAAAGCGCCACACACAAAGACTTGCACTGTCGACGGAGAAAGTGGGATAAGGTGAAGCAAGCAGTGGACGAGGAGGAGGACCACACGTTCGCATTCGGTCGGCGGGGTGAAGATGAAAGGTCTCAAGGTAGACTCCGGAGCAACTAAGCACATCGTCACAGACATCGGGAAATTCGAGGATTTTGACTCAAGTTTTAAGCCCCAGAGCCATATTCTGGAGTTGGCTGATGGAGAGCGGGCAAGCGGTATCGCGTTGAAGAAAGGCACCGCTAAAGTGCGCTTGAGAAACAGCAAAGGCCACATTGTGGACATGATGTTGATGGAGGCGTTTATGTGCCATCGTTTTCCCAGGACATCTTTTCTGTAAAAGCGGCAATTGCGCACGGAGCGACAGTCATCTTCAAGGAAGAACAGAATCGGCTCATCTACAAAAATGGTACAACTTTTGATATTCATATGTATGATAGACTGTTTTATTTAAGTACTGTTACAAATGAAATTGATGAGTGTAACGTGTGCCATGACCTTCAGACATGGCATGAAATATTAGATTGTTAAAATGTGGTGTGTGTAAAAGGCAAATTTGCTCAGAACAGAAATAGAGAACAAGATGAGAAAGCAAAAGATGTACTTGAACTTGTCCATGCAGATTTGGCTGGTCCTATAGAGCCAGCAGGAACAGATGGTTTCAGATTTGCTTTGGCATTCACAGACGACTATTCAGGAGCTGTGTTCACTTATTTCTTGAAAACTAAGAGTGATACTGTTAAAGCCACAGAGAGGTTCATTGCTGATGTTGCACCGCATGGTAAAATCAAATGTATAAGATCAGATAATTGAACCGAGTTTACATCTGTGTTTCAGTCACTGCTCAGTAAAAACGCCATTAGACATGAAACCTCAGCTCCTTATTCACCCCATCAGAATGGGACAGCTGAAAGAGCTTGGAGAACTCTGTTTGAAATGGCAAGATGCATGTTAATTGAGAGTAAATTATCAAAAGAGTTGTGGACATATGTGGTACAAACTGCTGCTATAATCAGTATGGGTGTAACGGTACGCGTATCGTGTATCGAACGGTTCACAGGCGAGTTCCAAATGGAAACGATCATCACTATCCTTTTGTAGTGGGGACTTTGGAGTGAGCAGGGCACGTGCGTGTCATTAAGAAGTCGTTTGGTATGCACTTGGTGAAGGGAGTGATATCATTTCCTCATTATCCTCAGCTGGCATGTTCCTGTGACAACGCAGCATGTGTCCGTCAGTGAATATACATTTCTTAAAGTTTTATATATATTTTTTTTATATATATATTATATAGCATACTTAAAAAAAAAAAAAATAATATAAAAAATGTATGTTTATTTGCAACAGTTATGCTAACTAAAAGACATTTGACATTAACACTGCGACATCTGCTTGTCACAGGAACATCCCAGCTGAAGATTATGAGGAAATTATATCGCTCCCTTCACCAAGTGCATTCCAAACAACTTCTTAATGACACGCACGTGCCCTGCTCACTCCAAAGTCCCCACTCCAAAGAGATTAGGGATGATCATTTCCATTTGAAACCTGCAGTGAACCGCTCGATACACGATACGCGTACCGTTACACCCCTAATAATCAGAAATCGATGCTACAATAGACGTCTTGGACAAACTCCATATAATCTGATAACTGGGAAGAAGCCTGACCTGTCCAAAATGAAAGCGTTTGGGTTAGAATGTTATGCTTATAAATATGACAAGAATAAGTTGGACACTCGCTGTAAAAAGGGAATATTTGTTGGTTATGACAAAAACTGTCCGGCATATCTTGTCTTCTATCCAGACACAGGGAAAGTACTCAAAAATAGGCTGGTAAAGTTTGTTACAAAGAGTACCAATGAATGTGACACTCAAACAGAGGAGGATGTGTATGAACACTTTGAACATGGGAAGAAAGCTGAACCCCAGTTACCAAAACTTGACATGACTAAAGTAATCCCACAAGAAATAAAAGTAGAGTGTGATGCTAAAACTGACTTAAAAAGTGAAATTGAGAGTAGTCAGAGTGCTCGATATCCAAAAAGAGAAAGGAGACCCCTCAGTACTATACAGACTATGATTATGAGATAAAAGGTGATGAGGATCAGGCGTTAACAAATATTGACTATTGCTATCGTGTTGCATGTGATGTCCCCCAGGCACTGAAGGAAGCATTGAGTTCTTCAAAATCAGAGCAGTGGACTAAAGCTATGAAGGAAGAGATGGACTCTTTGATAGAGAACAATGCCTTCACATTAGCAGTCTTACCTAAAGATAAACATGCAGTTGGGGGCAGATGGGTTTACGCCATAAAAGAAAATCCTGATGAGACAGTATATAAAAGGCCAGATATGTGGCAAAAGGTTATAGTCAAGTGCCTGGTATTGATTATAACGAGACGTTTTCACCTACTGCTGATATGACCTCTGTACGTGTCCTAATGCAGCGCAGTATGATTTAGAATTACATCAAATAGATGTTAAAACTGCATATCTGCATGCTCCTTGTTACGTGCCTTGCGCATAGGTGTGTGTGTTTTTGTTTTCTTTCTCGTCCCTCCCTTTTTTGTTATTGCTCTGCTGCTTGCTCTCAGGTTCCTGATTGGATGTGTCGCCTGCTGATCATCGTTATGACGTCATCCTCTTCATCCAATCTGCTTCCGCCCTGCTGGTTTAAAGGTCCTCCAGCGAACTTCAGAAGGAAGCTTGTTTGTGCTTGATTGGTGTGCTTTGTGTCTGTGTACATTTTGTTTACTGGAATTAAGTTTGTTTGTATCTCATCCTTTGTTGTGCTGGGTTTTAAACTTAGCTGGCTGTGTATTGGAGTTATGGTTCATTTTCTCCTTGAGTAGGGAAAAGAGAACAGGTAAGCATATCGCGATATACACCTTGCACGTAGGAATGATGAGTGTCTAGATACATTAGGGAAGCAGTGTGCGCCATTCTTGTACTTCGGTTATTATTGGTGAGAGTAGGAAGTTTAGAGCATCGATGTGCTGAAGATCTCGGTTTGTTTTCTACATTTTCCTTTTGGTATTTAGGTTAGGGGATTTGGGGAGATTTATGGGAATTCAGTTTTCTTTTGTTTATTTCATTGGGCGCCACTTAAGTTCCTTTTCCTTATATTAGTTGTCATTTTCTGTTGGTGACTTTTCATTGATTCTGGTACCCAACAATTATTATTCGTACTATTATATTAGTTTCCACAATTGTAAATAGTGCATTCAAACCACTTCAATAATTGCAGTAATAAATTATTAACAATCAAGCTTTGTCCGTGTGTTTATGGTCATTTCTCTGCCTGGTTAAATCCATCCAGCAATAATCTATTTTTCTTTTCTAAGTGTTACGAACCTCCTAATCTCCTAGACTTTTAAGGATCGTAACACTCCTATAGACTGGGAGCTGTATATGGAGCAGCCTGGAGGATTTGAGGTAAAGTTAAAAACAGGAGAGAAATTGGTGTGTAAGCTCAATAAGTCACTGTATGGTCTGAAACAATCAGGATGAAATTGGAATAAGATGTTGCATGATTTTCTAACTGAAAATGGTTTTGTTCAAAATTCAGCTGACTACTGTGCCGATAGTAAACAAATTGACAAAGAAAGAGTCATATTGATCATTTGGGTTGATGACCTTATTATTGCAGTGAGTATTGATCAAATACTCAAAAGTGTGAAGGAAATGTTGGGAGCTAAATTTAAAATGAAAGATCTTGGAAAACTTAGGCATTTCCTGGGCATTGACTTTACACAAACAAATGGGGAAATAAAAATGAACCAGAAAAGATACAGCACAAAAATTTGAGAGATTTGACATGACTTATTGCAAACCAAGATCAACACCATGTGAAATGAAAATTAAATTTGACAATGATGGTGAACCTGCTGATCCAAAGAGGTATCGTGAAGTGGTTGGCAGTTTAATTTAAGTAATGATAAGTACTCGTCCAGATTTGAGCTTTATTGTTAGTAAATTGTCACAATATCTATCTGTACCAAAAGATCAACATTGGGTTGCAGCTAAACATATGTTGAGGTATTTGAAAGGCACTGCGGACCTGGAATTGTGTTACAAGAAAAATTATGTAAATATTAAAACTTGTGGCCTATAGTGATGCAGACTGGGCAGCAGACCTGAATGACAGGCGTAGTGTTACTGGTTACTGTTTTAGTTTGTGTGAGAGTGGGCCTATTATTTCATGGAAGTCAAAGAAACAACAAACTGTTGCTTTATCCACATGTGAAGCTGAATATATGGCTTTATCAGCTTCTGCACAGGAAAGCCTGTATCTTGTCAATGTAATAAATAGAATGGACAATGTACTTGAATATGCACCAGTGACAGTTTTTGAAGACAACCAGGGTGCTATTGCTCTTTCAAAAAACCCTGTATGTCGTCAAAGGTGTAAGCATATTGACATCAGATATCATTTTGTCAGATCCGTACTCAGTGATGGCAACATAACTCTTTATTACTGTCCTACAGGTGATATGGTGGCAGATATGTTAACCAAATGTGTATCCAGAGTCAGAATGGATAAATTTGTGTGTTTTCTATTTGGTATGTGATGAACTGTGTTGTATTCTGTCAATTTAAGAACAAGTGGGGGTGTTATGTAATTGTATATGTTCTCAATTGACCCTGTGACCTAGTTTCTGGAAGTGGGTGGGGTGACACACCAGTGCGCAATCATTAATAAATGGCCACTGCTCACTCTTATCGAGTGGTGCATGCAGGCCAAACGAAACTTGATTGTCTGTGTAAATTTGTATCCTCCGTTATGAGAACCGGCATTCTCAGCTCTTTTAGGGGATGGCTGCGCCAACACAATCACTTGAAAAAACACTTCAGGATAATTCATTTTACTCTATTTATTAATTTATTAGCAATATATTAATTAACTGAGTGTTTTTACAAATGTGTCTTTCTGTGTAACATTATATATGTAAAAAAAATATATATATACAATTATTAGCCATGTACACTATATTGCCAAAAGTATTGGCACCCCCTTCTAATGAAAAGTTTTTCCATGAGTACAAATCTTAATGTTTAAGCATATAATGATATTCTAGGGAATCTAATTGTATATCAACAGTTTGTACAGAACTATTTTCTATTCTAACATGACAGTGTCTCTGTGTATAAGACAAGAATCAAAGAGAAATGATGATTCAGTCAGTGTGGAAGAACTTGACTGGTCTGCAGAAAGCAGCTGAACACCTCTTATACACACAGCTGAACTCTGGTTCTGATCTGCCGCTCAGCTCACAGACGCAGAGAGAGTCAGACCTTGTGGGTGTTTGAAGCAAGATCGCAATTTATTTACGATTAATGGTGCAGCTCTAATGTAAACACTGCAAAATGTTTTGCAAGGATATCGTCACGTTCTCGCGAGACCAGTCGGATCACGCGGAACACATTGGATCTCGCGCCACGATATCTCGTTACATCCCTATCATTTAGCAATGTACAAGAAGAATTTCTAATATATTGTAGAAAATACAGTACTATATAAACCACTGCAAAAACATAAAATGACATGCTATAATAATATTTATATAAAATTGTACCTGAGATCAGTCATTGTATCTTCACTCTTAAACTTTACTGGAGGATTCATAGACACATCACTCCTGAAAGACACACAGCTGAACTCTGCTTCTGATCTCTTCTGATGAACTGAACTATAACAAAACAGATTTAATACTTTATGATGATAATAGCTTTCTTTTCAGGTCTACAAGTACATTTCATCAAAAAATACTGCAATGAGGAGGCTTTTTCACCTTACTATTATTATTTTAAACAATCTTTATTTTAACTTAAAAAGCCTCCAGACACAAAAACACGGTGGAGACTCCATCTCTCATCATTGAAGGTGATTTAATACAGTGTTTATTGAAAGTACCTGCATCCTGGAGAAACATCTTCATCTGTGGATGTTTGTATGTGATCCATGATGAAACAGAATCTGATCTCCAGCACTGACTCTGAATGGAAATGACAAACAAACACAATAATTCATCTGAACGGATCCTGAGAGAAACAGATCATGAGACTCAGATACACAATGTTAGTCGTGTGTTAACAAATGATCAAATAAACCACAGAAACACCAAACACCAATCAAACCACGCTCATCTGCTTGAAAAAGAAAATATTAAAACATATAAACATATGCCTTTTAGAGGAAATATGAATGCGGAAGTCACTGTAAAGCACCTGATCATTAGCACTCACCTTATTTACACAGATTCACAAAATACACCGCCTTTCTATGAAGCAGCTACACGTAAATCATGACTTAGCTTTGATAAAGGTTCACATAAACACTAATATTCCGTATAGAATCGATTATGGCTGTTTAAATGGAGAATCATCAACTCTGAACATTTACTTTCACTTTTAGTTCGAGACGCGAGAAACAAAGATGGCGCCGACACTCGTCTACGCAGCTGTAATATAATGTTTAAGGGAGCGTCTTTTTAAACTCCTCACACCGCGGGAAACCTTTGCGATGTCAAATCATTCGTTCAGATAACGTACACGTTTAAGCACTCAAAATCATTTCCATTAGCATATGCAAACATGTGTGTGGTTCTACGAACACAAGTAGAAACAATAGTATATATCAGTAGGCTACGTAATATTCACCATTGCATAACAATACAATAAACAATAGCAAAAGTTAACTATATTAATAGTTAGAAAGACACTAGAACATATCCAGAAGTAAAATTCTTCACTTTCAATACCTTATTTATAAGTTACTCAACTTAGAAAAGACCGGGAATCGAACCCAGGGCCGTTGGCACTGATGACGAATAGCTCGAGCATAATAGCATGATTAGCATTTCTTAGCGTATTCAACAAGGTCGTCAAATCGTATAAATACTGTTTAAATACACTTAATGAAAGACAAATGTACTTCCGCTTCATATAAACAATAAGGAGGAACCGTAGAAACAATTATAATCAATAGGAAGACTAGTATATAGCTACACGCAGATTGATCGGCCATTTTAGTTACACAACTTAACGAAACATAATTATGGTGATACCTCGTAAACAACACGTTAATTATGATCAATAAACATAGAAACTTACTTTTAGATGTACGCACACGATTAAACAACACTAGAAATTAGGAAAACTCCCTTGCGCTCCACACTACGGACTCAAAACAACAACTGACTCCTTTCTAGCCTACTTCCGTGAACAGTAACAGTCCAATGGTGCACCTGAAATCACATGCTGCATACGCACCTGCACCTGAAATCGCATTCTGCATATGCCCTTTTCACACTTCCGCATTCCTGGCTTCCGGTTTGGCGAGATAAATATATACCTTATATGATTTCCAGACGTGTATACCCTGCATTATCCCTTTATGTAGATTATAATATGTGTTCCACAATTGACAAGATGTTATTTAAATTCATATGGAGGGGCAAGACAGAGTATGTTAAAAGAAGAAGAAGAATAGAACAATGTTTTATTTGTCACAAACACAATTATACAGAGTATAACCAGCAGTGGAATGTGTTCTCTGCATTTAACCCATCCAAGTGTACACACACCTGGAGCAGTGGACACACACACACACACACACACACACACACACACACCTGGAGCAGCTGGGGAGCAGTCGGGGGTTCGGTGCCTTGCTCAAGGGTCTCACCTTTGTCGTGGACATTAGGACAAGAACGGAGCAAAGGGGACTGCTGGGGGGGAAAGGAAAAAAGGGGAAAATAGTTGGAAAAATTTAATTGAACGTTTTTTTATTTTATTTCTGAGAAACATCAACTCTGAACATTTACTTTCACTTTTAGTTACAGAAAACTAAGATGGCGTCACTTCACTCGCCTGTAGTGTTTAAGGGAGCGTCTGTAAACTACACACACAGCGGGAACACATTTGCGATGTCAAATCATTCGTTCAAATAAAGTACTCGTTTTAGCATGCAAAATAATTTTTAAAAGTCTAGCATTTGTACACAAAAGGAGCCGAGTATAAATACATGTTAACTGCTTCACAACAAAATCCCATGAACTTTGAATTTCCATAAAGATTCCCTCTTATCCATGAAGATAAAACAGCTCGTAAAACCCCCAAATCATAAGGTTAAACAATAAAAATGCAAAATCAAGATGACTAAATGTAAAGTATAAAAACATGACAATAATAGACTTCTAAATAATATAAATAATTAAAAATAATCAAATTATAAATATCATAAATGGCTAATGATTTTATATTATTGTATAATTGCATGATTAAGTGATAAATGAATAAAAACAAGGAAATAAAACGCAACACATATATATGATTGATCTCTTGAAGCAACACAGTTTGCATTTAAGGATCCTTAGATCCTTCACTTATAAATGACAAGAATATATTTGACAAACAAACAAATAAATAAATACAACACACGTAACATAAAGAGAGACAGAACAAATGAACTCAGGAAACATATGACTATAAATACAAAACCAAACGAGGACTAATGTGCTAATTAACTGACAACAGGTGAACTGTAAGACAAACAAGGAAAACTAGGTCAAAAGACAAACCGAAAACACAAGAAACATGCATGTTACCATTTAATGCTCTTACAAAACAAATATATCCAAATAATACATTAACATGTGATGTATAAAATAATGTTCCAGACATTATTGACAATTTTCTAAAGTTAATAATTTTCAATGGCAAATTCTTTATTCATTATTTATGTCAATTGTATAAAACTTCTTCTTTGTATAAGGCTCTGTACAAAATGTTAAATGTTTTAAATAAAGCACAAAATGGTCAAAACAATTAATCCATATCCAGAAATATTACTCTCTCCCGATCCAATCACATTGATGCATTAAAATAAAATTAAAACAAGCATGTAACAACCACAAACAGAGACAAAATAGTGGATTAAAATTAGAGATACATCACTTAAAATGTATTCAAGTAAAATACACCATTTTTAAACTTCTCAAAAAAGTACAATATTTGATTAATAAAACTTAATTACAGTACATTAACATTTAGTCATTAGTGTTTGGTGATGAGTTTGTGTCTCATTTAAAGTCACACCAGAGGTGTTCAGCTGCTTTCTGCAGACCAGTCAAGTTCTTCCACACTGACTGAATCATCATTTCTCTTTGATTCTTGTCTTATACACAGAGACACTGTCATGTTACAATAGAAAAGAGTTCTGTCCAAACTGTTGCTATAACATTAGATTCCCTAGAATATCATTATATGCTTAAACATTAAGATGTGTACTCATTACTAAAGTAGTCAAACCTTTCATTAAAAGGGGTGCCAATACTTTGGCAATATAGTGTATGTAAAGAAAAGAAAAATGACATGAGATATTTAGTATTGTTTCCTGGAGAAAAGCCTAATTTAACTACATTTTTCTTATTTGAAAATTATCTGACAATGGGGTAAGAACAAAATTAATATAATCTGGTTTCTGTTTGCATGAAGATAATTTTCTTACACTATGGAAGATAATTTTACTTGTTTGAGGTAAAATACCCTTAAATGCACTTGTTTCCCTCATTTCAGGGTTAATATACTCTTATATACTTTTCTGAAACGGGTCTCTGCACTGTATTTAACTAAATGTTTAGGCCTACCTTTAAACAGTGAACATGTTAAACGCTCTCGTTTCTATTGAACAGGTTCGTTGTCTGTAGAGAATCAATAAAATGAATTAGACTTCAAGAAATCTCTACAAAGCATCAGAAGTGTCACTGACTCCTCTCGATCACTGGAGGTCAGTGTTTGCATGTGTAATACACTACAGCCACTAAAACACCAACACCAGTGATTCAGACTGAGAGGAGGTGCATTAGCTGTAAAGAAACACACTGAAGAGCCCAAATACTTGAAGAAACTTGAATTTGCTGACAGTAAACACCAAAGTTTGCAGAAATCATCACAATAATAACAAACAAGATGTTTTATTTTGTTTGTTTTTGGATATGTTCTATTACAGCAGGAACACAAACCCATGTTTTATTTGAATACTTACAGATGTACATACGTTTTATTTTACTACACCATTGATGATTAAAACAGGTTCATGTATTTAAGAAAATCAAATTGAATTGATCGAGAGATGCCTCACACCATGATTACTGTAAAAATCTTGTGCATACTAGCTCTCCTCTATGACTTGTTTTAAAGAGTAAATTATGATTATAACCCAAAATTATACAGATCATTATCAGGACTATTAAGCTCAGAGATGGTTAGGCCTGTTATAGATCACATGTTTCATCTGTCTTTCAGATGAGACGTTAAACCGAGGTCCTGACTCTCTGTGGTCATTAATAATCCCAGGATGTCCTTCGAGAAAGAGTAGAGGTGTAACCCTGGCCTCCTGGCCAAATTCTCCCATTGACCTCTGAGCATCATGGCCTCTAATCATCCCCATATCTACTGCTTGTCTTCATCACTGTCTCCTCTCCACCTGTATCTGGTGTGTGGTGGGCGTTCTGGTTCAATATGGCTGTACACTGGTGGTGGTTGAGGGGATTCCCCCCTTTCATGTAAAGCGCTTTGAGTGCCTAGAAAAGCGCTATATAAATGTAACAAATTATTATTATTATGTTTCAGATTGATTACATCTTTTCTCAGCATCCAGCGTTTCCTTACGCTAAATCCCAATTTGTTCCACTCGAAAGGTCTAAACCAAACATTCAACTGTTTAGCTACTGCAGCGAGTGTCCGTATCCGTCTTCTCTAGAAGAGCATCATGCAGTTATTTAAATGTCCTTCTGGAGGCCAGGAGCTGGAGTGGAACGAAATCCTTTGGCTTTGTGTTCCTGGCTCCAGCGCTTCTCATTTATTTTTATGCGGAGCAGGACAGAGCGTTGGCACCTTTCCACTGTGAAGGTAGTCCAGAGAAGCCGTACGATGAATCAGTCCATTACAGTTCAATAAAAGTGCACAATTGCTTCTTTCTGCTCCACTTGACTGTGAGAGCACTTAGAGGGCCGGTGACGAAGTATGCCAGCGCCCCATTCAATAAAACCAGTCGTTTTGTTTGCTCGAGACAATATAGTGAAATAATGAAATGCCTTACTTCCAATTACAGCACAAGAGCTTTATTATAACCACAGGTATGTGTCCACATCCGTCCTTTAACAGAGTTCCAGAGGAGAAACTGTACAGCGTGACTCGGTCTGAAGATACATATGAAAAAACACCACCTGTTGGCCGGCGACAGCCCATGACGTCACTACCGGCGTACCACAATATAAGTGCCGCCGGGAGGATACATCATCAGCTTCTTCGTCTGAAGCTTGCGTCCGAAGCATGGCTCAAAGCCCAGGGGACGCAGTGTCTCGTTCCCCACTCGGGGAACCATGGTTACATACGTAACCTGAGACGTTCCCCTTCATGGGAACTCGAACTGCGTCCCCTAGGGGTCGCTACGGGGAACGTTATACCCACTTCACCATGCTGAGGGGAATGCAAGCCAATTTCGCAAAAAAGGCGAGCACTAAGCCAACTATACCCGGCTTAAGGAAGTTTCCCCCGGGACGGCTGATGGCTGTCAGTGATATTATCCCCTTCGGCCAAAGGCCCGAGCTGCGTACCCTAGTACTTACCTGCCGGGATTACCGGGCCTAGGGTAAAGCTCAAGGTCTTGGAATCAGAAAAGATTCCTTCAAGGGGATATGGCCAGGCACCTGGCTCACCAGGTCCTGGCCGATCACTCAGGGGTTACCACCTGCTCTCCCAAGCTTACTGAGGGAACTGTCTCAACAGACCTCTTGGTAGTGTACACCCCCTTTCCCTTTTTTTTTGGACCCAACATATATGGGACAGGGGAGCGGGGCCCAAGGCACAAACCGGGGCTTTAACCAGCTCAAAAAAGGGCACGAAGCAGTGCGCGTAACCCTACCCTTACGGGATTTTTAGAAAGAACGCAGAATCTTTAATGTGCGGACTTACCACTAAGTGGATTTTAGAAAAGTGCCCAAAGTCTTGCGTGTGCACTTATTAGAACGTTCTATGCCTTGGAGCGGAGAACTACTCATTCCTCGGAGTGAGAGAGAACTCAGATGCTCAGAAGGGAGCGGCACGCTCATAGATGACCCTCTGGTTGAGGGGAGCAATGCTGGCTCGACCAACAGGCGAGCGACCTATCACAGAGCTCTGGGGGGCGGAGAAACTCGGACGCTCAGACGGGAGCGGCATGCTCATAGGTGACCCTCTGGTTGAGGGGAGCAGTGCTAGCTCTACCGACGGCGAGCTCTGGAGAGCGGAGAACTCATTCCTCGGAATGAGAGAACTCAGCTACCAATGAGGAGCTCTAGAGCGGAGAACTCACTCCTCAGAGTGAGACCTATAACGAGCTCTGGAGAGTGGAGAACTCATTCCTCAGAATGAGAAGGCACTCCGCCGCTCAGAAGGGAGCGGCAAGCCCCATCATGAGCTCTGGAGAGCGGGGAACTCATTCCTCAGAATGAGAGGGAAACTCCCCGCTCAGCAGGGAGCGGCATGCTCATAGATAACCCTCTATAGTGAGGGGAGCAATGCTAGCTCGACCAGCAGGGAGAGCGATTTATCATAGAGCTCTGAGGAGCGGAGAACTCATTCCTCAGAATGAGAAGATACTCCGCCGCTCAGAGGGGAGCGTCGAGCCCAACCATGAGCTCTGGAGAGCGGGGAACTCATTCCTCAGAATGAGAGGGAACTCCGCCGCTCAGAAGGGAGCGGCATGCTCATAGGTGGCCCTCTGGGTGAGGGGAGCAATGCTGGCTCTACCAACAGCGAGCTCTGGGGAGCGGAACACTCATTCCTCGGAATGAGTGGACATTCAGACGCTCCGAAGGGAGCGGCATACTCATAGGTAATGCTGGCTCTACCTATAACGAGCTCTGGAGAGCGGAGAACTCATTCCTCAGAATGAGAAGGAACTCAGACGCTCAGCAGGGAGCGGCATGCTCATAGATAACCCTCTATAGTGAGGGGAGCAATGCTAGCTCGACCCGCAAGGAGAGCGACCTATCACAGAGCTCTGAGGAGCGGAGAACTCATTCCTCAGAATGAGTGGGAACTCAGATGCTCCGCAGGGAGCGGCATGCTCAAAGGTGACCCTCTAACGAGGGGAGCAATGCTAGCTCTACCTATAACGAGCTCTGGAGAGTGGAGAACTCATTCCTCAGAATGAGAAGACACTCCGCCGCTCAGAGGGGAGCGTCGAGCCCAACCATGAGCTCTGGAGAGCGGGGAACTCATTCCTCAGAATGAGAGGGAACTCCGCCGCTCAGAAGGGAGCGGCATGCTCATAGGTGGCCCTCTGGGTGAGGGGAGCAATGCTGGCTCTACCAACAGCGAGCTCTGGGGAGCGGAACACTCATTCCTCGGAATGAGTGGACATTCAGACGCTCCGAAGGGAGCGGCATACTCATAGGTAATGCTGGCTCTACCTATAACGAGCTCTGGAGAGCGGAGAACTCATTCCTCAGAATGAGAAGGAACTCAGACGCTCAGCAGGGAGCGGCATGCTCATAGATAACCCTCTATAGTGAGGGGAGCAATGCTAGCTCGACCCGCAAGGAGAGCGACCTATCACAGAGCTCTGAGGAGCGGAGAACTCATTCCTCAGAATGAGTGGGAACTCAGATGCTCCGCAGGGAGCGGCATGCTCAAAGGTGACCCTCTAACGAGGGGAGCAATGCTAGCTCTACCTATAACGAGCTCTGGAGAGTGGAGAACTCATTCCTCAGAATGAAAAGACACTCAGCCGCTCAGAAGGGAGCGGCATACTCATAGGTAACCCTCTTATCGTGAGGGGAGTAATGCTGGCTCTACCCTTGCAGTGGTGACCAAAATGACTGAAGATCCAGGAGGATCCGCAGAAACCTCCGAGGGGACTCACGTCCAGACCATCAGTAAGGCAGTTCGAGAATACAGAACCTGCCTGAAGTCATCATAAGTCCACCTGACTGCAGTTCTTAGTTGGGAACTCATTCCTCAGAATGAGAGCCTATAATGCTACCTATATCGAGCTCTGGAGAGCGGAGAACTCATTCCTCAAAATGAGAAGGAACTCAGACGCTCAGCAGGGAGCGGCATGCTCATAGATAACCCTCTATAGTGAGGGGAGCAATGCTAGCTCGACCAGCACGGAGAGCGACCTATCACAGAGCTCTGAGGAGCGGAGAACTCATTCCTCAGAATGAGAGGGAACTCCGCCGCTCACAAGGGAGCGCCTCTAGGCAGGAAACTTCCACCTAACCTCGGTCGGTGGAGTTTACGGTGGTTACAGGGGAATTAGAGAGGAATGAGAGGGCTTGCCTCTCTCTGACCCACGCCTCTGTCTCACCCTAGCCGCAGGAGGGGGAGGGGCATGAGTCGCGAGACTAGCCTTCTAAGCCCATCTCTGATCCTCAGACCGAGATGGGTTAGGACCCCTGGTTGTTCGGGCTCAGACCTGGACCTTATCCAGGACTTCTAGCAGGTCAGTCTGGTACGCCTTCGTGTGCAACGAAGCGACGGTCTGACCTGCTGCTGCATATGCCCTGCCATTTAAGCGAGATTCAGGGGCTTAGATGGCCAGGAGGGAGCCTTGAGAGAGGATGTCTGGCCATAGAGAGATAAGCTAGTTATCATCTCTTGCACAGGGGGCATCCCCTCATAGCCATTTTCACGCATCCCCTCAGTGTCAGCATAACTAGTATGCTGAAACCTATGAATACGAGAAAAAACTAGCTTTTCCCACTCCTTCTCAACCTCCACATCGAGATTTAGAAGAAAGGAAGGCTCACTCGAGCTGGGGGTTATTTAAATTTATTTTTATAATCCATAACCTCCAAAACTCGTTCATATGCAGCGGAGCACTAGCTGCTGCATCTAATGATGTCAGAAAGATCGCATCATCACAATCCAGCAGCTCACTCTCGTTCTCGGCCGACGCGCGAAAAGGGGGCGGTCCCTTTCCAGCTTATCGGCCACCACCAACTGCGAACCCCACGATTTCATTCGCCTCCGTGCCTCGGCAACGGTGGGTCTTGAATCGCGGGAAGCAGACGGCTGCCCCTCTTTCCTCGAAAAGAGGGACAGGCGAGAGCTGAGCTTCCTCATAGAGAGCCGCTCACAACGCACGCAAACCGCCCCCTCAAGGACATCGCGTGCGTGCTCCATGCCCAAACAAAAGACGCAACAGTCGTGTGTGTCATCGGGTGTCAAATAACGAGGACACGGATCCACACACTTCCTAAACGCCTTGCTAGTGCTCGCCATAGTAGAGTTAGAAAACTGTACTCTTACCAGATTCACTCTGCACGCTTCAAACAAACCAGTCAGTGAAGACGAAAAAGCTGATGATGTATCCTCCCGGCGGCACTTATATTGTGGTACGCCGGTAGTGACGTCATGGGCTGTCGCCGGCCAACAGGTGGTGTTTTTTCATATGTATCTTCAGACCGAGTCACGCTGAGGGCGTTCCCCGTAGCGACCCCTAGGGGACGCAGTTCGAGTTCCCATGAAGGGGAACTCCTGTGTTCCTCAAGACAAAATATAGTGTGGATGAATCTATCATATTTCCCTGGAGAGAGACTCCTGGAATATTGCTATATTGAATTATCTGCAGGAGTCTGAGAAGGTGGTCAATAACATGGACTTCTTCTTGAGCTGGTGAAGCAGTTAATGTCACGCCAGTGAAACGCTGAGATGTTTGTCCAGTGCTGAAGATCAGCTGCTGATCCTGGAGCAACTCCATCATGACTTTATCTAATTGCAGCATCTATCAAAACATGTGGGTTGCCTTTTTACTGAGCTACAGCGGTGGAAACGTTCAAGAGTTTTTGTATTCAGAGGTTAAGATTTGTGTCTGTGCAGAAACGGACTATTTCCGCACAAATTACTTGACTTTCTTGTCAAATGTTGTCATTTTGAATAGAAAATATAATTTCATTGATGTGATTCATGTAATTTGTAATTGAATGCAATGAAACAAGAAACAGGCCATTTTCAGAATATTGTGCGTATGATTGAGAGCGGATGTGTGCATATAAGAACATGGTTTTTATAATTTTATTGTAGTACATTTTACTAAAAAATTTGTTTAAATTTGACGTTTAATTAAATGTGCTACTTGCCGATTCTTCATAGTTAGCCCTGATGTTTGTAAAAATTACGAGCGATTTCTGGGTAAAAATATAAAAAAATTCTGTGTGCATTACTAAATATTCTAGTGATTTTACCACTTTTCTTCATTCTGCTAAAAGCCTCTTTGGGTCATGGTCAATTTGGGATCACTTTGTCAAATCTCACTACTTTCACTCATCACAGTTTTATTTGAATACTTACAGATGTACATACGTTTTATTTTACTACACCATTGATGATTAAAACAGGTTCATGTATTTAAGAAAATAAAATCGAATTGATCGAGGGATGCCTCACACCATGATTACTGTAAAAATCTTGTGAATACTAGCTTTCGTCTATGACTTTTAAAGAGTAAATTATGATTATAACCCCCAGTTATACAGATCATTATCAAGACTATTAAGCTCAGAGATGGTTAGGCCTGTTATAGATCACATGTTTCATCTGTCTTTCAGATGAGACGTTAAACCGAGGTCCTGACTCTCTGTGGTCATTAATAATCCCAGGATGTCCTTCGAGAAAGAGTAGAGGTGTAACCCTGGCCTCCTGGCCAAATTCACCCATTGACCTCTGAGCATCATGGCCTCCTAATCATCCCCATATCTACTGCTTGTCTTCATCACTGTCTCCTCTCCACCTGTATCTGGTGTGTGGTGGGCATTCTGGTTCAATATGGCTGTACACTGGTGGTGGTTGAGGGGATTCCCCCCTTTCATGTAAAGCGCTTTGAGTGCCTAGAAAAGCGCTATTTAAATGTAACAAATTATTATTATTATGTTTCAGATTGATTACATCTTTTCTCAGCATCCAGCGTTTCTTTACGCTAAATCCCAATTTGTTCCACTCGAAAGGTCTAAACCAAACTTTCAACTCAAATGATCATTTTTCAATGGACTGTTTAGCTACTGCAGCGAGTGGCCGTATCCGTCATCTCTAGAAGAGCATCATGCAGTTATTTAAATGGCCTCCTGGAGGCCAGGAGCTGGAGTGGAACGATATCCTTTGGCTTTGTGTTCCTGGCTCCAGCGCTTCTCATTTATTTTTATGCGGAGCAGGACAGAGCGTTGGCACCTTTCCACCGTGAAGGTAGTCCAGAGAAGCCGTACGATGAATCAGTCCATAAAAGTTCAATAAAAGTGCACAATTGCTTCTTTCTGCTCCACTTGACTGTGAGAGCACTTAGAGGGCCGGTGACGAAGTATGCCAGCGCCCCATTCAATAAAATAACCGCAGGTATGTGTCCACATCCGTCCTTTAAAGAGTTCCAGAGGAGAAACTGTACATGTCTCGACTCCTTTAGTCACACTGTAGTCCAGAAGGGTTCTGTGCAGATTTATGGGTGGAAGTCAAACATTTTCGGTAAAATTAGTAATTCATATGAAACTACGTTCTGTCTGTTTTTCCCACTGTCACATATTTTATATGGTTATGTTCACGTTTATGGTTATGTCTGCTATTTATTGCCTGTTAATATTGTTTATTTTATGGCATTATTGATGAGTCAATACACACAAAATATTTTACTTCAAAAGGTTAAGGTAGCTTTAAAATTTTAAGTACAATCAAATTGATGGAAATCATATAAACTTAAATTACCTTAAAATTGACTTTAAAATCTAATTAAATCTCTTATAACTTAAAAAGTGGTTACAAGTGGTTAACTTAATTTGATGAGTTAAAATAATGGAAAATACCAGGATTTATTAATCACATAATTATTTAAAGTATATAGAACGCCGAAATGACAGCATTTTTTCGCACACAACCAAGTGAACTCATGGATACGGCATTGATTTGTTATTATTACTGATAATATTTCCATTCACTACATATGCTAATCGGCTTTATTAAAATAAAATAATGATGCTGTAGTGTATGACACCACTAGGGAGATATATAATCGCTATTGTGGACAGGGCGAGTACGAGGTGCGTCTCAAAATGTTTTGTTTGTTTGTTTTTCAGTTTTTATTAACGGAAATTAATGATGAAGCACATGCTTTAAAACAAGCACCTTTTTCTACTCATCAACATGGCAAATTCATGTGACAAGCTAACCAGACGTGACTATGAGAGAAGATCAAATCAATTGAAATTCCCAAACGAGTGGATTTCTATATCATAGGTCATGGTCATGAACTGCCTCTGTTTTTTATTTTGTACTGTTCTCTGAGGTCCACTTATAATGTTGTCACAATTTTTACATCAAACACATAATTTAGAAGTAATGAGCTATTTTCTGTGCTGTTTTTGACCCCTCATCAGAACGCTCTGTTTGAATAGACGTGGAGGATTGTAGACTCAGAAGTAAACGCCCCCCTGCTGTGATTGGCTAATAGTTGTGTGTTTGACAGTCTACGTCCTTCACAGATGGATGCTGCTGTGATCAAACGATCTGTTTAACAGACAAATCAATTTAGTGATCATGTAATAAAAACAGTTAGTCACACTTGTCAGATCTAATATAGTTGACACAATACATTTTTATGTATTAATTTTAGTTGATCTACTGAAACTAAATGAAAGTTACGTTTAAGTTAAACTACGCTACAATAAGAAATGTTGTCTTGGATTTTCATTTTCATTTTAGTTGACGGTTTAGAATTGATTTTGTGTGTTTTTGTCATACGTTTGTTTGTTTTTTTCCTTTAAAAAAAAGTTAAACTAAACTAATGTCATCTTGGATTTTGAATTAGTTTTTATTTTTATATTTATATATTTTCAAAAGTTTAATGTTTTTTTGTGTGCTTTATAGCTTTTATTAACTTTATTTTAGTTTTAGTTATTTTAGTATTTAACGTTGAGCAAAATTAAAATGAGAAACTAAATGAAATAAAATAAGTTGAATTTTTTAAAAATATTTTATGCAATTTAACAATTATTTTTTATTCAAGCAACAGACATGTTTTTCATGTGTTAAATTTTAGTTAACTTTAATAACCCTGATAAGCAACAATATATCAATGCACATCAATTATTACCTTAAGAGGCATTTTAATAAGCCATTTTAATACATTACAAATGCCATGACCCACGTTTAAACCAGAGACATAGATGAGGATTGTGTTTGTCGTTCCAGGTGAATTTGAGGGAGTTTGAATCATTCAATCATGAAGTAACCGGAGGCTGAACAAACAGATGGAGGAGAAGGAGCCTGATTTATCTGAGATTATGGGATGTTTGGTGAAAGTCTGTGACTCCTGGGTTTATGTACTTGGAGGTGAAAGTTGTGTGAGCTCAGCTGGACGCAGAAACACTGGATTGATGAGAACATATTTTATACTAATCACTTTCTAATGTACCCATGTTGGCTAATAACCAAACAAAATCACAAGTGTGTACTTTTAAAAAGAGAACTTCATTATTTCTCAAAGTGTTGCGTGTAAAGACAACAGCAGCTCCATCTTCAGATTCTACATCTCAGTGCTAAAGAGTCAAGGTTTGGCTGGTTAGTATGACCTGGTTATGCTGCTGATTTATGCTCATAACTACATCATTTTGATTCCAGAAGGCATCTTTCTGATTCTGTTGCACAATGAAGCTCTTCCAGTGACTCGCTCCTTTCTGAGAAGAGTGTGTAAATGAACCGGTTCACAAAGAAACGATTCTCTAATTCAGTCCTCTTCTTTCCAAGCTTTTTCAATATTTAATGCACAGATGATTATCAGTATTGTGAACTCAGATGGGTAAAAAACATCGAAAATCATGTACAATTATTTTAACACTATATAGGTCTTCTTACATCAAAAATGTGTCTAATTCAATGTGTTACTTTATTTGTTACTTGATAAATTTACTAGCATTTTCTTGTATTTTATGTTTTTTATTTACTATTTATATTTTTTTGTATAATTTTCAAAAATATGCAAAAAATTGCCAAAATATTCTGGTAAAAAATATATTTTTAAATATATTTTAGCAAATACCTAAATATTTCTGGCTAAATATATATATATTTTTATTTAATATGTAATTTTTGGCCATAAGGGCAAACATTTCTGAGCCAGAGAAATATTGCTGTGATAATTATATATCTCACAACACACTGATTTAATGTAGAAACCATTTTCACTCAGAAATTACAAGTAAATTTCAGTTAACTACAAATAAATGGCAATTAACACATTGAATTAAACATGAAAAACTGAAACGATATGCTCTTTTAAAACCTAGTGTAGTAGTAGCCCTTTATTGTCACTTAGTCACAAGTACCAGTGAAATAAGCCATCAACCTGCCCATACATAACATACATATATGACAAAAGGGTAGACAGGACAGGAAGACAGGGAATTGAAGAAAATTACAGCATAACAGGAGGAAAGGGAGGAGAAAAAAATAACCCCCAGACTATGCTCCTTGGAGAGTACAGTGTGAGAACAGGAAAAAAACACCTCAGCAAAAGCACATAAACCATAGACACACTTTGCAACAGGGAAGTAATCCAGCTCCAGCAGGCAGCCATCCGGACCCGCAGCCATTCTCGGCGCTGGCCACAGACCCGCCAAAGCGATGGAGGCGAGGGATGGGGGGAGGGGAAGTGAGTGCATATGTTTGTGTGTGTGTGTAGTAGTTTATAATCAATGTCTGTAGAATGGGGGAGGAAGCAAGAGAGTCTCACTGCAGAGCTCTTCCCAGGGATAAATTTCCAACAGCGACCTTGCTGGGCCAGTGCTGGTACGGGGGAGCCAAAAAAGATAAGATTGCGATTGTTTAGGTGAGCAGCCGCATTCCAATTCCACAGCTACTCTCTCTGTCCATTCTGGTCTCCATTACCATCAATTTTCCTTTGCAAAGCCGTGAGCTTCACCATGATAGAATCCATATTGTGGTTAATAGTCTCAGTCTCAATGCTGACCGCTCTTCCCACTGCTTCAGTCATGGCGGGCAGCCTTGTGGGGCTTTGGACAGCTGTACCCGTTTTCTGAATTTTTCGATAACCCAGGGCAAAGCCTAATCCAATCAGCAGAAGACCTGTTATCATGGTTCCGAATATATAGATATCTTCAATGTCCTCCACGGAAAGAGCCGCTAGACACACGATCCGCCACCTCTCCCACGCGTCCATCATGTAGCCAGCTGCGAACGTCCCGTCAGGGCAGACAGGTTCCCCAGAACCCAAGCTTCTCGTCGAGAAGATGGTGTCAATAGCGTTGAGAGACCACTTGATCAAATCCATAATTTCTCAGTTTGAAGAGCAGTGCAGAGAGAGTCTCTCAATAGATCAGACAATACTGGAGAGCAAGCAAGGAAAATAAGGGAGGACGGGGAGTGAAAAATGCGACCGCCTCCGTTGAGTGCCAAAGAAGAAAAGTGTGTTTGTATATTTGTAATTTGAAAACAATGACAATTATTAGTATGTTTTTCACACATGAAGCTTGATCATCATCAGACTGGAGTTGCATGAATATATGAATACACAATAACATCAGATGTGTTATGATAATACTGTGTAAAACATCATTTCTCAGTGTCTGGACTCTCTCATTTCACAAACGCCTGTAAATACTCACAAATATTATGCCAGGAAACACTAATAGTAATTTACATTTCACAGGGATTTCTGGCCAAACACAACAAATTAAATAATTTTTTTCCACTGACCAGATTTACTTTTACCGTAAGAAACCCATTTTCAGTCCTGTGGTCATTTCCATGTTTATTTGATTTAATCCCAAATAAGAAGATTATGGGTAACTGGCACAAAACATGAGCGTTTAATAATATTTCAGGTAAGTATCTGAAATCCTGTAATTCATCACATAGTTCTAAAGTTCAGCCAAGAGTTTGATTTCCTCACATTTCTTCACAGTGCTGTAAGGATTTCATTATTAATGTGAGAGATGTTTCTTATGAAAGCCTCATGGAAGAAATTACTGTATGACAACAAAAGAAATGACCTTGTTTTGTTCGGCTGTTGTAATGCGCTTAGAGCTTGTCAGAGACTCGTTTGGTCATTTTGATTTGAACAAGCTGCCATTCGATCACAACTGACCTGAACACGAAACTGTGTGTGTGTGTGTGTGTGTGTGTGTGTGTGTGTGTGTGTGTGTGTGTGTGTGTGTGTGTGTGTGTGTGTGTGTGTGTGTGCTGTGTGTGTGCTGTGTGTGTGCTGTGTGTGTGTGTGTGTGAGTGAGTGTGTGAGTGAGTGTGTGTGTGAGTGAGTGAATGAGTGAGTGTGTCTGTGTGTGTGTGTGGGAGAGAGAGAGAGACAGTGAGTGAGTGTGTGTGTGTGTGTGAGTGTGTGTGTGTGTGGTTCAGGTATACCCTACGTTATGGGGACAAAATGTCCCCACAACGATGGCAATATCCAAAATCCTTGTCCGTGTGGGGACATTTTTTGGTCCCCATGAGGAAACCAGCTTATAAATCAGACTAAGTGATGTTTTTTGAAAATGTAAAATTGCAGAATGTCTCCTGTGATGGTTAGGTTTAGGGATAGGGGCAGTGTAAGGGGATAGAATATACAGTTTGTACAGTATAAAAACCATTACGTCTATGGAAAGTCCCCATAAAACATGGAAACCCAACATGTGTGAGTGTGTGTGTGTGTGTGTGTGTGTGTGTGTGTGGTTCAGGTATACCCTACGTTATGGGGACAAAATGTCCCCACAACGATGGCAATATCCAAAATCCTTGTCCGTGTGGGGACATTTTTTGGTCCCCATGAGGAAACCAGCTTATAAATCAGACTAAGTGATGTTTTTTGAAAATGTAAAATTGCAGAATGTCTCCTGTGATGGTTAGGTTTAGGGATAGGGGCAGTGTAAGGGGATAGAATATACAGTTTGTACAGTATAAAAACCATTACGTCTATGGAAAGTCCCCATAAAACATGGAAACCCAACATGTGTGTGTGTGTGTGTGTGTGTGTGTGTGTGTGTGTGTGTGTGTGTGAGTGAGTGAGTGAGTGAGTGAGTGTGTCTGTGTGTGGGAGAGAGAGAGAGAGAGTGTGCGTGTGTGTGTGTGTGTGAGAGAGAGAGAGAGAGAGAGAGAGTGTGTGTGTGTGTGTGTGTGTGTGTGTGTGTGTGTGTGTGTGTGTGGGAGAGTGTGTGTGTGTGTGTGTGTGTGTGTGTGTGTGTGTGTGTGTGTGTGTGTGTGAGAGAGAGAGAGAGAGAGAGAGAGAGAGAGTGTGTGTGTGTGTGTGTGTGTGTGTGTGTGTGTGAAACTTTTTCTGACTATTATTACATAATGTGTGTCAGGCTTTATAAGCATTTATAAGTGTGATCAATCACTGATGAGCCAGTTTGAGGTTGTAGTCTTGTACTCGTGCTGGATCTGAACCTCATTCCGTCTCATTATCAGGAGATCTGA